>OZ038515.1:70709382-70734382 GCA_964036315.1 Acanthosepion esculentum | reverse complement strand
ATATTCTTATTATAAAATTAATTTAGTGACTTAGAATATACAAAATATACCTAAGCCTAAAACAAATTTAAATAGACAAATTAAAAGTCAACACAAAATATAGCAAAAAATCACATCAAAACCTACCTTGACATATGAGTAATAAGATCCACTGTTCAATTGTTTCCATTTGAGTGGCCTGCAGGTATTCAATTTCCAAATGACACATTCCATCAGGTCATTAAGATACTTATTTTCATGGATATCATCCTGTTTCAATTGAACCATTTTCAAAAATTTGTTAAAACATTTTCTTGGTTCTGTACCTGTTTTAAACTTTGATGATAATTCATATTCTTGATTTTCATGTGAAGCGGACACGGCTTTATCTGTGTGAAAAGATGGTGAAGCAATGCTTTCATCTAGAGCATCTTTCTGATACTTTTTTTATGAATAATGCACTTTTGCATCATCATCATCATCATCATCATCATCAGATGAAGACAGTTCTTTTGCTTCAATTTTACAATCTTATGCATCTTGTGGTTTTAAGGGAGACTTGGGCTGGTGCATATCTAATAGTTGAAATCTCTTATGACAATACGGACAAGACTCTTTTCCATCATCTTCATCAGAGTTGTCACCATTCTTTCTATCAAATGAAGATTATACTTTTGCTGCAGTTTTACAATCTTGTCCATCTTGTGGTTTTAAGGGGGACCGGGGTTGATGCAGATCTAAGTGTTGAAATCTCACTTGACAATATGGCCAAGACTCCTTTCCATCATCTTCATCAGAGCTGTCACCATTCTTTGTATCCATGTTGGTTTCTTGATGAACTATAAAAAACTGATTTTCCTGTTTCTGATGAATATTTTGTCAATGTGCTGATTTCTTTTTGATCTGTTTACAAGAGATAATAGGAAAGATACAATCTCTGAAACAATTATTTTGGCTGAATGATTTTCACAACCTTATTATATTTAAAGTATATACTCTAAAAATTTATTAATCATTTTCAACATTTTTATATGTTGTTTATATATATATATATATATATATATATATATATATATATATATATATATATCTTGGCAATACATTTATGAACTGCCTATACATACACACAGTCACAGGAAATGAAGATTTATTTTTTAATTCTATATTCATTTCTTTGTTATTTCAAAAATATTCTCATCTGAAAAAAAGAAATTTGTATGATTTAAAATGAACAAATTCAATAAAAGTGTTCGACAGACATCAAAAAGAATTTCCAAATGAAAATTGGGATGACCAAGAAGAGACATTTATTAAGCGGTGGATAAATATTGAAATTTCTTGCAATACAATATTTGTTTTTAGTCCATGACCCCTAGGCTTGTAGGGGCACCAGGTGTACTGCAGCCTGATAGAGGCCAACCATCTCCAGGCTGGTTTTGAATTCAGAGTTTTCCTTCTCCTAGACCGGTCACCACCCATGGCTACAGAAAACCAGTTTGTCCTGCTATTTACCCATAGCTGGGAGAAGAAGAAGATGATTCATAACTTTACCAAGGGTATTAGCACGTAAGTGAATGTAATGGATCCAACTGGAATTCGAACTTGGCTCTCTGATTACTCAGTACAATATTACTAACAAATAAGCAATTCCTTCATTAAAATTCAAGCAATCTTTCAACCTCTCACATGAAATCAATGTACCCCCCAATGTCTTTAATCATTCTGCCATACCATTATTTCTAAACCATCAATATTAGTTGTAAGGGCTTCTACTTTTATGTGCCAAGTCCTTTCAGTCTGTGACAATCATGGCTCTCTACAGCATCCTTTCTACTACTTAAGAATACCAGGTACTGTAAGCAACCTCTTAAAATCCCAAATATGTTTAAATAACCCACAATGGGTTGAGTTGCTGTATCTAGAGCAGAGCTGGCCTTCTTGCTGATCCAGAAAGATCAAGCTCTGATAGTTATGCCTAGGTTAAAAAGGATCTTTTCTGAGGCCATGAACATAGCTGATGAACTATGTACAGAAGAACTTTAAAATGTGACCAATTGACATGTTGCATGCATCACATTGCCAGATGAGTGAATCATGGCTACAGATGTGAGTGTATGTGAGGCTTTTTGGGATTACTTTCAGGATCAGTTCACCAGGGTGCCCGGTCTGTGCCTTGCTCAGTTTGATGCCTATTTAGCCAACTTTTTTCCATTTAGAGGTAGCTGGGTGGAAGTATCCCATTACAGAGTCTGAGATCTGGCAAACACTGAAGCTAATTGGCCAGGAACTGTTATGCCTGATTGCAGACATGTGTTGTGAAAGAGAGGGACTATTCAGGACAATTTTCATTGGCGTGCTTGAACATCGAGCAAGTGGACAGTGAATGTGTGCAGATCAATTTGGATAAGTGCAAGGCATTCAATAGGGTTAACCATCACATTCTGGAAGCAGTTCTTACAGCAGCTGCTTTCAGGTCGTACTTTCACTCTTGGATTCACTCTTCTGTATGTGACCCCCGGGGTGCAGGTAGAAGTGAATGGAGTAAGACTGGAACTTTCTCCTATAAAGATTCCCAAAGTACATTGTAGGATCTGTGTTACCTTCACTCTTCTGAAGGCTGGCTTGGTGAGCATAATATCGACATGTGTCAATTTATGCTTCACATCACTTAGACCATATGTGTATGCAATTGAATGGTGACAGTGAATTCTAGAAGAATGACGCCTTTTGCAAGGAGGAGGTCCTCCAGTGTTTACCCCTATACAAGTGCGCTTTCTATTTTGAGTGTTGGAATGCTCTCAAGTTCTTCTTCCTATGGGTGACAGATATCTTCTTCATGTTCAGCCATTGTCCCTGAAGGCATTATATTGCATACTACTTAAGGGGTCTATCTGAGATGATCTGAAAGATGAGCCTGTTTAAAGGGAGCAGGAGTTTTGCACACTATGGGCTTGGGTGTCCAGGTTGAAATGCATCACTCACCTGACTGGAGAAGAAAAGGGACCCCTGGGTTGGCAAGTAGCTTTGTTCAACAATACTAGAAATTTTCACCACAGTACAATCGCTGAAGTGAGGAAACAATTAAACATAACTTCTTCCACCGCTGTGTCGTACACTCATTGTGCAGGTTAATTTAAGACTTCATGCTTCAAAAGGTGGCATGCAAAATTCTTTTTTTCTTGACGCCAGCTTCATCTGCAGCAATGTTGTACCACTGTTGAGGAAGACTGAACATTATGTGTTCTTTTGCTTACTGGGTGTTATACAAGTCCTGGTGTGGATGATATGAGTGAAGGAATTCTATGGGGATTAGAAGTTTACCTCTTCTCAACTGATCGTGTTGTTTAAGTCAAGATCAAGATGGAAAAGGAGAGACTATCTACATCTATCTACATCCAAATTTAGCAAATGGTAGGTAGTAGTTTTGTGTGTGAGTTAAGTGGAAGAAGTTGAACTGGAGTGGCATTTTGGCTTTGGTTAGATGTAAGAACTTTGGTCCTCTGTGACTGGTCCAATGCTGACTCCTACCTAGGGTTGAACTCACCATCCTTGGTTAACAAGTTAGACTATTACTCCTCAGCTTAATGAATGTGTTTTAAGCAGTGGCAATAGATTATTTCCCTTCTTGCCAAAATGTATTTAACCATGAGGCAGTATTTAAGTTTTTTTTAAATTTCTACTCAGTCAACCATTTTTGGTTGTTTGGTGAAATGCTGTCATTAAGTTTGTTAAGCATGACAGTCTGGACTGAATTTTTGCAAACATAGTTCAAAATATAGAATAGGTTTGTTTTTTTTCTTTAGTTCCTTCCTTTAAAGTTAACTTGGCCCTCTTTATTTTTCTCCCCTCTTTCTTTAGTTTAATTTTCCCTTCCTCTGCTTAAGTGAAAGATGTCAAGTTCTCCAGTTCATGCTGAATGATTTTGTTTTTTGGGAATGCTTTCATATTTGTTGTGTTTGGATGAGTGACTGCTTGATTCAGCGATTGTTTTAATTTTTGATAACAAGTCCGATATTAAGTTCATCTAATTAAATGATGTTTCTGCCATTATTTAGGTTTGGGGGTGGGGGTCTTTTATGACTAATACTATTTTGTTTAGTTTTGTAAATAGGAAGTTTTAAATTGTAAATACACATTGGGCTTAGTTATTTTACATTTGTTGTTTTTTATTCCACCACCCACAGAAAAATTGTACAAATGGGGGCTAGTTAAGACTTCATTGAGACATGGTGGTATTATGGTGACTGTAGTAAGCATGTGTCGTTTCAGTGTAAGGAATTTTATAGTTTTTTTTGGTCAGTGATTGTGGCTACTTAAATTTAAATATAAGACAGCTGAAGACCAGCCTATCCCATTCCCACTTATGGCTTTGTGCCACATTTTCTGTACATATGGAAATAAATATCACTTTCTTCTATGGTATCTAGACTTTATGAATTTAAATGCAGTACTAGATTGGCAGAAAGGTCTCATCATTTTACAGTTGAAATAGCTAGATGTAAGTTCTATGCTAACAGTTTCTTCTATCACACTTCTCATTCGTGAAAGTCTCATCTGGCTTCTTGCTTCCCAGTCAACTTTGATCTTCAAAATAAAATGTCAATCATTATTTTCTTTCTTTTGATTCCTGTTCTTTTATTGTTCTCTCTCGTTAATGTTTTTTTTTGTCATATTCTGTAACAATCAGTAACCCTTGCATCTTAGCGACTTTATTGCCTAGCTTGGGGTGAAATGATTTTAAATGATTTAAAAAAAAGAAGGAAACTGTATGAATATTTCACATCTTGTCAGTTTCTCAGGTAAAATCTACTTATCAGGTACCACCGTAATGAATGCTTTCTTTCTGAAAATAAAATCAAAATATCCCTTCCTACTGTGTTAAAATATTTGCCAATAATCAGGGGTTTATCGGATTCAGACAAAATTTTCAGTGTTATTCAATAATTAATATGAAGTTTGAATCAATTGGCAATTAGCTGATGTTTTGCCAACCATTAATGGGAACATGCTGAGGGGCCTGGAGAATTTTTCTCTGGCATTGCCATTAAACCCACTTTAAACTGAACTTGTGTTACATTCGGTAGTGACGTCGACGTACTGAAAAATACACAACACTTGATATGCAGGTATCGGGAGCTAACCGGACAAGGGGTTCATCCCTCTGCCAGTGGTGCTTGCTTGGTTCCCAGGAGGCTTACTAGGTATGTGAGATTAATGACTACCATTGGACTGGTAAGATACAAAAGAAATCAAACTTCATAACAATGGCTTTGCCGATAGGATTTACTCTATCCCTTGAAGACACTGGCGTTCTGGAGGCCTGGCTTAGAGGTTTTGCAGCAAGAGCTAAGAACCAAGTAGGCACCTCCACTCAGTTTTGATACATTGGTTTAAAATGAAATTTTAAAAATGAAAAATCGTTCTTGAAGCTTTCTTTTTAACTTTAATTGAAAGCTAAATGATTACATTTACTATTTTCAGTAAGCAAAATACTCAGATTAAGTAGGCCCCTAGAATTGGAAAATTAATTTGAAGATAATACATATCATTGTTGCAAGTTGAAAAAAAATCATGGAATTGTTGGAAATGATTGGCTTAACATTAATTCTATAAAATGAATTAACACAGATGGAAGAAACAGCTACGTTAAAAAACACAAACTATGAAGCAAGCCTAAAGTTAAACGAAAATCTTGCTGTTATGATAAGGAAATTATAGTTGCGAAAACCAGGGCCAGAATGGTCTGTGATTGGCCGGAATAACTTTTGGGCATGGTATTCTGACAGTGATGGTTTGCCTTTGTCTAGGTTTTGGATATAAGCTCCAAATAGCACTAATTCAAGAGAGGGTCACAAAAAGATTTTACGCATCGATTCACTTCTCACACCCAGGTTTGAGAGACGGGTTAAGAGCACACATGGTCTTAACAGGTCTAAAGATGGCAAGTATGTTATCAAGATGCTATTTGCCTAGGAGACATTAATAAGAAGGAATTAAAAGAACAAAATGACATCGTCTTGAGTGGATTAAGAAAAGCAAGGATGAAAAATGAAAAAAATCCGTATACAATATGGAAAAATTATCCCTTCTGGAATATTCCATTTCAAAAGGAGTTTCATCGGATCAAGCATTAATAGAAACAATATTAAATATATCGGTACTAATGAATAAAAAAGAACCTGGATCCTTCTTAGGATTAGTTAATTTTTATAGACAATATGTATTATTCTCTATACATTTCATGGAACCATGCTAAATTCATGTGGACCGAAGAACAAGAAAGCTTGTAGCGGACCGTTGGTTTACGTGTTGTTAAATTAGGAACACATGTGTTTATTCCTGATAGAATATTAAAAGGCCCACTACAAGAATATGGCGGACTCAAGTTGAGTCCAACCGAAGATGTAAAGAAAACAAACAAGTATGTGCATTAAACAACAAAATTTACATGGACAAAGGAATCAACATTTGTGTTTGCACATGAACGTAAAGAGTTTGTATTTTGATGAATATTCGTACGTACGTGTATGTGTGTTTCATGGCGTTTTCCCACAAGTGGGCAAAACGCAGATCTCTGCGAGAGATCACATTTTGTAAATGTGTCCGATGAAATGCGAATTAAAAAGAGAACGAGGCAAGAAATCGCCCAGTATTTATAGTTTAGGGAGAGCGTGTCCTAGTGAACAATTAGGAAATTAAAGAAGAGTTAACCCCGACAAGCTTTTCATAAGTTAACACTTGCAAAGAAACCAATGGTGATACTTTTTAAACCCAGAAAAGAGTATTATATTGACTCCAGATGCCAGTCAAGATTCAATATCTGATCACCCAATAACATATTTATCAAGTCAGTTGACAAATGCTGAATTTAATTATTCAAACATCGAAAAAGAGGCTCTAACCCTCATGTAGATGACTACTCTACACTTTTTGAATGGGAAAAATTATACTGAGTTCTGACCATACACCATTAGAATTTATATTTAATCAGAGAAAGGAATTATCCAAGGTGAGAATATTGAGGTGTGTGATAAGATTAATGGCCTTTGACTTTGATATAAAAAAATGACAAAGGAAATTCAGTTCCACACCTGGATACATTATCAAAGTTAGGTTTTACAAAGATCTGAAAGAAAATATAAAGGTCTTTTGATGATTCCACTTTACATTGAATAGAGACTGATGTTTAGTCTGCAGATAGAATGTGTCCTGTCTCTTACACTAAACCACATGTTGACTGCTCGACGACCCAAGGCAGTATGCGAAAATGCGCCCCTGCGCATCAGGGCTCGGCGCATGTTCTCGGTATCAAATGATAAAATGAACTTTATATATTGACCAATAGAAATAACTCCTGATAAAAGACACAGACCGTAATTTGGAGCTGATACGACGGATATAAATTCCTTGATTCAACAGCAGAAAACACACAGAGGGGGGGAAGCATCAGGTCAACAGAGAAGTCTGTGCACGACCTCCATGTCATGGGGGGCTGGGAATGCCACACTTGGCGAGTCACAAGCTCACCTTGAAGTTGGCTTTACTACGCTGTGCCTTTGAACGAGGCTAGCATTGATTTTCTCTTTTAGGTCAACCTATATCGCATCAGGGTGGTTTCCTGTGGGTCCCCCGACCCCTGATTAAGCTAGACATATTTTGTGTACCTAGTTAATGTGAGTAAGTGTTGTTCCCGGCTTGCTCCTGGCTACATCTTTTGTTATGATCCAATTTGAGATTCCCAACCTCCCCAGTTGTTTTTAGCCGCTATTTCATCTCGACTGGGTGAGCTTTATTTCCCATATCTGTATATATATTTTCTCTTTTCCCCTCTCCCTTAGCGAGATAGCCTCTTGATTTTGTCCAAGGGCAGAATACAGAGGCTTCTCTTTTCTGAGGGTTGGACGGGTCCTACTACCATCAGTTATGTATGTTTATTTTGCGTTTATTTGATATTTAGTTTGTTTCAGGGGTCATCCCTTCCCCCCTCATTGTAAATAATTCATGAATTTAGTATATATAAATTTTATAATCATCAGATTTGTATGTCATGGGGTGCGTTTTGTAGGTCCCCTGAGAGGATGCGGTATTATGGTGTATGGAGGATTGATTGGTGACGGATGTGTTTTTATAGTGAATGCGCAAATTGGGTCATGAATCGGAATAGCTAAGTATAGGATAGTCAGTGAAGACCAGCCTCAACCCTTTTCCCCACCCTTTTCAGCCTTGTGCCATAATTGTATTTATATACAATAAATATCCAGAGAGGGGGAGAGACCTGGCTGAGATGTCAACACACAGGGGTTTGTCAAAAACGCTGCAAGGCAGACTGAAACTGAAACCCGATACTTTTCAACTTTCATCCTTTCACTGCCGCCATCTTCACAAAACATCAGCCGACAGCCATGACCAACATTCTTTCTTGTTCTTTCTTTCATCTCCACCCTGTCGTCTTTTTTCAACAGCAACGAGTATCATGCCAGCTTCGTGGATATGTAAATAAATTATACATTCATTTACCCAAAATACAACGTATTCCTTTTTCTTCGAATTTACATTTGCTGAGGCGAAGAAGAAATCAGCCTCTTCAACAGAAACAACAACGGCAACAAGTTCTGCCTTCCAGTTAACTCATTCTTCATATCTGCAACAAGTCGTAACTCTGGCGTTTCGAGTGATAGCAACTTCTTCAGAAAATACGTGGAAACTGCAGCAACATAATGAGTTCACACGAAGATACTTTTGAACCACCTTTGGAGATTAATTCCTCAGTCCTCCACCTACCACCATACAATGTCACCAACACCAAGAATTGGTTCCTCCAACTCCAGGCCATTTTCACAGCCAGAGGAATACGATCGCAGAAAATAAAATTTGCCTGTGTTGTTCAAGCCTTTCCTCCTGACGTTGTTGACGAAGTTGCCGACCTATTGGAAGATGTTACTGACACCGACCCTTACAACGTCCTTAAAGCAGCCATCATTAAAAGGACAGGTCACTCAGACGAACAAATGTTGAGGGAACTCTGTAACAACATAAGTATCGGTGATAGAACACCCTCGCAACTCTTCAGGCACATGAAAATCACCTCAGAGGGAATGATATGTCGGAGTCTATCCTGTGTCGTCTATGGTTGGACAAATTGCCAACCACTATGGTACAAATATTAATGCCCATGACAGATGATACAGCACTGGAAAAATTGGTAGATATTGCCGACAAAACTTTTGTGTCGTTCGATCAAAGGCTTAATGCACTGATTTCCAAACAAGAAAATGACTGCAGTGCTAAGCACATGCATATTGACAAGGCACTCGCAGATTTGCCAAATAAATGCAGCTGCTTCTAAACCAACAACAACGGAAGTACAGAAGTACCTCATGTGGACGTGATGCCGAAGAAGCCTTAGTCGCGGACGAGCGAACACTCACTCCAGTAGAATTTGTTGGTATCACCACACGTTTGCAAAGAAATGCACCCAACCTTGCCATCATAATACCAGGGAAATGAGCAAACTGGCGAGTGAACACGACTACTCCGGTCGGCACACACAAAGAAAGTCACTTATTTTACGTAGTTGACCAAAATAACGGCTACAAATTCCTAGTGGATACTGGAGCAACAGTCAGTGTCATCCTACTAGCAACTGGATGCAAACCAAATCCCAGTCTCCTCAGACTACTAGTTGCAAATGGTACGTGCATTGATACCTACAGCACCAAAGTTCTAATGCTAAACATTGGCATGCACCGAGATTTCACATGGATCTTTCTACAAGCTGATGTGCAAACACTCATTCTTGGGGGCGGATGTTTTGGCCCATTTCAACTCGTCAGTGAACATGAGACACAGGCTCCTTTTGGACAGTGAAACCAATATCCGTATAACAGGAATCCGCACACGATACAATTCTGCTGGCATCAGTGTAACAACTTGCCATAGTACAGAATTCCTTGATATCTTGAACAAATTTAAGGAAATTACAACACCCTTCAAAAATGCGGATAACATCAAGCATGAGACAAAACACAGAATAAAGACTACTGGACAGCCATTATTTTCACGTCCACGACGGCTACATCCGCACAAATATTAATTCGCCAAAAATGAATTTAACAAAATGCTACGGGAGGGGATAATTCACCCATCTGAAAGCCCTTATGCATCACCCGTTGATCGTTATCCTGTCCCGCATATACACAATTTCATACTCAGGTTACGTGGATCATGTATATTCTCCAAGATCGACCAAGCGAAAGGTTTTTTCCAGATCCCGGTAGCGGAAGAAGATATTCCCAAAACAGCAGTGAGAACTCCAATTGGGCTATATGAGTTTCTCCGAATGCCATTTGATCTTCACAAAGCTGCTCAAACATTTCAAAGATTAATTGACCTAGTCCTGAGAGGATTACCATTCGTATACGCTTACATTGATGATATCCTCATTGCTAGCCACAGTACTGCCAAACACAAAGACCACTTACATCAAGTCTTTCAGAGACTATCCCAATTTGGCCTAAAAATAAACTTAGATAAGGGTATTTTCAGCACGACTCAAGTCAAATTTCTTGGACACATGATAGACCAACATGGGATTTTGCCATTACTCGGAAAAGTGGAAGCATTTGAAAATTTTCCTGTATCTACTTCAATCCGACAGTTACGAAGATTCATGGGACTGATAAATTATTATCGCCATTTCACACCTAACCTATCAACTATACTTCTGCCTTTGACTAATCTGTTAGAGAAAAAAAAACAAGAACATTACGCTACAACAGGATGCACTTCATGCCTTCAATACAGCCAAATCAGCAACTTACAAATTTTACTAAACTCTCACATATCCGCGACGACGAAAATGCACTCATCTTCCTCACTACGGATGCATCCAACACGGTGATAGGAACTGTAATTGAACAGGAAATCAATTCTGTAAGAAAACCTATTTCCTTCTTCTCAGCAAAATTAACCAAGACACAAACAAATTATAGCACCTTTTCTAGAGAACTGCTGGCTGTATATTTAGCAATGAAACAATTTAGACACATACTCGAAGGTAGAAACTTTGCAATATACACAAGCCCCTCTCTCGTGCCATGAACTGTACTGCAAACAAATACACCCCTAGAGAAATTAGATATTTATTTTATTTTATTTCTTAGTACACAACAGACATTCATTATAATAAGGGCAACAAAATATTGTGGCTGATTGTCACGCACAGATAACAGCGATTACCGATGATACATTAAATCATGATTTGATTTCTGATGAACAAAAATCTGACTCGACTCTAACAGAAGTATTATCGAATACTTCTTTAACACTGAAAGAATTTCCAGTTCCTTTTGGTAATAAAACACTTTATTGTGACACAACATTAACCAACCCTAGACCGTACATCCCACCCACACTAAGGAAACAAATATTTCAACACCTTCACAATTTTTCTCACCCAATCAAGCAATCCACTGTAAAAATTATAAGTGAAAATTTGGTTTGGCCAAACATGGCACCAGACATCAGAAACTGGACATCACCATGCCTAAAGTGACAGAAGAACAAAATACAACGTCATACCAAAACACCAATAGGTACTTTCAGCAACCCTGATGCAAGATTTAAACACATCCACTTAGATATCGTGGGTCCCCTATCGAGCTGTCAAGGTTATTCCTATATCCTAACTATTGTTGACAGATTTTCACATTGGCCTACCACGATTGCACTGAAAGACACATCAACAACTTCAATCGCAAACGCTGTTTTAAAAGATTGGATTTCTATTTTCGGAGTACCCAATGTTATCACCACTGATCGTGGCACACAATTCAAATCATCTCTTTTTCAGGAATTCAGCAACTTGCTAGGAGCAAAGCACATTAAGACCACAGCATACCACCAATGTGCTAATGGATTACTGGAAAGATTCCACAGGCAACTCAAGACATTGTTAGCCATGAAGGAAAACTCGATCAATTGGATTGATAATTTACCCCTTATACTCCTCTCTATACGGAACATTATTAAAGAAGACCTTGGCTGCACACCAGCTGAAATAGTCTTCGGTACACCCTTATCATTACCAGGACAATTTTTTGAAAATGACATAAACTCACATGACATCGTATTTCAAACAAGAATTAAAAAAGTAAGATGTCGCAATTGAAATTCACACCTGCTCGAAATTCAAACACACATACACACCAACAAATCTGTATACCTGCGAATATGTTTTCGTACAAGAACACGCAGTAAAAAAAAAAACCCTCTATGAACAAAGTATCAGAGTTCATACAAAGTCTTACAGAGAGCAGAAAAATACTTCACAATACAAAAAGGTAATCAGTCAGACACAGTCGCTATGGATTAGACCGAAACCATCTGTCTTTGAAAAAGAAAATCAACCACACACACACATTATCGTTATGTAGAAGAAACACCCAAATCTAAAAATACATCACCATCTGACAATACACCAACAATTCAAACCAGATCAGGTAGAAAAGTCACATTTCCTACAATCTTCAAGACCTACGTTTATTACTAATTAGTTGATACGGCTTTTACCCGATCAGATTTCTAAAGGGTGGCGGGCTTGTCCTGTCTCTTACACGAAACCGCATGTTGACTCCTCGACGACCCAAAGCAGAATGCGAAAATGCGTCTCTGCGCATCAGGGCTCGACGCATGTGCTCGGTATCAAATGATAAAATGAACTTTATATACTGACCAGTAGAAATAACACCTGCTAAAAGACACAGACTTTGATTTGGAGCCAATACGACGGATATAAATTCCTTGGTTCAACGCCACAGAAGACACAGAGAGGGAGAGAAACCCGGCTAAGATATCGACATGTATTGGTTGGTCAAAAACGCCACAGGCAGACTAAGACTGAAAACGATACCTTTCATCCTTTCGCTGCCGCCATCTTCACAAAACATCAGCCGACAGCCATGACCAACATTCTTTCTCCTTCTTTCTTTCATCTCCACCCTGTCGTCTTTTTTCAACAGCAACGAGTATCATGCCAGCTTCGTGGATATGTAAATAAATTATACATTCATTTACCCAAAATACAACGTATTCCTTTTTCTTCGAATTTACATTTGCTGAGGCGAAGAAGAAATTTAACCTCTTCAGCAGAAACAACAGCGACAAGTTCTTCTTCATATCCGCAACAAATGGCTGCTGAAACTATGGAGGACATTGTACTAAAAAGCATAACATCAAGAATAAAAAAGAACTTATTGGTTAATTGTTCCATGGCAGAAAGACCACACAAGGAAATAAGACACAAATGAAGAATGGAAGAATTTGTAATGGCCATTTAATGATAACCTTTGAAACTCAAAGAAACCTTGTTATAAAAAGTGTACATGACGACATAGACTTTGGTATAACATCTATGCAAAATGGCGGAATATTCGCAAGATGTGCAGGAATATGTTAATATATGTCCAAAAATGTAAATAAGGAACATTATGCAAAGTAAATTGTTACGTAGCAAAAAACATTCGGAATTATCTCCCCTTCACCGAGAACTTACCCTAAGTTAAGAAAAGGCAGGAGAGAGCTTCCATAAAAAAGCGGGTAAACACAGAGTAGCCATTTTGTACTGGCAGCTTCTTCAGTAATAAAGCAACATAAAGCCATTTTCCGTAATCTCCGTCTATTTCTTTCATAAATTACACACATGACCCAAAGAATTGGAACCATAGAATCACATGTCAGTCAGTTATGTGCTATGCGTGATAAATGTGTGGAACAATACACAGTGTTTACACTTTCATCTGACGCGCGTGCGAGTTTTCACCCCCTTCCTTTCACTTTCGGCTAGTAATAGCAGTAAACCGTTGTTCTTGGCCGAAAGTGAGGAAGATTTAGCTCGCTGGTACCGCTGTTCATTTTTCGCGCACTTTTTGCTCTGACGTCACGGACAAACGTTTTCCTTGAATTCAGTCGCCGCCAGTACATGGAAGAGATAAGACGACTCATCCATCTCTCGTCGTTCAACCATATATTTAGACAGAGATGCCTTATTAGCAAATATTGCTTCGTCCCTCCTTACCAGTAAATATTGTTTTGTCCCACATAGAAGGCGCGTGCAACCTTAGCACCTAAGACACTGTCATTTCATTATCTCTTTGATGACTTATTTCTCGTCATGCTGCGAATATTCTGACGAACGTCGTCACCTCTTCGATGATTTATTTCTCGTCTTGATACGAACATCCTGTTCGAAACGGCGAACGCCCTAGACCAGAGATCTGTGAAACTTCCAACCTGAAGAACAAGAATTTTCATATTCTTCGAACTCTGTCCTCTCAGAACCAGTTACCTTAAAAAGAATTACATTACACTCACAATTACAAACTCTCGCAGTGAGTATTTTTCTTTGCCGTGTATGTTTATTATTCATTGTAAACTGACTTTCTGAACTCTCTTCCTGAGGAACTTTTCCCGCCTTAGCCATCTTGAATTGCATTTTGGGCGCGGAACCATACCTATCTTTTGTGACTACTTGACACGGCCTTTCCATTGATTTCAAATTTGCAGTATCTTACTGAAGGTCTCCACTGAAGACAATCTACTAATCTACTTGGCCTCTTTATTAACTACAACATTTCCAGTAACTTTACTGATGGTCTTCACTGAAGACAATTTACTTGTTAAACACAAATAAAATTTTACATTTGTTCTCTTGACCAGGCTTATCTTCGTCATTCCTCCTGCCTATTTATTTTTACTTTGTTTGTGGATTCGGTAGTAGTGTGTGTAGTGTCTGGCACAAGGTCATCTTTTCGTAAACCAGCGCTGCAACGCTATCAGGTCCGCAACAAATGCTTAGGCGATCATGTATCTTTCTATACATGACTGACGAGACAGATTTTTTTCCCGCAGTAGGTTGCCATTTCTTTCTGCGGTAGACCAGTTGCCATCAAAGGCTATAAAACCTAGTCTGTCCTGCTATTTACCCATAGCTGAGGGAAGAAGAAGAGGATTCATACTTTTCCCAAGGGTATTAGCACGTAAATGAATGTAATGGTACTTTAGTTTAATGGAGTGGGACTCTTCTTAACATTAGCAAATTCATTTTCAGGCTGTCCCAACGTAATTTATGTCCCTGACAAAAGAAGTGCCACTGTGTCTAGCTTGAAATTAAAGCTAAAGTAAACTTATTTTTTCTTCATAATGAAATAAGGAATTATTGGATTTAAGGAATACACAATCCTCTTAGGTCTTTAAATCCTGGTTTTACTCTCGACACATTTTAATATTTTGTAAATAAAATTTTGGATTTTTCTTTGTTGTTCATCAATTGATCAAAGTGTAGTAGAGTTTTAGAACAGACACTGCGAACAGAAATAGTCCTTTTTTTTCAATTTCCATGCTTTTTGAACTTTGCGTTTTGGTGATACAGAATCGCAAACAAAGAACTATAATAGATACTTACGTCGCTTCAAGACATTCAACAACAGCAACAACTAAAATGGATATCACATGTGACTCAAAGAGAAAAAAAATAACATAATTAATACATTGATGTTCCACACTACTTCAAACAAAAGGTTAGGAAGGAAACCCCTTAACAATAGTAGGAAGAGTTATAACGATTAAATGCACTTGAGAAACTGTTTTAATAAAAAAATTTTATAAGTTTGAAATGGTGATAGTACTAGCTGGTTAGTTAATATAATAACCTGTATTATTATTGTGATGATAAAAGGTGTTGCTTGGATGCGGGTAGGCATCACTATGCTGGGTACTGGGCCACATCCTAGTTGTTATCCACCAGGAATCTGACTCCATTGATGTCCCTTTCTCCATTACAGTAAAGGACTTTCAACAACAGCAATAACTGAAATAAAATGGATAATGCGTGTAACTTGGGGAGAATATAATGACATTATCAAGATGCTGACGTTCGTTCCATACTTCTTCAAATCGCTGGATTATTTCTTGAATAGGCTTGCTGTCACTTGATCTTCAGTGAATGTTCCCCTCCCAGATACATTTGAAATGAAAACTGAACAAATAGTTAGAGAAAGAATGCTAAGGAGAGTGTTGTAATGTTGAAAACATTTTCAGAGTAAATACTTAACTTGTTCAAATAGAAAAGAATACTGACGAAAATGTTGGAAAATTGAAGTGAAATGTCACTCGCAAGGCCAGAGCATACTACCTCCGAACCCTCTGATCGGAGCTCAGGGTGGGGTTGGGGTTTTGTGGATCAAGTGGATCCTCGAGTTTTGGTTACAGATCAAATCTTAGCTGTTCCATTCATTTCTGTTTTTGTGACCAGTACTTCTAGAGCCAGGTCATCAATCAATTGTCAAAAGATCGCCACATGGCTTTTTGTGACAATATCGCTTTAAGTAATTCTTCTGGCTTTTGAGAATTAAGCTTTTTGAAAAGAGAAATCTTCATTCTTTCTCTGTCGCTTTCATTCATTAACCTCTTCTTTCCACTTTCCAGCCTTGAGTAGTGTCACACAACAGTAAACATGCAAAAATCATATTGCAACTACAAGATGCTACCCTAGACTTCTTCAATAGTGCCAAAAATGCCCTAGCAAATTTTACAAAATTGAGTTATTTAAGTGAGGAACCAGACACTCAACTCACAGCATCTTCAGAATCTATTGGGGCTGCCGTACATCAGATTAGAAAGGGTGAAGCTAAACCCATTTCCTTCTTTTCTGTCAAGCTGATCACAGCGCAAAAGAAATACAGTACATTTCCAATGAACTTCTGGTAATTTACCTGTCACTAAAACACTTTCAACATATCTTAGAAGTCGACATTTTGCAATATACACTGACCAACGTTGCACAAAAACTCAAGCAAATATTCACCACATGAAATTATGATTATTGATTATATTTTACAATTCACTTCAGACATTTTTATTATATCACATGCAATGAAAACATTGTAGCCGGCACTTTTTGTTCAGATCAACAATTGCAGCAGTTCATCCAAATATGCTGAATTACGAGGGAATTGCCGAAGAACAGAGGAAAGATTCTACTCTATAAAACATCCAGAATGATATATCACTTCAGTTATGCGAATCCCCAATTCCTTTCGGAGACAAAATTATTTTTGTGGTATGGTGAAAGGTCATCCCCGACCTTATATAACACTATCTTTACACAGACAAACCCTGCATCACTTTTAAGGTTTGCCCCACATAGGAAGACGAGCATCAACCAAACACATCAGTGATCGTTTCGTGTGGCCGTACATGTGCAGGGATATTCAGTAATGGACACACAGCTTCAATAAATGTCAGAAACACAAGATAAACAGACATAGGAAAACGGTGCAGGGACATTTCAACAAACCCGGTGGAAAATTCGCTAACATGCATATTGATATTGTTAAGCCCCTTCCTAATTTCAGTGGATTCAACTATTTGCTAACATTAGTGGATCGTTTGCAATCAAGGACATTTCAGTAGAAACCATTGCTAGGACTGTCCTGGAGCATTGGATCACAACATATGGTGTACCTTTAGTCTTTATATCTGACAGAGAGGCACACTTTCAATCTGTATGGTTCGAGAATTTGTGAACTTGTTAGGTGTTAAACACATAAAAAATACTGCCTATTCACTAATTGTATCGGAAAGTGTTTTCCCAGACAACCAAACTCGAGCCATACAAATGGGTTGTAATTTACAACTCGCACTGTTATCTATAAGAAACTTAATTAAAGAACATTTAGGTTGTACCCCAGCAGAAATGCTTTTTGGTACTATAATGATGTTACCTGGCCAATATTTTGAGACTGATCACACATCACAACTTACAAGTCTTGTTCAAGCTTTTTAAGATAGAATGAACAAATTATAATTCAAGCCAACAAGGATGTAGCAACAAATAATCATACATCACAAAAACCTGCAGACCTCTGAATACGTTTTTCTTTGGAACGACATGATAAAAAACATTATTCCTCAACTACATTGAACCATATCAAGTCATTGAGAATCATGAAAAGTATTTCACTATTCTCAAAGATGGTAAAAGAGACAAAGTAAAATAAACTTGTCATCTTTTATAGTTGAGTTTAGTTTAATTTGTAACATGCATAAGTATAAATAGAAAAAAGTAAATTTGGATAAGATAGTGAGGGTCACAAAGAACTGTTCGGGGCCTCAGGTTTACTTCTTCCAGGTCAGAGTGTTCAGGGGCTCAGTGGTACTACGTAATGCTGGACATGTATAGTGTTTATTATGCTTTCTTTACAAGCTGATTAGATGACGATTTCCGACAGTGCAATATTTTAAATATCCTGTAATCAGGGGTTAAAAGGATTATTTTTAATTTCCTTGTGATTTTGTGTCATTTTAATTTGTCTGGTCTGTTACCTTTTATACGTCTATCAATATGAATGATAAAATCCCCAAAAATATTAAATATTATTATTATTACTAGTATTATTATTATAATGTTTCGATTTCTGCTATGGTCACATTACCTACCAATTCAGCGGGAAGACCTAACACAGGTAATGGTGTGTTTTTATGGCTACATTTCATGATTTGTTTTTCTATTTCCCATAACACCACTAGCTTTACATGAACAAAGTTCTTAGTGCGTGGGCTGTACTCATCAAGACATTTTTTGTATTTCTATTAGACTGGGATTGCCAGGCATTTTTCCAATCTGTCGTGTGCTTTCGTTTTTTTTAACATACCAAGTGCACCTATTATGACTGGTATTATTACTTTTGTTACAGTCCATTGGGCAAGGCATATCAAGTTTTTTATTTCGGTTTTTGACAATTATTTCCAGCCTATTTACTTCAATCTTCCTGTCTTTCTGTTATTATTATGACTGGCCAATGTTATTCAAGGATACCCGTCTACTAGGGTGGCTAGCTAATCCCTATTGTAGTCGCCTGTTCAGGCAGATTTTGTATTTGTTCAACACCCACAGAGTCCACCTGTGGTTTATGCTGCAATTATGCTGAACAGAATTGAGTTATAGTTTCTGGGAGAGAGCGGGTTATCAAGGCCAGCACTCTCAAATCCTCGGTCACAATGACTTGTGACTTCGCGCTAGAACAGCCACCGAAGGCTCCCCAATTTCACTCACAAGTCTTGGATCAACCCGTCTTCACCTTTATAGAATAATAATATCAACAAGTCTCCCTCCTGACAAATCGACCATGGTGAGATTTGAACCTAGCTCTCATGACCAGAAAGCGAACATTCTAACGACATTTATATGCATTTGGCGCAAGTACAGTACATCCTGAAATTAGATGGTCTGTAATTTCCTGACATTTTTCACAGCACCTAAACTTTGGATTCACACTATAGTGTATGATATTTGCTTGAAAGTTTCTTTCTTTGTTCTTCTTCTTCCCCCATCCTCCTCCTTCTTCTTCTTCTTGTTCTGCTGCTGCTGTTGCTCTTATTCTTTCCGATTCGTACACACCCTCACTGAGTCATTCCTGGAGACCTACGGTAAGACTAATAAATATATGCATACTAACTGAACAAATTTTGATGTCAAGTGGTTGGGCAAATGGAAGTCTCATGCCCCGCAGCCTACGATTCTATGATACAGGGACTTGACTTCGTTACTCTAAAGTATTATTATTATTGTTGTTGTTGTTTTGTCTGATTCATTACCAGGTACCTATGGTAAGACTACATAATAAATTTATGCATTCTACCAGCACAAATTCTTATGTCAAATGTCACTTGCACACATGTACAGCATTTATATTTTCCTGATATTGATAGTCCTCTCCAGAGTAGATGATTCATTTCTACAGTGTCATTTTAAAAAATTTCTTCTTAATAGGCACGGGAAAGGATTTTGTCATCTTCTTGTCAGTTCCTTTCTAGTCCAGGCCCCTTTTCCCTAATTATACCAACCACCACTAATCACCTGAGTAGACGATTCATTTCTACACAGTGTCATTTTTTAAAAGCTCTTCTTCGCTCTTTCAGGACGATTTTCATACCAATTTCAGCATGTAGTGCACTGTAATACTGACATAACTTCCACTATGATACTTTGCCTGATCTTATCATATCACTGTTTCTATTCCTTTGATGTCAAGATTGGTTAATCATCTCAACATGTTGTCTACATTATCTACATATTATGTCTGGGTCTTTTTCCTTATGCCTTGTAATTTCTTGTTAACAGATTTTGATCCAGTGCAGCCATTATAAATGCCTCTGTCACTGCTTTTAGCCTTTCACTCTTTAGCCACTAAAGGGTTTTGCATTTAACTATATCTGTATAATCATTTCTGCGTGTTTGTAGATCAATTTGTTCCCTGGTATTTTAAAAAATTGTTTAACCCTTATGTATTAGTATCTATTTAAATAATTTTCGTTGTATTTATTGGTCGTGTATTTGCATTATTTTCTTTGACAGTGGAGTGTATTTCATACAAGATTATACCAGAAGAGAATTTGAAGTCAATATCAAATCAGACCATACCATGAATGGAGCCAGGTATCGTGTTAACCTGAGGTGGTGACCAGGTCACTGCGTGCAGAATCACATGACCTCACAGCTGCATGTGAGTTGCAAGCGTGGAAAAGAATTGTATTACAGGAAGTTATATAAACACCCAACCTAGAGAAGATTAGGGTGCTTTCTCAGACTTTTCACACAAGTTCATGTTTTAAATGAGAGGCAATGAGGCCACTCACACTTGGCCAAGAGTAATTGATGAATTAAGGAATATAATGTTAATAATGAGTAATTCAAATCTCGTGTTACTGATTTAATCAGCTCAAAAAAATTTATTACAACAGTAATGATGATTTCCTTTAGGAAATCTGTTTTCTTTATTGTCATATATGAATGAAAAGTGTCACTGCTGACAATGGTGTCTGAATGTGAAACTCTAGACAATGAACAGGTAAATCGCCATTACTGTACCATTGGTATTTCCCCCATTATTGGCATTATTATATCCATGATATAATAACACTATCTTTCAAAGATGCAATGGAATGGCTAAAAGGAAAAGGAATGACAAACATATTTTGCTCTCAGAGAGAGTTTTATACCACTAAAATATACACAAAATCATATATACATATTTACACGTGTCTCATGCAGAGAAAATATAAAACATATCAACAAAACCAGTAGAGTGAAAGGGGAATGAAAAGATAGGGTTTTACATATAATATGGAGATTCTTCTGTGTTTCTAGAGAAGCCAGGTTTAGGAATCCAGATTTGAGTGAGCTGGATCATGGCCAACTAGTATTATACAGCCAGACATGTCATATAACAAGATGAATTCTAAAAGGCCAATGTAATGTAAACAAAAAATGTGAATTGCCACTTAGACTATTACGAATCTAAAATGGCAGTAACTGTAAAAATTGAATTCTTAGTGAACATAAATTCACAACATACAATTATGTAGAATTCATCAAACATTATTTCAATTCCCTAGACATGTTTTCAACACTACTAGAAGTAGTGTTGTCCTAACAATTTTGCATTAAAAAAGGAAGATTCTATTCTAATTTATAGAATAGTCTTTGATCCTGAAACACATTTTTCATTGATAAAAGAATGTATTTGTGTTGATCAAAACCTTCATGTCCAGATCCAGTGTAATGGAACACCTATACTGTTACTACAGTGGTTATACATGGGCATAATGCTAAACTCACAAGATTTAGCATGTTAGAAAGTTTTCCAAACTACATACAAAATGTGATGGAGGAACAACTGTACTCAATTCTAAAAGAATTGCCAAAAAGACAACATTACCAACAAAAAGGTCATCCTTTATTTTCTGCAGAACTAATACGTTATGCCTTAGTACTGTGCTATTCATCTCAATAAGCATACAAATTAGTTCTGGAGAAATCTCCTTTACCATCTTCTTCTTTATTAGAGAAAATTAAAAAAAATTACTTAAACGTTTTCAATGTAAAATGTGTTTCTTGGTCAAGGTAGGCAATGATAGTGATGATGCTACAGAGAAGTACTTTGCCTTACATTCTTGCAGTTCCATCTAGCCAAATGTTACTTAGTACTGACATGTCCGAGCTATAAGACCAAGCATACTGCTGTTTCTTAATCAAATATTCACTGAACCTGATACATTAATAAACCTATGTAAATTGTTCATCTTTCCTTTGCAAATATTGGCTGGAATAGATTAGTTAATTTGTGCCTCATCATTTTGATTCATTCTGCTTACATAGTCAGCATCACCCTGGCATTGGAATTTTCAGAACTAGGCAGAACATGCTAATGTTTTGGGGGAGAAAAAAAATCGAAAATGAAGTTTGCTGATTGATTTTGAAAATTAATGGCAGTCATCATTTTAGAGAAATAATTCGGCTCAGCTCAGTGGCACTGTCATAGATTGGAAGCTAAATTTAGTTTTTGGGGAAATGATGTGACACTATTTAGTTATGGTAATTGGCTAAATAATTAATCATAGAAATTAAAAACGGGAAATACTTAAGGCAAGAAAGAGCTAGATCGAAAGACATACCGAGCAACATTATTTTTTTTTAACAAAAGAAAAATGGTTAAAAGATTTTATTTCAATTACGAAGAAAGATATTTTCTTTTTGCAGAAGACAAAAAATTCGTAAGAGAAGCAAATTTTGGATTCTGTCAGAATTAATTAATGTCATGACACAACAAAGGAGACAGAAATACGGGGAAGAAATGTGATTCACCACACACGTGGCAATTATCAAAATTTCGATTCGGCCAGCTGCATGTAAACAAAAGATAAATCGAAATTCGGGTATCTTAAAAACTGACGAGGAAGCCAGCCGTATGAATACAGATCTTGATATGATAAAAAGGAATTCGGTTAGGATTACTTATTCAAACTGTTCATGACAGACCTCTCACCAAGAACGGCATCTGGAAATGCGACAATATTAAGACACTTGATCTCAGGTGGAAACGACCACCCAGTTAAAGGTTGACTCGCAGTGATTAATGAGTCAGTAGAGATTCTGCTAAGTGGATTTTCGGTGGCTCAGGATAATATATAAAAAAAATTTTTAATTATGGCAATGCGGACTTCATAAAAATTCTGGCCAATAGAAAAGAAAGAAAGAAAAGGGAAAATAATGTTTTTTTCTGGATGATAATTTTAAGAAGGCCAGTCTAGCCACACCCATGCTACCAAGCGATTATTGGCCAAGTGGTAGCATGGGTGATAGGCGGAGGTGAATGTATGAGAAAGAAGGAAAACTTGTTGACGCCCACTGAAGGGATTGGTATGAGATACCAATATGAGAAAGGAAGAGTTTAGGAGGATAATTCTCCTCCGACCTCTCCTCACAGAAGGGGGAGAACCTCTCTAAAACAGAAAGTAATTGACTTCCAAAAATGGGAAGTGATAAATTTTCCTGTCCAAAGACAAAGAGAATCCTTATTGGGGATTTGGAATTATCGAAGAACCCAAACCACGTCTGGCCCCCACACCGGGTTTGGTCAGCATCCATATAAATGAACGTTCCCGGGCGTTCGAGCAGTAGCGGTTCCAGAGGCAGTTGAGTTGAGTTCGAGAGACAGTGGGCTTGTAGAATAGCGCCTTGCAGGAGGTGACCACAAGATTCCATGGCTTTCGACTTTTGACTTCCCACCAAAAGCAGGTTTTAACGAAGATTGACTTAGACTTCTAACCAGAAGCAAGTTTTACTGAATATCAACCAGGAGCAAGTTTTACTGAATATCAACTTAGATACCAAAAGCAGTTTATTGAAGAACAACTTAAGATATCAGAACTCGCTTAAGAAATGCAAGAAGTGTCATGAACCTATAGAAGTGGGCTGGGAGAGAGATGCACTCCTGTATTCAACAGACAGATATAAAGATTCTCAACACATTTGAACCTCTTGAGTTTGTTTCATTATTTTTCTTTTACATACACTTGTGCGGTATCACCTTTACCCCGGATTCAGTTTGCACTACGGCCCGATGCCGGATTGATTTCATCTACCTAAGATCAAATCACAACGTGGATAGGTTAGACTGGAGATCAAAGCAGTCACTTCGGTGACCAGACGTTGGAGGCGAGCTGAGAACGACAAAGTTGATATCGAATCTAACCAGACACAGGGAGGTCAGTATCACACATTGGGGCAATGATCGACGCTTGAGTGGTTGTGGGTGTCACACAATTGGTGCTGCAACCAAGATGTTGACTGCCCGAACCATCCAGGGGTTAGCGTCACAATGAAATAAAACAAATAAATAAAATAATAAAGAATAAATTTATTTAATAATGTTGTTACAATGTACTATGAATAAAAACAAAAAGAAAATTTATCTTAGCTAATGCGTTTTGTCCTCTAAGGGACTTTTTCAAGGCAAACGATTTTATTTTGTGTCAAGTATTTATATACAAGAGCAAAAATGTTATTGGTATGGGGGTGGGCTCAAGAATATTCGTCAGGTTAGTGGAAAGTCACGTAAGATTATAGACATGAGGTAATACAGTTCAATGCCTAATAAATGAAAGTGAGTAAGAGGTTTTTAAAGGTTTCTTTTATTTATGCATAGATACATGTAAATTTGTATTTAAATTATTTTGGATTGGGATTGATTTATGTGTTATATGTTTTGAATAACATGACGTTATGGATTTAACCATTTTCTTTTAAGCTTTTAGTATTTTTTCCCAATTAAAAATGCAATTAAAATAGAAAAAAATAGCCGTAGCTCAAGAACCCTTGTCTAATTTTAATGAAATTTGGCACTGCACTTGGCAGGGGTTCAAGGTACAATATGCTCCTAAATTGGTTGTGTCATTTAAGCTCTATCACCTGGAATGCACATACATAGCGACAAGAATAGAATATCAGAATTGACTACCAATGCCATTCAATTTTTATTCATCTGTCCATTGTTCTCTGTAATTTTTCATCTTCTCAATAATTTTTTCGCATTCTTTTTTATCAACATTCTGCAAAAGGTTGATAGATGAAATGAAGAAATATGGAAGATCTCTTGACTGTAGACGACTGATAAAAGAATCT
>OZ038515.1:70586882-70701882 GCA_964036315.1 Acanthosepion esculentum | reverse complement strand
AAAAAGGCAAGTTATCAGTTAAGGAGTGCTTCAGATTATCCAGGGAATACAGTCCAGCAATTAAAGAAAAGTTCATAAAGAGTGTAGGAAAATGCGTTGATCAATCTCTTAATGATCCACGAAACTAAGGATAAGCTAGAAACATGGTTAAAGAGAGTTGATAAGTCCGGTTTGCCTTGGCACTTTAAACTATGAATCTATCAGCATGACATTTTTCCGAAAATCCTATGGCCATTGTTCATCTATAAATTTACAACATTTCATAGAGAACAATTAGAAAAGAGGATCAACTCATGACTGCATAGATGGAAAGGTCAACTCAAACGTCTGACCAGTGCGCTGCCCTATGCAGCAATTCAAACGCACTCCAACTTCTTTTCAGAATCCTAGTAGAGGAATTCAAATTCACCAAAATTAGAACAACAATGCAGTATAAGTTCTCCAAAGGTAGCTGGAGTGAGCATCAAGGTCTATTCAGGAAGGAAATGGAGAATTGGAAAATAATTGCTATTAGCAGAAGAACCTCAAGAAAAAGCATTATTAGGTATGGGATGCGTGGGGTTAGGGCATTTCCTTACAGGGCCAAATGAAAAGACAAGGACCTTTTCATAGAAGAGTGAAGAGAAGAAAAGGTTGGCAAAAATAGTGGGACTAAGCCAACAAAGAGCATGAACCAAATGTGGGAACCATGACTTATAGGAAGATCAAATGGTCCAATATATGGCGTAACAACATCAACATAAGGTTCTTTATTTAGACTGTATACAACATCCTTTCCAGTTCCTTTAACCTTCACTTATAGTACAAAATGGAATCGCCTTTATGTCCATTGTGCACAGGTCAAGGGACGTTAAAACACATTCTAATTAGCTGTGAAAGAGCGCTAATGGAAGGTTAGTACAGATGTCGATATGACCAAATTCTAAAGGATATAGTAGAGATAGTTAGCATGGCCATCAGCACTAATACTTTAAATCCTGGTAAAAGAGTGATAAGGTTTCTTAAAGCTGTTAATAAACCTAACACAGAGAAAAAGTCCATAGCAGATACTTTGTCATTGGCAATGGACTGGGAATCAAAGGCCAATTTAGGAACAAGATGAAGATTTATATGGTTAACTATCCACAGCATTATCAAATCATAAAAGTGATAACTATAGTAAGTTTAAAGCCAAAAAGTAGCTAAAATTCAATAAAACATTAGATTACAAAGAATATTTTTAAGATTGAGTACTTAAAAATAATATATAAAAGGCACTCACTTTATATTCAATTAATTTCCACAGCTAAAGACTACATGGAAGAACATTAGATGACATCAGTCAAACATGTCAACAGCTTAAATAAACAGCGACTATTATGTTAAAAAAAAAAGTTCATTTCTGTGATATTTTAAACTTAAAGTAAATAATATTTCTTTCAAATCAAATTAATTATACTTTGAATCAGATAATATTCCTTGAATAAAGGTTCAGAAAAATATATTTTATTTATTTATTTATATATATATATATATATATATATATGTATATGTATATATATATATATATATATATTCTTGGTATGAAATAAAGGTCTCTGTGAAACAAATGAACAACAACAAAGCACCTGGAATGGATGGCTTACTGGCAGAAATTCTTAAGTATGGCAGTGACAAGATGATTGATCTTTTGGAGCAGGTCCTCCACGATGTGTGGGGAAGTGAGGCACCTGAAGACTGGAGATATGCAATACTTGTGAGACTGCATAAGAAAGCATCAAAGGCAGACTGCGGGAATTTTAGAGGCATATCTTTGTTGTCCATTCTTGGAAAAGTCTTTTTGAGGATCATCTTGAATAGATTAATTGATATGCTTGTCAATAGCATAGCAGTGCAGTTTTTGTACAAGTCATGGCATAGTAGACATGATTTTCAGTCCTTGGCAACTGCAAGAGAAATGCATAGAGCAGAACCTTCCACAATATCACTGTTTTATTGATTTGTCAAAAGTGTTTGATACCATGAATAGATCAACACTCTGGAAGATTTTATTGAAGGAATGAAAGTTAGAGTTAGTTTCAATTGAATTCTCTTGGTAGAAATATCTGTTGATAATGGGGTCAAACAGGGTGACATTTCTGCACCCATGCTCTTTACCATTTATCTTGCTCTCTATGGAAATCCTGATGGTATCTACATCAGATATCGAATGTCTGTTAAGGTATACAGTATGTGTAGAATGTTGACAGACACAAAGGTTTTGTCCTGTTTGGTGAGGGAGCTGCTCTATGTGGATGGTTGCGATATCATTATACATTCTGAAGATGAAATGCAACGTTTTATGAACCGTTTTGCGCATGCATGTAAATCTTTCGGCTTAGAGATTGATGTAATGAATATGCATACACCTGGGTTCCCCCTCATAGTAATATGATTGGCTGGTGTCTGCCATAAATACAGACTGACGTAGAGGTACATGGAGGACGCCATTGTACTATGCCATTGGCTATCCTATTGACGAAGTCTACTGGCCTACGCCTATTGCCTACGACTACGACGAGTACCAGTCGATTACGGCTACGTGCTAGATTGTACTACTTGGTTACAGTAGCCAAAACCACTTAGCTACTTCAAACAAATATATCCCTTTCTGAGACATAACGGAGATCAATCTGAAACCCAGCACCTGGATTGCCCTACATAGAACCAGCTATATATTTTTTTTTTTTAATTTTTTAAGCTTTTCACCCCAAGCAAGTCTGGAAGCCACTAGCATGCGAGGGGTTACAGAAGGTTTGGAGGAAGAGCAGATAGGAGTGGTAAAGGAGAGGATGTGGAGAAATATAGTGGATCGATCAAAGCAAGGGGGTTACAGAAGATTTGGAGCGAGAGCAGATAGGAATGAAAGGGGAAAGGATGTGGAGAAGGGAAGTGGATAGATCAAGGCAACTGGAGATGTCGATTGACGTTACACTTAAATAGTTGGAGATTGTATTTGTCAGGGAAACAGGAATAAGGAAGGGAGTTCCACAGGCGAGATGTGCGAGACATGAAGCTATTAGAGTAGAAGAGACGTCTACATCTAACAGTTTCAACGATGAAGGGGTGGGAACGGGATGCCAGCCTCGTAGAACGTTTAAATTCATGAAGCCTAGGAACCAGCGAAAGCAGCTCATCGGAGCAATTAGGGGAAGGAACTGGACAAAAGTGTATCATGGCAGTGTGCTTGCCGAGAGATGCAGTCTTGACAAAGAGATCTCTTTGTGCATTGAAAGAGCTTCTGGATCCTTTTTGGGTCTTGAAAAACGTGTTTGGCCCCAGCATGGAATCAAGCTGCAAACAAAAAGGTCATAGTCTATAAAGCATGCGTTTTGATGATTCTCCCGTATGCAAGTGAAATGTGGACACTGTATAAGCATCAAACAAGGGCTCTTGAGTGCTTCCATCAATGATGCCTGTGATAGTTGCTTTGTATTGGATGACAGTCCCATATCTCAGATACAAAAGTATTAGAGAAAGCTAAATTACCAATCATTGAATCCATGGTTATAAAAAGTTCTTTTCGATATGCTGGTCATGCCGTTCAGTTGGATGACAGTCGTGTGACAAAGCAACTGTTTTACGGTGAAGTGAGGAAAGGCAAAAGAAATGCATCAAAACCTAAGAAAAAATTTAAAGACTTTGTAAAATTTAGCCTGTGGCAATCCAGCGTATTGGTAAATCAATGGGAAACAATGGCACTGGATAGAAATCAGTAGTGCAAACTGATTCATGATGGTATAGAATCCTTTGAATATAATTGTGTTCAGTATGGCGCTTTAAAACGATCAGTTTGTAACGGTGAACAAGGTCCAGCACCAGGTCCACAAAGTCATTATGTCAACTGTGACATATGTGGAAAGCCATCTGCGCAAACATGTCCAACCTGCTGTTCTGCAAAATAACATTCATGTAAACCAAATGATCGACAGTGTCCAGTCTGTGGCAAAACTTGCCACAGTTTGGCAGGCTTGAAAAGTCATCTACGGGTGCATACAACTTGAAATAAGCAAGGAAAGAGGAGGAAATGTGAAACTCAAGAGGTGGTCACACCCAAAACTGAGACGACAGCCACCACACACATACATACATACATAAATAAATAAAATATACTTTTCAGAACCATTATTTGAGAAATATCATATTACATAATATTATATTGTTATTATATGAGGAATATTATATTAAATTATCATATATATGTGTGTGTGTGTGTGTGTGTCTGTGTGTGTGCGCGCACGTCTGTGTGTCTGTGTATGACTTTATTTTTCAAAATTTGCTATATTTATATAGGAAAAGAGCTCAATATCATATCGGTGATAGAAATGTTGATTTCTATATTCATAATGTCTCAACCTGTCTTCCCACTTACTCTGATATATATATATATATATATATATATATATATATGTATATGTGTGTGTGTGTGTGTGTGTGTGTGTGTGGTTATATATAATTTGAAGAACTTACTAGCAGCCAAATTTTTAGGAACCACAAGAATTTTGCAGTCTGATTTTTCTTCATCAGTCAACTTCTTTGTTTTCCATTCCATGTAAGAATCTGGACAGTCTTGAACTTCCAAGCAGGGAATCCAGTCAATGTCAGCAATATATGTAATCTGCGTCCCATATTTATATTCTACTGTATAAGCAGGACATGTACTTCCAGTGGACATTTTAACTGGAAAAAAGAAAATAGTATTTCAGAATTATAATAATGAAGATAACGAAAAGAAAAAAGTTATATAAACATTCACTCATTATAATATCATCAAAGTAAATATGCAAATTTCTTTTGCACAAACAGATGCTGCCATCTTGTAAAAGAATTGAACATTATCACAAAACAATGTATTTCTTCTTTATTGTTAAAATGATGACATGATTGCACAAGTTATCTCATTCATGGCAACAAAGAGGCAAAGCAGCTTTACATTGGGTCAGTATTTATAATTGTATATAGATTTTTGTTTTTCTTGCTTTATTTTTTACTATAGCACATATATGCATGCAAAACCTGGAACAGAGAAATAGATGGCAGTGGCCTTCTCCTTTGCCTTAAATTTATTTTCACATGTAGCTGTGTGAATTATTATTAATTTTTCAAATTGTCTTTGACAAGTAAGAAACAGAGGTAAAAGCTTAAATAGTTGGCACTTCTCCTTTCTCTTTGCAATTGAGAGAGAAAGTAGAGACTACAGCCACAGAAAACTATGTCAAAATCTGCAGTCATATTGCCACATGTCCATTTTAAAGCTTCAAACAATATACAGTTGTTAAAAACTCAGATGTTAGTAAATCAAGAAAGCTTTTATAAGAGACAATATGAAAAAAGGACATCATCAGATTTTCAGAATAAATTCTTTCATATGAGAATTTTTTTGTTTTTACTCATATCACCCCAAGCAAGGTGATAATGCCACTAAGACGCAAAGAGCTACTGGGAGTGAAAGTGAATAAAAAGACTATGAAAAGAATTGGAAACCAAATCCTAAACAGGAAACAAGGAATGAACTTCTATTCCTATTCAAAAGACCAGAGAGGTGTGCGAATAAGATTCCAAACAAACATAGCATCAGGAAAGAAAAGCTTACAAAAAAATAGGTTCGTATTTCTTAAAAGAAAATTTAAAAAAATAAGTTTTCAATTGAAAGTATTTCTTACCTAGTCTTCTGTTATTCATTTCCTTTAAACACAAATCAAACACCTTGAAGACATATTCTTTGAACTTTGATGGGAACAATTCATCATTAGGACCTAAAAGCTCTCGAAAGTCAAGTGGCAATTGCTTTTTGTTTGTTACAAAGACATGGCAATAATTGGGTGATGAAGAGAGCTGCTCAATTCTACACTGTACAAGGGTTGAACACAACAGGTAGTCAAATTCATCTGGTTTTGACACCTGTTGAAAAGAAATTTCAAAAGAGAAAAGGTAATTCATTGAGTCAGATGCACAAACCACACAAATGATCAAAAGGAAAATAAACATAGAAAGAGGAAAGATAGAAAATATTGTGTAAAACAAATATGAATAAAATAAAAAGTGATGGGGAAATAAAAATAACATGGAAATTTATGGGGAATTATGAGAATATGTATGTCTGAGATGATTTGCCATCACTCAGAACTCAAATATAGACAGCAGAGCCTTGAACTTTCCAATTCATCTAATCATATCATGTATCTATGATGTGATTTGAGACAATTTTCTACTCATCAATACACACCAGACACCAAAACATTCCAATGCATCTAATCATATCACATGTAAATGATATGATTTGAGACAATTTGCTACTCAACAACAGACCACCAGACACCTGAACATTCCAATGCATCTAAGCATATCACATGTAAATGATATGATTTGAGACAATTTGCTACTCAACAACAGACCACCAGACACCTTAACATTCCAATGCATCTAATCATATCACATGTAAATGATATGATTTGAGACAATTTTCTACTCAACAACAGACCACCAGACACCTGAACATTCCAATGCATCTAATCATATCACATGTAAATGATATGATTTGAGACAATTTTCTACTCAAGAACAGACCACCAGACACCTTAACATTCCAATGCATCTAATCATATCACATGTAAATGATATGATTTGAGACAATTTTCTACTCAAGAACAGACCACCAGACACCTGAACATTCCAATGCATCTAATCATATCACATGTAAATGATATGATTTGAGACAATTTTCTACTCAAGAACAGACCACCAGACACCTTAACATTCCAATGCATCTAATCATATCACATGTAAATGATATGATTTGAGACAATTTTCTACTCAAGAACAGACCACCAGACACCTGAACATTCCAATGCATCTAATCATATCACATGTAAATGATATGATTTGAGACAATTTTCTACTCAAGAACAGACCACCAGACACCTTAACATTCCAATGCATCTAATCATATCACATGTAAATGATATGATTTGAGACAATTTTCTACTCAAGAACAGACCACCAGACACCTGAACATTCCAATGCATCTAATCATATCACATGTAAATGATATGATTTGAGACAATTTTCTACTCAAGAACAGACCACCAGACACCTTAACATTCCAATGCATCTAATCATATCACATGTAAATGATATGATTTGAGACAATTTTCTACTCAAGAACAGACCACCAGACACCTGAACATTCCAATGCATCTAATCATATCACATGTAAATGATATGATTTGAGACAATTTTCTACTCAAGAACAGACCACCAGACACCTGAACATTCAAATGCATGTAGTCATATCACATGTAAATGTTATGATTTGAGATAATTTGCTACTCAACAAGAGCCATCTGAAATGATGATTTGAGACAATTTGATAATCAACATTACACAACAGACATGTGAACATTCCAATGCATCCAGTCATATCACATGTAAATGATATGATTTGACACAATTTACTACTCAATGAGAGCCACCAGACACCTGAACATTCCAATGCTTCCAGTCATATGACATGTCAATAATATCATTTGAGAGAATTTGCTACTCAACAAGAGTCACCAGATACCTGAATGTTCCAATGCATCTAATCATATCACATGAAAATTATGATTTGAGACAATTTGCTACTCATCAAGAGCCACCAGACACATGAAACATTTAGTCATATCACATCTAAATTTTATGTGATAGTTTGCTCTCAGTTGTTACACAGCAGAAGTCACACCCTTTTTCATAGAATTAAATCAAACAACATGTTCTCTAAGGTATTAGTCAACTTGGTGATTTGCATACTGATACTACAAGGATATGAAGTTTGTACCTAACCCTTCAGAATGGATAGTTTTTTGTTCCATGTAGGTCACATTCTGGATTCCATTGAAACAATCATTATCAAAATAAAATACCAATCCCGAAATAGTGGACCTGATATGACCCCTGAAAAGTTATACTCATCTTGGTATATTATTTTCTTTCTATCTTGAATTATCATGAGTTTTTAGTAATTGGTGGCATATTAAGATTTATTTACTAACCTTGATTAAGCTGTGATCAGTGAGGCAAGAAAATGGTTAGTGATATCATCATAGAATATCATTTACTCTCCTCTTTTGCTAAGAGTGACATATTATTGATATGAAGATAAAAAACAAAAAACACAGCCAAGAGGCAATACCAAGAATACTTTTTTTTTTGTATTGTTGTGTCAGAAGAAGAGATCAACAAAACAGAACCAGAATGAAAAAAAGTAGTGTCAAGAGTCTAACTAGTGGGTGTATTATACAAGTTTGTAGCAATTACTACTATGTTTGACACGCCTACATTTTTCTCAACTGTGATTGGTCAAATAATAAATACTAACTATCACAGGACAATTTACTGATCACATTCACCACACTGAATTTTTCCTACTGTTAATTCACAAACATGCTTTTGTTACTAAATCACCGATTGGGTAATTTTTCATCCAATCAGATATTTTTGGTGTGCTCTCGAAAATTCTTCCGACATCGTTCTGGGAGCCTTCCCACAGTTATAAAAACTGGAATTCATTCCAAAAATAACCAGTAGAAGTAGAACTCAGTAGAATTCAGCAACTCACACGCGTCTGCACAGACTATTCATTCTACTCACTGCGCAAACACAGAACTTAAATATCATTCACCATCAATTCTATATAACAAGCCAAGTTGCAACAGCTCTGTTAGTTATATCTAATCCACAAACTGATTAATTACATGTTCTTTTGAAAACATCATTCTATCTAATACAGAACTTTGAATATTCTTTCAGAAAACTTGTTTAATCTTTCAGCTAACAGATTAAGGGAAACAACTTCTCCTATCTCATCGTTTCACACATTACAAAAAAATGTTTTGTATTTGTTGATTTTAATATATATTTTGTCGTTGAAACAAAAATTGGTTTTCCATTGTTTTTCCTTGATACAAAAATGTATAATTGTTAAATGCTATTCAACATGCAGCCACATCGACCTTTTCAACACAACCAGCATTTACAAGTTTATTCCTCTATAAATGGAAAGCTTGTTCCACTGAATACCACGACCAAATTAAGTATTATAATAGAAACTGAAATTTCCTTCCTTAATATTTTATCAGTCTGAGTGCACCATTAATTATCAATTAATAGTCAATTTCTTCTACTAAACTGCATCACTAAGCAATACTATAGTAAATCGAGGTTCATTCTCTCAGATTTCAGTTGTCAGATCTAACCGTTCATTATCTATAAATGGAAGGCTTGTTCCATTAAACACCACAACCAAATTAAATATTATCATAGTGTAGAGGACTGATATGTTGCGTTTTAGTTGAAAGAATAAATTTGGGCTGCGTGTTCAAAAACAAATATCCTTGTCGCAGTTACCTCCTCTTTGTTTCCTTAACCCTTCACCAGGGGTCTCTCTCTCCCGGGAGTATAAATACTGGTTGACCTTTCGCCTCTTTCTCTTTTCTTTCTCTCTGCTTACGCGCACGTGCGAGGTACTATGTCGATTTCGGCCGCGGGCCGAAACCTCGCACGTGGGGCGAGGTACAAAAAACTTTCTCTAAAAATTTCCAATATGTTGTTGGGGACGTGCAGGATTATTAATTATTTAAGAAAGAATCAGAAGGAAATTTCAGTTGGTTGCGTGTCTTACTGCATCCCGAACAAATAAATAAAACAAACTTTCAGAGGCAATTAAAAAAACGAGACATATGCAATTTAGAAAAAACAATGCAACATTTATATACAATTTAACAACATACAGATTGGTAATCAGTGTGTGTCGTGAGTACGAAATGTGTGTGTAATTGTCTGTTTCGTGAATGTCTCTTTGTTGATATTGTTCGTTATGTATTAAGATTTTTTTAGAGTGGTCTACCCTTAAACGTCTTTGATGTTTACTTATCTTTTAGTAATGAATTATATTCACTGTATATAAGCAAAGTTGAGAAAAGTGTTCACAGCGTTGGTTGATGAATGTTCGGATGTGAGTCAGCGAGGTATCGTTGTGTGCGGCAAAATTGTGGTTCGTAGCGGCGTGGAGTATATTGTAACTAACTGCGAATTCCTGAGACTGACTGACTGGGGTTGTCTACGTTTGTTTTTATAGCGTTTTGGTTTGAAAAAGTGGATCACTTGGTTTTTGGCGCAATCTTCATTCTGCACGTGAACTTCAGTGATGAACGAATGAGATTGTTTGTTTCGCTTTGTTCAGTTTTTATTGGTTGAGGTTTTTTAGTACGTAGGCGTACGATGTGGACTGTGCTTTCTTTAGGTTGGAAAGGTAAGAATATTGGACGAGTCCACAATGTGAACTCTTACACACAACCAGCGTTTCCCATATTCTGGGAACACGCTAAAACAAAATTCACAACCGTATGGACATTCAAAACAAACATACAAACAACTTTCCATACAGACACTGTAACGTTTTATTCATGTCTTAAATGTATTTAGAGTTCGTGTTTTAACCTGTTTGTTAATAATATATATTTGTTTGGTACATATCGGTCTTGTTTGTTTCTTTGGACTCCATTAAAGTCCAACATTCTTATGTAGCTGGACCGGCCAGCGGAAGCCTTAACCTAGAGATAACTCATCTTCTCTTCTTCACACATTCACACACTGCAGCGGTCAACTACATCTTCATACGTTTAAATTATACTTCAACGACATGCATAGCAAAGAACAACAAAAGAAATAACATGAATAACCACAAAATATATGAGCAACAAACAATTTTTCTTTATCTAGCATAAGATAATACAATGATTTATGCTAAACTGAAGTCGAAATTGTGTGTTGCTTGTTTGAATAATGTTTAAACTCTTTTTATGAAGTGTTGGAATTTCGTTGTGAGCTTAAATGATAAGCCGCAAGTAATAGTTGTTGTAATCCAATGTTCACAAAGTCAGTGAACGTGTCATATGCGGTTTCTGTGAGAATTGAACATTTTTGTATTAAGTAACATTTTAGTAATATTTGAAATAAAATTATTTCAGTAAAAGTTGTCTTTTTTGTCCGTATCTTGTCAAAGAAAAATGTGAATGTACTGATAAATCATCAGTTATCTCCCCTTAAGATCTAGGAGGCATAAAAAGCACTTTTTAGGTTGGTGCAAAAATAGGTCGTTTTTTGACGTACTAACATATGTGAGAAAACGACATTATTTTTGCACCAACCTAATAATCTCTGTCAGTAGACGAGTAGTCAGAATAAAGTGCAATAAAGCTTTGTATAAGTTTATTCACTGTTTCCGTTTTTACTACAGTGGAATTGTACAGTATTTACATTAGTCGGACTATTGTCCTCATCTTTGTCGCCATATCTGTCACAACGTTTCGGCCGTTGTACACTCCGGCCTTCTTCAGGTGGTTGGAATTTTGAACTGAACCCTTTATTCCAACCACCTGAAGAAGGCCGGAGCGTACAACGGCCGAAACGTTGTGACAAATATGGCGACAAAGATGAGGACAATAGTCCAACTAATGTAAATACTGTACATAATACCTCATCTCAGAAATATAGACAGACTCTACAGTGGAATTATTTTAACAAAATGGAGCAGAATAAATATGTTTTGTGATTAAGAACTAGTTAAAAAGATTAATCGTCTGCTGTGAAAAATATGAAGTTCAGTAGAAAAGGTGAGTGAATGATTTCTGTAAGTTTGTTGTATGTTCACAAGTAACTTGGAAAACTTCAGATGAAGTGACATAGGTTTATGTAGCAAATGGTTTAAAGTCACAATGCTCACTGGCGAGGTGAGTTAGTGTTCTGTATTTATTTACTTGGGTAGGCTCCAGAGTAATTGGCGCTAAAATTTTTAACTTGATCACGCGATGAAAAAACTTGTGCTTGGGTGGACAGTAATGCTCACTTGTATGATTGTTGACCAATTAGAAATTGAATTTAAAAAAAAAATATGTGCGAAGTTGAATCTGTTTAAAACATAACTGTGATCCAAGTTAAATCAATATTTTATCAGTTTGAGTGCACCATAAAGTACTAATTACTAGAGAATTTGTTCTACTAAACTGCATCACCAAGTAAGCAATACTATAATAAATCCAGGGTCATTCTCTATGATTTTAGTTATCAGACCTATAGGATCAAGATCTTATATCATTTGTAAACCCCCAAATTACAGGTTCTAAATTTAATAATATAACAATGGATTCTGATTGCCTGAAATTATCAATTATATGTTGTCAACTATGTCCCAATGTACTGACCCTATTTGTGACTTAAGCAAAAATTCCTTTGTGCCCCAAATCCTGCAACCTACCATGTGACACATATTGTGTATATTAATGCCACATAATTCAGAAATGGATGGCGTGGGGGTCCAGCTTTTGTTCCTGTGGATATTTTATGTGCGAATTAACGCTAAGTGTGTTTGTGAATTTTTGTTACTTGTTTAACTTTTTGTTTCTTACATTTTTAATTTTTGTTTTAATTTTTGTTCTGTTTTCTACTCCATTTTTTTTTATGTGACTCACTTTGATTTTGTAGTCAAATTGTAATTTTTTCCCCACTGGCTTATTTTAGTTTTATAAGCAAGACTTTAATTATTGTGTTTTCATGTGTGACTTGTTTTGTTTTTGACATAGCCAAGTTTAGTGCTGCCAGTGAACCTGATGAATCTCCAGATAACCAGGGAGGTGAAAAACATGGCCTGCGCTGAAAACAGGCCAAAGAAAAACGATGTGGCATAATATGCCAAAGGTCGAAATATGAGGAATTTTTTGTTTTTGTTTTTTAAAGCTTTTCACCCCAAGCAAGTCTGGAAGCCACTAGCACGCAAGGGGTTACAGAAGGTTTGGAGGAAGAGCAGATAGGAGTGGTAAAGGAGAGGATGTGGAGAAATATAGTGGATCGATCAAAGCAAGAGGGTTACAGAAGATTTGGAGCGAGAGCTGATAGGAATGAAAGGGGAAAGGATGTGGAGAAGGGAAGTGGATAGATCAAGGCAACTGGAGATGTCGATTGATGTTACACTTAAATAGTTGGAGATTATATTTGTCAGGGAAACAGGAATAAGGAAGGGAGTTCCACAGGCGAGATGTGCGAGACATGAAGCTATTGGAGTAGAAGAGACGTCTACATCTAACAGTTTTAACGGTGAAGGGGTGGGAATGGGATGCCAGCCTCGTAGGACGCTTAAATTCATGAGGCCTGGGAACCAGCGAAAGCAGCTCATCAGAGCAATTACCGTGAAAGTATTTGTAAAAACGACAGAGTGAGGCAACGTCGCGTCTGTGAGAGAGCGACTGCAGACGAAATGACAGATCAGGGCCAATTACATTGCATATCCGTCTCTAATTCTTCAAAGGAAATGAGTTTCTGACTATTTCTGAGGCATTGAACAACGTGAACACATGAACAATCTCCCTGCTGACCTCTGACGTAAAGAGTCAACAATTGATTGTGGTCAGCAGGGAAACATTGGAAGAGGCCCTTGAAAGCCTAAAAATTGGGCCGAAAGTTTTGGCCAGGAGGGCAAACACAGTGTGGGATATTCTCCTGGCTACTAAGCAGGAGGCCAGGCAGCTGTCCAGAAGTGTGTTTGACAGCCAAGTCAGTCCAACTCTAAATGGAGTACATGGGCACCCAAAGGACAAGGATTACGGTACATGGGGTGCCCATGGACATTGGTGAGGACCATGTGGGGGCTTTCTTTGCCAAGTGGAAGAAGTCAGTGCTGTTACAAGCAAATCCATCAACACCACTGGGGACATTGAATTACAAGTAACCTTGACCTGAGTTTCGGTGAAGTCACCATCATTCTGATCAGAGCACATGCCAAAGGTGTGCCCCGCTAAGAACGGGGCAACACAATCTCAAGGCCACCCAATGACCACGACGATGAGAACAACAACAACAACAGCAGCAGCAGCAGTAGCAGCAGCAGAGACAGTGAAGGTAGCAGCTGAGAAGGCCCCCCCCCGATGGTGACTGGAAGGAGGTGAAAAGAGGGTGAAAGATAACAAAAGTTGGATGTGCTGCGGCCAAAACAACAAGAAAAGCGGCAATCACCGCAGGAGTGACCCAAGGAGAAAACGCTGCAACAAGAAAGACTCAAAGAGAAGCAGCACCAAAAGCAGGAGCAGCAACAGAAGCCCCACAACAAAACAGCAGAGGATTAACAACCAGAGCAAGAACACAAAAAGGGGCCAAGACCTTAATCAGAACATGGAGGTGGTGGAAATGCCTCGTTGTTCATCCTTAAAGATGACCAAAAAGAGGAGGATGAGTAAAGAGGAAAAACCAGTAGAGGAACGTGTTAAAGTAGGGCAGAGAGAGGCATGGACAAAACTAAGTCCCTATCTGTCCCTGCCTCACCAAAGCAACTCATAGACACTTTTGTCCGTCCCCGAGCAAGAAGCCTTCACACTTCACCTGCCCAAGCTTCGTTCCTCACTCCTTCCACACCTCACACTTCCACATCTTTCTCATCCCACCCATCCAAGGAAAAGAAGAAAAAGAAAAAAATGCTTACCCGACCTTGATGACATCTGCAGAGTGGAGAGAAAGGAAGTAGAGAAGGAACTTTCCCATCAGAAAAAAAAGCCCTATTATGACTCTTGTTTAAACTGTCCACTGTAGAAGTCCCCCCGCATTTCCCAGAGGTACCGGATGTGATTGCCTGTATAAGGGACACGGGGAGTTACCTGAAGGTACGGAACTACACCCCTTTGAAGCAAATGACAGTTTCCCTGGCTCAAATTGGGTTTGCCCGACCTGAAAAAATTACAAAGATTTTCTGCAGGGTGGATCCCGGTGTTGCTCCACCCCTCTTTATATAGGGCAGTAAAACTAACATACCCTACAGACATCAATGGTATTGCCCTAGATGGTTGGATGACAACAGAGTTGGGCACAGGGAATCTAGGACAATCTGTCGGGTCCTTGCCCCTCCAGATTTCTGCTCGGTATTTAATTATGTGTGTTATTGTTGTTTTTTCTCTTTCTCAGGCCTAAAAATGTCTATTAAGATAACCAGTCTAAATGCAAGGGCTCTGATTGGTTGGTTGTTTGGGGTTTTATGGCATATCAACCACTATGGGTTATTTAATACCAGATCCAGTATTTACTAACTATATCAAAAACGTATAGCTGGCAACATCATTGTTTCAAAAACGTATAGCTGTCAACATCATTGTTTCAAAAAAGTGTAGTTGGCAACACCATTGTTTCAATGTGCTGGAAAAGACTTGGAAGTTCACTATTTTCCCATAGCTGGGACCCCAACAGGTGCTACCACCCCGGGTCAGGGTGGACCTGGGAACACCAGCAATTAAGAGGTGGTTCCATGCTTCCTCAAAACCTCCTGATCAGAGGCGCAAGGGCTCTGAGGGATTGGAGTAAGGTGACCTGCCTGCTTTCTGACCTCTTGTCGCTCTGTGTGGATGTTGCCGCAATCCAAGAGACCCACTATATTTGCAAAGTTGATGAATGTGTACTGTCTAACAACTTTGTTATCTATTCAGCATATGGCGACCGACAGGCCAGAGGGGTTTCTTTGCTAGTGAAGCGTACCCTGGGTGCAAGGGTGGACCTTGTCTATGTGGATGCCGAGGGCCGGTTGAATGTGGCCGATATTGCTTTGAAAAGTGGCTCGTTTCAGATGCTTGCAGTTTGTGCGTCCAACGGCTGGGAGGAGCGTGTCTTGTTTTTTGCCGTTCCTGGTGGATTCAACACACTTAGTTCTAGTGGGGGACTGAAATGCCGGCCTGGACCTCAAGCTATACAGGGGGCGGGGAGCTCATGGAAAGGTGGGTGATCGTAGCTTGGATAATCTAATTGACGAGTTGGTCTTGTCGATAGATACTGGGTTGATCATCCTAAGGGGGAGATGTGGATGTGGGCTCTTAACTGGCCGTCTACCCAGGTGTCTAACTATCTGGATAGAATGTTAGTCAGAAGGGCTGACATAAATCTGCTAGATTGTCTCATGTTCCACTGGTTAAGCTATTCAGTCCACAGACTCGTCTGTGCCTGGGTGGCGTTAGATTGTAGGCCTAGAATGGCTGGGTACTGGAAGTTCAATCTGTCCTTGCTGGACAGGTGGGACTTCCGGGAACAGCTAACCAGCATAGTGCAGTGGGAAGTAGTGAGAGGCTTAAGGATAGCATTAGGTCCTTCACCAACATGTTTAGCAAATGGCTCGCACTAGACAAGGCTAACAAGATGAAAGCTCTTAAGGATAGTCTTTCCCAGGCAGAGGCTGGGAGGGATCCCCTAGAGATAGCTGTAGCTAGTGGTGCCTGGGGTATTTGGGCAGCAAGTGCTACATGGTTCAGGTAATTAGACATAAGTCAAGCAAGATGTCTTCCGAAGCCGTGGACATGGGCGCAAAATTGTGCAATGAAGAAATTCAACGGCGTTCTGATCATTACATTTACAAGGTCAAGACCCTAGAGGGGCGCACTCTGAGGTCAAGACCCTAGAGGGGCGTACTCTGAGGTCAAGACCCTAGAGGGGCGCACTCTGAGGTCAAGACCCTAGAGGGGCGTACTCTGAGGTCGACCGACAATGTGTGTGAGACATTTTGGTTGCATTTCAAGAGCTGCTTTGACAGAGAGCCTGGTCTCCACGACGAGGAGTTTTGCACCTATTTGGCTGACTTTCCTTAGTTTTCACTGACTGAAGTGGCTAGCTGTGAGGGAGAGGTCACAGAGGGCGAGGTGTACAGTGCACTGAAGAAGGTCAGCAGAGGCAAGTCGCCTGGTCTGGATGGTTTACCCCATGAATTGTAATTGAGGCTGTAGCACATCTTTGTCCCGATTTTGACTGTCGTGTTCAACAACTGGTCTTGTCAGGGGTTTGTTCCCGACTGGATCTCCAGGGGTGTGATCACGCTGTTGGGAAAGAGCAAGGATGTTGGGTAGGAATTAGACGACTACAGGCCCATAACTCTGCTAAACATAGAAATAAAGATTTTGGCCAAGATCCTGTAGGAGCATTTGCAGTCAGTTGCTGAGATTCTCTTGGGACCGGAGCGGACTTACGCTGTGAAAGGCTGAACAATTCAAAACAACCTACATCTGATCCGCACAATCCTAGAGGGTGTAAAAGAGGACAATGAGGCCGTGCTGATCAATTTGAATCAGTCCAGGGCTGCTGTCTTGCAGGTCTCTGGATTCCAACCCAACTTCTGCTGCTGGGTTAGCCTGCTGTATCGCCCACCCAGTTCTGTGGTACAGATGAGCGGGAAGTTGTTGTTCACTTTCACGCTGACTCAGTCATTTCATCATTTCTTTTGGTGAATGTGCAAATTGTAACAAGTGAATGGGTTTCGTTGTAAATCAGATTAGTTAGGTATAGGATAGCAAGTGACGATCAGCCTCAACCCATTTTCCCTTTAGGCCTTGTGCCAAAATTGTATTTCTTAAATACAATAAATCCTGTGAAGTGGAAAAATCCAATCCGGAGCTATACCCTACATGTCACTATTCTTCATTTCAGACTATACATTAAAATTCTTTTAACACTAAAACAGTCTGCATTGCTCTTTCAACACAAGTTAACTAAAAGCCAACAAATATCAAAGAAAGACAACTCAGTTAAAACACAAAGTAAGTCCACTTCATTCACACACAATTTTCGTAAACCTCAAGCTGTTTAATTTCAACATAGACCAAATTATACTGTATTATACTATCTCATGTTCACACATGTTATTCCACAACTCAAGATCTATCTAATCAAAACATTACTAAAACTCAAATCCAAACATATAAAGACATTTGAAGATTTTAAACAATTTTTTCAACAATGATGGTTATCATTAATAAGGCATATCTAATTTACTTACCAAGATGTCTGAACTATCAAAGTTATTGAGACATTTTCAAAATCATTTCACCCCAAATAAGGCAATAATGCCACTAAGATTATAAAGGGCTATTGGGTATAGAAAGGAAATAGAATATTGAAGAGAAAGGACAATATATAAAGAACAGATTTCAGGAAGATAGAAGATTTTGGTTAATGTTGCATTTAAAGTATTGATGATTGTAAGTGACAGAGTGGCAAAAAATCCAGAAGACGTTTTTTCACAGTCGACAATTGCAAGAAAAGAAACTTTTAGAATAGAACATAGGGTTACATTTATCTAATTCAATAGTAAGACAATGAGACATGATTCTCAATCTAGTAGTAGACTTAAATTCATGTCATCAAGGTACCAAGGAGCAAAGATCATTAAAACAAGTGTCATGAAAATATTTATAGAAAAGACAGAGGGAAGCCACATAATCAAGGTCGGAATTTTCATGCCTGGTTAAACATTTTAAAATAGAATTTTATATACTCACAAAACATCATTTATTAATCAAGTATATAATTGCTAAAAGCAATGAAAACAATCTCTAATTGGTTTTGCTGGCAGAATTTTGTGAGGTACTTTTTGATTGACTGTACAGCGTCAATTTTTTTTGTCATTTAAATTGTTCTGTAGAGACTGGAACAGATGAAAATTGGTAAAGATTATAATTCAGGAGAATACAGTGGGTGCTGGAGGTTTTCTCATTCCGTCACTTTAGTCTTCTGCAAGGTCTGTTTTACAACATGTGGTCTTGCATTGTTGTCATGGGAAATGGCACCTTTTTCAATTTGCCAAAATCATCTGCTTTTCTTGGTTCCAAGAAAAGACAGTGGGAAGCTACATCACGGTGGTGAGAAAGTGTCTTCCATTTAAAATAGATAGGCCTGATGACTGCTCCAATACAGTCATTAGCATTATTATTATTAGTAGTATAAATTAATACATATATTCTTATTATTAAATTAATTTAGGTATGTAAAATCCACAGATACAGTGATGTTTGATAAAAGTGACTCACCTGATTTTTTTTTTTAATTAAAAATTTTTTCACCTATTTTTTGGGGGGTCAAACTAATTTTTAATTTTACTAATATAAAGACCCCTTCCAGACCACCTAGTAAAAAGTTTACTCACCCTAATGCATTTTATTGATAATTATAATTTCGGATATAAATGAGATTTAGGGAAAAACTCCGTGCAAAAAAAGTGACTCACTTATTTCCTGCAACTAGTAATCAATAGAAACATAACCGGACAGCTTTAAATAAAGAATGATAGAGGTATAATTTATTTATAATAGGTAATATAGTTCGAAATATTTAATAATCTATGGGTCCTCCTTTATTTTGAATAACCTTTTCAACCCTTTTTGGCATTGACTTGATTAGGTTCTGGCAAATCTCATCTCCAAGCATTGAATTCCATTTGGATATGAAATTCACAATCAAATCCTCTTTGTTGCTCAACTGCTTTCTCGAGAACCTGTACTTTATAATGCTTCATAAGTTTTCTATGGGGTTGAGGTCAGGAGATTGGGGCGGCCATGTCATAACACTCACCGGCTTCTCATCAAGGTATTCCTTCATCAATTTTGATTTGTGACAGGAAGCATTATCCTTCATAAAAATGTGCTTGTCTGCTCCCTTTCAGCAGAAGGAAGCAGACAAGACTCTAAAATTCTCTTGTACTGCTCGCTCCAGAGGGTCTTTTCAATAGGTTTTGAGAAACCAGTTCCATGAAAAGAAAAGCATCCCCAGAACATTATACTGAACGGATGCTTGACAGTACTTACTGCTAAATTCAAAGAACTTTCAAAGCTTCTTCTTCGGATTTTAGATCGCTTATCCTTTGAATTTAGTTCAACTTTCGTTTCATCGGAGAAGTGAACATTTAGTAAAAAAATCATGTCAGTCACTTTTATCAAACAGCACTGTATATACAAGATCCAATGGGTAAATTGTTGCTATTGCATATTTTTGATTTTGTGCATGCGTGTTGTGTTTTTGTTGACTGCACAGTACTGCAGGGTCAATTGGGGACTGTTTTGAGAAAAAGAGCAACATGATGAAATTCACTCAGCCCGAAATTTAGAAATGGCATGATGTACTTCTTGGCATTCGCGCCAGAAGCTCCAATACAAACATTTCAAAGTGTTTGGGTGTTAATCTGAGGACAGTGCAGAAGATTTGGAAAGTGTTGGATGAGTCTAATGATGATTACAAAGGTGTTTGGAGTGATCACTAGTAATGGCAACATTATGCCACCATTCATCTTCCTACAGGGCCTCAGACTCATCAAGTGCCTTGAGAAAGTAGTAGTGCCCTGAGTCAAGATGGTGGCAGCTGGAAGACCCTATGTCTAGCAACAGGACTCTGCAACATGCCACAAAAGCAGGAGAACTCACTCATGGCTGTCAGACAATTTCTACGACAACATCACCTCTTACATCAGTCAACCTAACTCACTAGACTGCAATCTCCTTGATTATTATCTGTGAGGCACAGTTGAGCAATATATAAACAAAACCTCTTGTAACACCAAAGATGAACTGAAGGCAAGGATTATGGCAGCATTCACCAACTTAAACAAGACTGTCCGCAAGAGATGCAGGAGATTCTGAAGTCCTCTGGAGGATGTGGTTGAAGTCAATGTCTATTTTATTGAATAAATTTACTCTTTAGTATTTCAAGATATTCTTATGTAATTTTGGTAAATATATCTGGTAAAATGAGATATCGGTGTTATTTTCATTTTTGCATAATTTAGGCGACAAGTTATCCACTGCAACCCATATAAGCACAGAACAAAAATTAAATATAAAAATAAAAAGTTCAAACACAATATGGAAAAAAATCACATTAAAACCTACCTTGACATATGAATAATAAGATCCACTGTTCAATTTTATCCATTTGAGTGGCCTGCAGATATTCAATTCTCTCAAAACGTTTTTCATCAGCTCATGAATTTTAATATTTTCATGGATATCATCTTGTTTCAGTTGAACCATTTTCCAAAATTTAAGAAAACGTTTTCTTGCTTCTGTACACTTTTTTGAGTTTGATGATGATTTATATTCATGATTTCTATGAAATCTCTCTTGACAGCATGGGTAAGACTCCATCCCATCATCCTCATCATTGTCTTCAAATGAAGATTGTACTTTTGCTGGAGTTTTACAATCTTGTCCACCTTGTGGTTCTAAGGGGCACTGAAATTGATGCAGATCTAAGCGTTTAAATCTCTTTTGACAATATGGGCAAGACTCCATCCCATCATCCTCATCATTGTCTTCAAATAAAGATTGTACTTTTGCTGGAGTTTTACAATCTTGTCCACCTTGTGGTTCTAAGGGGCACTGGAATTGATGCAGATCTAAGCGTTTAAATCTCTTTTGACAAAATGGGCAAGACTCCTTTCCATCATCCTCATCCTTGTCATCAAATGAAGATTGTAAAACTCCAGCAAAAATACAATCTTGTTCATCTTGTGGTTTTAAGGGGCACCGAAATTGATGCAGATCTAAGCATTTAAATCCCTTTTGACAATATGGGCAAGACTCCTTTCCATCATCCTCATCCTTGTCATCAAATGAAGATTGTATTTTTGTTGGAGTTTTACAAACTTGTCCACCTTGTGGTTTTAAGGGGCAGCGGAATTGATGCAGATGTAAACATTTAAATCTCTTTTGACAATATGGGCAAGACTCCTTTCCATCATCCTCATTTTTGTCATCAAATGAAGATTGTACTTTTGCTGGAGTTTTACAATCTTGTCCACCTTGTGGTTCTAAGGGGCACTGAAATTGATGCAGATCTAAGCGTTTAAATCTCTTTTGACAATATGGGCAAGACTCCTTTCCATCATCCTCATTTTTGTCATCAAATGATGATTGTATTTTTGCTGCAGTTTCACAGTCTTGTCCATCTTCGGGTTTTAAGGGGCACTGGGACTGATGCAGATCTAGGCGTTTAAATCTCTCTTCACAATATGGGCAAGATGCCTTTCCATCATCCTCATCTTTGTCATCAAATGAAGATTGTACTTTTGCTGGAGTTATACAGTCTTGTTCATCTTGTGGTTTTAAGGGGCACCGAAATTGATGCAGATCTAAGCGTTTAAATCTCTTTTGACAATATGGGCAAGACTCCTTTCCATCATCCTCATCCTTGTCATCAAATGAAGATTGTATTTTTGTTGGAGTTTTACAAACTTGTCCACCTTGTGGTTTTAAGGGGCAGCGGAATTGATGCAGATGTAAACATTTAAATCTCTTTTGACAATATGGGCAAGACTCCTTTCCATCATTCTCCTCTTTGTCTTCAAATGAAGATTGTACTTTTGCTGGAATTTTACAATCTTGTCCACCTTGTGGTTCTAAGGGGCACTGAAATTGATGCAGATCTAAGCGTTTAAATCTCTTTTGACAATATGGGCAAGACTCCTTTCCATCATCCTCATTTTTGTCATCAAATGATGATTGTATTTTTGCTGCAGTTTCACAGTCTTGTCCATCTTCGGGTTTTAAGGTGCACTGGGACTGATGCAGATCTAGGCGTTTAAATCTCTCTTCACAATATGGGCAAGATGCCTTTCTATCATCCTCATCTTTGTCATCAAATGAAGATTGTACTTTTGCTGGAGTTATACAATCTTGTTCATCTTGTGGTTTTAAGGGGCACCGAAATTGATGCAGATCTAAGTGTTGAAATCTCTTTTGACAATATGGGCAAGACTCCTTTCCATCATCCTCATTTTTGTCATCAAATGAAGATTGTATTTTTGTTGGAGTTTTACAAACTTGTCCACCTTGTGGTTTTAAGGGGCAGCGGAATTGATGCAGATGTAAACATTTAAATCTCTTTTGACAATATGGGCAAGACTCCTTTCCATCATCCTCATCTTTGTCATCAAATGAAGATTGTACTTTTGCTGAAGTTATACAGTCTTGTTCATCTTGTGGTTTTAAGGGGCACCGAAATTGATGCAGATCTAAGCGTTTAAATCTCTTTTGACAATATGGGCAAGACTCCTTTCCATCATCCTCATCCTTGTCATCAAATGAAGATTGTATTTTTGTTGGAGTTTTACAAACTTGTCCATCTTGTGGTTTTAAGGGGCACCGGAATTGATGCAGATGTAAACATTTAAATCTCTTTTGACAATATGGGCAAGACTCCTTTCCATCATTCTCCTCTTTGTCTTCAAATGAAGATTGTACTTTTGCTGGAGGTTTACAATCTTGTCCATCTTCTGGTTTTAAGAGGCACTTGGTTTGATGCATATTAAGCTTTGAAATATGTTTTGACCCTATGGGCAAGGCGCCTTTTCATAATCTTCATCAGTTGTCACCAATCTTTCTATCCATGTTGTTTTGTTGATGAACTATAAAACACTTTTTTTGTTCCAGATTAATATTTTATCAATGATTTTATTTTTGATCCATGTACAAGAGATAATATGAAATATATAATCTCTGAAACAATTATTTTGGTTGAATCATTTTCAAAGTATTTTTAAATTATATACTTCTTAAATTTATTCATCATTTTAACAGTTTTATATATATATATAAAATGGCAATATATTTATGAATTGTCTATATATGCAAACATATATATATATCCCCCCCCAAGTATAGGATTGGTGTATACGGAATAAATTCCAATAACCAACAATTACTATTCTTAAAATAGTGCTCAATACAGAGTAGAGCAAATATAATTATTTATTTGAAAATTATAACATAAATATGTTATAAAATCACTACAAAAATAGCCATTTTGTTTCAACATCTCTGGTGTCTTATCAAGTGATGATGTTGAATGTAGATGCACACCCATATATATGTAGTTTTTTATGAAGAAGTGCAAGATAGGAAATGAAGATTTTATTTATAATTCCATATTCAGTTCTTTGTTATTTAAAAAATATTCTCATCTGAAAAAAAAAATGGTATGAATTAAAATGAGCAAATTCAATAAAAGTGTTTGACAGACATCAGAGAGAATTTCCAATTGAAAAGAAGAGGTATTTATTAAGCAGTGGACAAATATTGAACTTTCTTGCATCACAATATTACTGTCTAACAAATAAGCAATTCCTTCAGTACTAGTAAATGGATAATTCATTGAAATTCAAGCAATCTGCCAACCCTTCATATATAATCACTCTACTACTCAAGGTCTCTAATCATTCTGCCATACCATAATCATGAAGCCATCTGCCATTCTGTCACCCCTCATCAATATGTCATCCCATACATAAACTGTCTATCCATTCATCTGTTCAAAATGTAATTTTCTTCTAGGCTCATACCAAAGCACATGTAAAGAAGGTAATTCATATATATATCGAACTGAATATGCATTCAAAGATATAGTTTAACATTGTACTGATCACAAATCTGAAGGGATATTCTGGGTATGATGATAAACTACATCCAGCAGCAAGTGTTCTCATTGGGAGGTTTTGAGGAGCATAGGATCACCTTTTAATTACTGTAGTTCTGGAATGAAATTATTATATCCATGATATAATAACACCATATTGCACAGGTGGAATGAAATTATTATACCCATGATATAATAACACAATATTGCACAGGTGGAATGAAATTATTATATCCATGATATAATAACACCATATTGCACAGGTGGAATGAAATTGTTATATCCATGATATAATAACACCATATTGCACAGAAGGAATGAAATTATTATATCAATGATATAATAACACCATATTGCACAGAAGGAATGAAATTATTATATCAATGATATAATAACACCATATTGCACAGATGGAATGAAATTATTATACCCATGACATAATAACACCATATTGCACAGATGGAATGAAATTATTATACCCATGATATAATGACACCATATTGGACAGATGGAATGAAATTATTATACCCATGATATAATGACACCATATTGGACAGATGGAATGAAATTATTATATCCATGATATAATGACACCATATTGGACAGATGGAATGAAATTATTATATCCATGATATAATGACACCATATTGCACAGATGGAATGAAATTATTATATCCATGATATAATGACACCATATTGCACAGATGGAATGAAATTATTATATCCATGATATAATAACACCATATTGCACAGATGGAATGAAATTATTATACCCATGATATAATGACACCATATTGCACAGATGGAATGAAATTATTATACCCATGATATAATGACACCATATTTTACAGATGGAATGAAATTTTTTTTTTTAAGCATTTCACCCCAAGCAAGGCGGGAAGCCACTAGCACGCAAGGGGCTACAGAGGATTTGGAGCAAGAGCAGACAGGAATGATAGAGGAAAGGATGAGGAGAAGGATAGTGGATAGATCAAGGTAACTGGATATGTCGATTGACATTACATTTGAATAGTTGGAGATTATAGTTGTCAGGGAAACAGGAATAAGGAAGGGAGTTCCACAGGCAAGAGGTGGGAGATATGAAGGTATTGGAGTAGAAGAGATGGCTACATTTAACAGTTTCAACAGTGAAAGAGTGAGAGCAGGATGCCAGCCTCGTAGGACACTTGAATTCATGAAGTCTGGGAACCAGCGAAAGTAACTTATTGGAGCAGTTACCATGAAAGTATTTGTAAAAAAGACAGAGAGAGGCGATGACATGTCTGTGAGAGACCGACTGCAGACGAGATGCCAGATCAGGGCCAATTACATTGCATATCCGATCTGGATCTTATCAAGAACCCCGAGGTAGACAGAAGGGGCTCCAGACCATATATGGCAGCAATACTCCATGCAAAAGCGAATGGTTGATTTGTAAATTTGAAGGATCAATTCCTGGTAGAAAAATTTCCTGGTGCGGCACAGGGAGCCAACTTTCCTTGCGGTGGATGAAGTAATTGACTCAATGTATTTGTTCCATCTCAGGTTAGCAGACAATGTGAGACTGAGCAGCCGCAGAGAGGTGCTCTTGAGAAGTTGAGTGTCAGACATTCTAATGGGAGGCAGGGAAAGATCTCTGTGGTGATTAATAGAGAGCAGTTTTGTTTTTGAGGCATTAAAGTTAACCAGATGGCTGAATGGAAAAGGAATGACAAACATACTTTGTTCTCAGAGAAAGTTATATGTCACTAAGACACACACAGAACTATATTATATATATATATATATATTTACACATGTTCCGTATAAGGAAAAATAACATTCACACAGCAAGCAGAGTGAACAGAAAATAAACAGATAGGGTCTTACATATAATATGGAGATTTTTCTGTGTTTCTGGAGCAGTCATGTTTAAGACTCCAGATTCAAACAGGCCAGATTCACTTGCTAAAACCCAAGCAAGGACATATTCTGTGAACAGGAAATGTCAAGTCTCAGGTTTTTTCAAGTTAGGGACTACTAGCCGGAGATAGCTTCTTTCTATATCTGTTTTTCTGCCAATCTCCCTATGTGTCAGTGTTCACTGCTACCAGTAGATTTCTTTGTAATTATTATGAATTTGCAGATATTGTACCCTAAAAAAACACATAAAAGAATTTTCAATAAATGCATGGTAAAATGTATTAAAATTATTCTTTTCATGGTAATTAAACCTTACCTCACTTCTATTAAAAAAAAAGTACTAGTAATATAATTTGTACTAATACTGCAAGTGTTTCTTCATAAAGATAAGGTTTTAATTTTTTCTGGTTGTGATGTGTGCATTTTTTCCCTACATATTCCTTACCAAAATCTAGGTGTGTCTGTTGCATGTATCCTACAGCAAATAGGATATATATATATATATATATATATATATATATATATATATATATATATATATATATATATATATATATATGAAGAAATATAATCTTAAGATGTGCTATATTTATGGGATAAAGTGCTCAATATCAGAGATAGAGCATGTGTAAATATAAAAGTGAACATAGAAGTCAACACTTAGAGGCCACAGTCTGTTTCATGCTAGATGCAATCGTCAGGCCTGTTGCCTCTAAGTGTTGACTTCTATGTTCACTTTTATATATATATATATATATATATATATATATAAAAGTGAACATAGAGAACATATATAAAAGTGAACATAATTGAGAGAATAGAAAAGCCCAAAGCAGATAACATTAGAAAGATTTCAGAGTTCCATGAAAATAAGTGGATACAACGTTTACATATGCTGTTTCCAGCCAGGCTAAACCATAAATTTAACAATATAGATAGTAGTAACACATAACCCTACAAATCAAAACCTACCCACATTTCACACCCATACAAAACAGACATGCTTACGGAGGTGTTTAGGCCTCACACTTATACACACACCCACATGAATATACACATTTACACACAACATACTCACTCACTTTCCTAATGAGCCAAATGATAACACACACCCATAGCAATATACAATCTAACACGTATCATACTCACTCACTCCCTTAAAAACTAAATAACACACACACACACTTACCAGAGACTAAACAACTAAATAACATACACACTAAGCTAAATAACACAAACACACACACAAACACACTTACCATCCCCTCTCCAGGCACCAATAAAACTGCTGAACTGACCAAGGGAAAGTGAAACTAGGATGAATCCATCCAGATCTTATCTCAAATGACAACTTAAAAGAGACTGTTTGACCAACACAAGGAATGTTAATAAACTCATGTTAAAAAGATAAAAAAAACAAATAAAAAAACAAATGAAAACTACAGACAAAAGTTCATTTTCTCCATCAAGACATTCATTTCTGTAGTTTACTGCTACCAGCAAGCAGAAACATTTTTTCTCCCGATGATGGCCATGTTGGCCGAAACTAGTTGAGGAATCTAAATGAAATAATAATAATAAAAGCATAAGAATATTAATCTACAACCCAGTATGTCTGAAGATTTTAATTAATTTTTTTAATAATTTTTATCGTTCAAAATATATATATATATGTTTTGAAACAAAAAAATGAATCACTTTATAAAACATACACATAACAATCTATTTCTAATTCTAACAGTTGAAATATAATCCTTGATAATGGCTAAATGTATAGCCGAAAGCGCTCGGAAAAGAACATTCAGACAATTTTTATATAATTTATCCTCTGAAAAGAAAAACTTTATTAGATCGCACGAGAAATTATATAAAAAACTAAACAAAAGCACCTTGTCAGTCGTTTTTAATGAAATGTGCTTGAAAGAAGGATTGCTGCCTAAATACACAAATACATATATATATATATATATATATATATATATATATACACTACTGAGGTCATGTCTGTTAATATTACCAGATGAAGATAACGTGAGCACCTTTATATAATTTTTAAACTACTCCGTAATATTAAAATATGAGCTAATGTTTTATTGAATTTTAGGTACTTTGGCTTTAAATTTGCTATAATTAATGCTCATATTTTCTGATAATGTTGTATATGGATGTCTGTATTTACAAGAATCGGCTTGTTTATACACACACAAAAAAAATTCAAAATTCTTTTTAAAATATTGTGGCAGTTGAATTGTATGAAGCTTTTCCACTTTTTTTTTTTAAGCGTATCACCCCAAGCAAGGCTGGAAGCCACTATCACGCAAGGGGTTAAAGAAGGGTTGGAGGAAGAGCAGATAGGAGTGGTAAAGGAGAGGATGTGGAGAAAGAGAAAGACAAAGACAGTGGGTCGATCAAGGCAAGGGGGTTGCAGAAGATTTGGAGCGAGAACAGATAGGAATGAAAAATGAAAGGATGTGGAGAAGGGTATTCAGTAAATAGTTTTTACTTAATAACATAACTTAATTGCTACAAATTTATACAGAATTTAAATTTTTTTTAAGGCAATAGTGTCCCCAAAAGCAGTTGAAAGCTTTTCTAATTAAATAATGCCTTAGTTTCATTGCATATTTTAGTTTACAATTCAAAGCGTTCTGAGTGCCATATTTTCCAGCTTGGAAGACGCACCCTAATATAAAAGGCTGAATTAGATAGATAGCTAACATTATAGTGTAATGACTCAACTTGAAATCCAAGTCCTTATCAGTCAAACCAATTAGTTGACTGTCCAAATTTACTTGCGCCTGGATGTTGCCATGCATTCATCTTGGAAGGCGGCTATGTATTTGTCAGGGTATTTTTTAGGAAAAAAGTGCGTCTTGTAAGCTGGAAAATATGTTATATTTAAAAGTAATTTCTCAAAATTTTATAAAAATAAATTGAGTGGGGTGTAACAGATGAAAAAAAAAGTTTTTACTAAAATTTTTTAAAGAAGAAACATTTGGGAATAACTCCTAAATGTTTCATTAAAATTCCAACAGTTATTTGATTTTTGCAAGAATCAATGTGTTCTTCATAGTAAAATGACACAAAAATTTCCTATGCTAATTCATGGTCACTGTTTAATCTAAGAAAAATAAAATTTTTAACCAAAATTACAAAAGTTCTATAAAGGATATAAAAAATATAATTTAATATTAACAATAAAAAAATCCTTTGACCTTTCCTAATTCTGAATAATTACAAAGAGTTTGATCTTTCTATATTTCTGAGATGAGGTATTATGTACATTATTTACATTATTCGGACTATTGTCCTCATCTTAGTCGCCATATTTATTACAACATTTCAGCCTTTCAGTATCTGTCTATATTTCTGAGATGAGGTATTATGTACACTATTTACATTATTCGGACTATTGTCCTCATCTTTGTTGCCATATTTATTACAACGTTTCGGCCTTTCAGTATCTGTCTATATTTCTGAGATGAGGTATTATGTACACTATTCACATTATTCGGACTATTGTCCTCATCTTTGTTGCCATATTTATAACAACGTTTCAGCCGTTGTATGCTCTGGCCTTCTTCAGGTGGTTGGAATGTCAAACTGAACCTTTTATTTCGCTAACTGGGGTAGACTGTTCTAATCCTCAAGGACACATGGCACAGTGGATAAAGGTGTTAGTTAGATCCAGTGACAGAACCCAAAGAGTATGAGTTCAATACCCGGTTAAAGCAGTGGAGAACTTTCAGAGGGAAATTAACGGGAGATAACTGACATCCATTAAAACATGGCACGTGAAACTAGAACAGTCTACCCCAGTGAGCGAAATAAAGGGTTCAGTTTGGCATTCCAGCCACCTGAAGAAGGCCGGAGCGTACAACAGCCGAAATGTTGTAATACATATGGTGACAAAGATGAGGACAATAGTTCGAATAATGTAAATAAAGATTTTGATGATAAAACCTTTTTATTAAGTTTGGGGAATTTTTTCAGAAACTTTGATATGCTCCCACCTCTACTACATGTAACCCATCCTAACCCAACTCTACTCATATCAATTTCAAAGTTTCTCAATCTAGGGGCCACCCCTCCACCCCAGGAAAATTGGTGGGGGAAGGCAGCGCTTTTTTAAGTTACCAAAAATCAAAGAATTATCCAATTTAAATGAAAATTTCAGTACAGGATTATTTGCTTTTATAAGGAAGTTTTTTTATTTAGAAAAAAAAAAAAATCTGAGAAAATTTTATTCTTTTTGTAATAACCACCAATATTTTCATGAATAAATTTTACTCGAAAAAATGTTTAAGTTGCAAATTTTTACATTTCCATAAAGATTAATTGTCAATGCATCTCTGTTGAAAAAAAGATTCCAACACAACGCAAATGGGATTGTCTTAATTTGTTTTAACAGTATTTCAGTTTCAAGGAAAATTTTTCACGTGTTGAAATCTTTAACCATTTTTAATTTTTAAGTGATCATTTTTACTTTTATCTTTCTAGAAATGTAAAAAATGTGGACAAAAATTTTATTTTAATTAATAACCATGGACTTCTGGTTTGTATTAGTAAAAAAAAAAAAAAAAAAAAAATCAGAGATCCTCCTTAGTGGATGACCTCAGAATTAAAAAATGGGAATTTATATATATATATATATATATATATATATATATATATATATATATATATACATACATACATATATATGAAAAAAAAACGCTGTCAATATTATGTTACCATTATATAATAATGAAATGTACATAAAATTTATATTTACATTTCATTTCACTTATGCATTTTTTAGTTTAAAAAGTAAAAATGAATTTGTTCAACCGCTGCTGAATGTGAAGCAGGTTTTTTTGTTCATGTGAAATCTGTTTCTGATGACCAGCTGAACACGTCAAACTAGAGATTTTATAAATTATCTTTTACATTCCATGAGATTTTCATCCAACTTTATTCCTACGGGAGTGACAAAGTTTTCCTCTAACTAGGGTTTCTTTCTTTTTTCTTTTTTTTTTTAAAAAAAAAGAAAAAAAGAAAAAGCTAACGAAAGAATACTGAATTTTCTGGGATGGGTAACTTATCAATTATCATTGAAAGGGTAACTCAAATCTCCTCCCAATATATCATGGCTGGGTAAGGACGATTTTACTCCCCGTCTTTCACATATTTGGGAAAAGGTCTGAATTTTTGCAGGCAGGGAATGGGGAGACTTCAATATTTAAGATTAAAAATTGACGAGAATGAAACACAAAATTGTAAATAATAAAATTCTTTTGGATTTGTCGAACAGAATGTCTTTGTGCGGACGGGGTGTGGAGATTTTGAATGTGAGTAGTTTTTTTTAAGGTCTGGTGGTAATACTTTTGGACTTTTTTGTGATAAACTAATTTACATGTTGAAAATAAAATAGAGAATAGACTACCTACCGTGTTTAAAAAGACCACAATTTGACCAAAGTACTTTTTCAGCTTCTGCTTCTCTTTAAACACATAACTATGAACATGTATAATTACACAGTAGTACAATATAATAGCAATGAAATTTATTTAGTGGAAAGGAAATTAGTTTCATTTTATTTTAGTTTTATTTACAGTATTTACATTAGTCGGACTATTGTCCTCATCTTTGAGGACAATAGTCCGACTAAATGTAAATACTGTACATAATACCTCATCTCAGAAATATAGACAGACTCTGAAGAATCGGTACGGACCCGATATACCAAAAATATGGAGACAAATTGAGAAATCCTACCAGAAACTGGCACGAATAAACAAAAAAACAAAAACAAAAACAAACAAAGATGAGGACAATAGTCCGACTAATGTAAATACTGTAATACCTCATCTCAGAAATATAGACAGACTCTAGTTTTATTGTTGACAATTCTTGGAAAATTTATATGGTATCTTCACTAATTCACTAAAAAAGATCATACTCTGGTGAAAAACAGCCCCAAACTTGGTGAAAAAAATTTCTTAAAAAATGTAAAAAAAAAAAAAATTACAGTGCGTAGTGATTTTCTGCAAGGAAAGTTGGTAAAAGAAGTAAATAGGCCAAATTTTCTTCTTACGTTGAAAATAAAAAAAAACATTTCTAACCTGGTAAACTTGTTTTGGAGGTGTGACCAGTGAATTGACGTTTATGTCAATGTATCGACATCTTACGCGAGGGGAAGTTACCGGACGGAAGGACAGAAGTGACAATATTTTCGAATTTTAAGTGAACCAGCTTATTTAACTATAAAGTAATTTTAAAAATTAAAGTACTTTCAAAAGTCTAATATTTTATTGATTTTTTTTTTTAGGTACTTTTTAATGAAGTTCAAGGACTGCAGAGATGCCGTATCTAAAATTGAAACTAAAAAACCCAAAATAATTGCAGTAAGTCACTCACTGAAAAAAAAAAAACAATAAATTAATTATATTTAAAAAAATTAAATTAAAATATTTAGTGAAATAGGATGTAATATAAAAATTTTATTTATTTTAAAAAAGAATTTATAAAAAAAATCAAATTAAATGTATAACCGTATAGGTGTTGTTTTTTTTTGTTGTTTATTTACACGTCTTTTGAGAGAGGTGTATTTTTTGTAAGCCAGATGGTGTGTGTAAAAAAGAAAAAATCGTGCAATTTTTATGACCCTTTCGGATCAGGAATTTGCCGCCAAAATTGTTTGGCAAACTCTGATTTCTTCTGTGAAATCGTGCAATTTTTATGACCCTTTCGGATCAGGAATAGCCGTCAGAAGCAAAATTTTTGAAAGGCCTTTTTTTATATATTGACCAATGAAAATTAAGTTTTCGAGACCCATAGAAATTCCGGATGGCCCCAAGTGGAGCCGACTTTTTCAAATAAAAGAGACGGCTTTGAGAAACGAAAGGGTAGAAACGAAAAAAGAACGAAAGGGAGCCGAAGCAGAGATCTGAGACGACACGCAGTTGGCAGACCACTTAACACCCTCTCTCTACTTTGACCAGCAAGTGGGCCATAAATCAGCCTTCAACAAACCAACCATTTCCAAAACCAATCCGGCCTGCTGTCAACGAAAATTCTTCAAAGGAGGTGGGTGCCTTTTGTGAGTTCTGCTAATTGAGGGTCTCTTTAAAAAAAAACAAAAAAAAAAACAAAACAAACTTTATCCCTTTCTTTTTGTATTTTGTAAAGGGTCTAAAAACTTTATCCTTTTTTTGTATTTTTGTAAAGGGTCTAAAAACTTTATCCCCTTTTTGTATTTTTGTAAAGGATTTAAAACTTTATCCTTTTGTATTTTTAAAGGGTCTAATATTTTAAAAAACCAGAGTTTGACTAAACAATTTCATAGCTCGTTTCTGTGGGTATTTCCTTTTTAGAAACCCCAGGAAAATATTGTTATCCTGCCGTGTTAGGCGCACAGAAGGAAATTTTTGTGCAACCTTTCTTGTCTGTATCTTTTGTGATTATTGTAAAATAATTGTACAATAAATGTTTTTTCCTGTTTTTAAAAATTTTACGCAGTGGTTTGTCTTGTATCGTTAACTCGCGCTTACTAACGGCAGCTATCGTTTCTTCTGCCAACTAAATTGTGTCTGGCACAAGGAGTTGGTAGGAGTGAAGAAGAAAAAAAAAAGGAAACAAAATTTTTACAGTAAAAAAAAAAATTAAAACTTTGAAAATGCGATGATGAAGCTCAGTCATTCAGAGAATTTAACACATTTTCGATGGAAGGAAAACAAAATTTCTGAGGACAAGTTCTTGCTATCGGGGAAACAACTCTTAAAATAAGTGGCGTTTATGTCTTAAACGTCCATCCATATATTTGGAAAAACCTTTTTTAAAACTTTTTGCATACTCAAAAAATAGTTAAAAATATTTGTGTATTAATTTCCTGTTTACCGTTTTTTTTTTTAAATAAAGTTTTCCACTTAACCAAAAATATACAGTGTAACCCGGATATAAGAGAGTTGTCGGGACTGGAGAAGAAGTCTCTTATATGTAGGTTTCTCTTATATCCGGGTTTGGTCTATTTTGTTTAGGTAAGTATAGGCTCTAATTTGGGACCAGAGAAAATCTCTTATATCCGGTGGCTATCTTAAAACTTACCTTGTAGTTGACTAAAAAAAAACGGGAACAATATTTAAACCTTAAAAAAATAGATGCTTTTTTAGCGAAATGAAAGCAAAAGTCGCTGCCCTCCGTGTTTAAAATATTTTATATGGGTTGTTTCAGTCCCCACTTTTCGATATCTTGGGTGTAGTTTTTTTTTTTTTTTATTGGGAGGAGGGTCGTTCAATTTTTTACAATTATATAAAGAAAATCCCTGAAGAATCTTTAAAAAAATAATTCAATAAAACTAAAAAAAAAAAAATGTTTTTGTTTCAGACTGGATGGAAAACATCTACAGTTAATAATATTTATTTAAAAAATACCGTATTTGCCGGCCTATTTTGGACGCACCAACGCATTGAACTCATTTTGGCATGGAATATTTAGGGGGAAAATGCACACATCACAACCCCAAAAACACAGAGCGAGAAAAGAAACTTAAAATAGAACAAACGGTTGCATTTAACTAGTTCAATAATAAAACGGTGAGACCTAGTTACCAATTCAGTAGTATGCTTAAATTCATGCAGTCGAAGTAGCAAGAAGGAAAGCTCATCAGAACAATTGCCATGAAAATATTTATAGGAAAGATAGAGGGAAGCTACGCTACATCAGTGAGAAAGTAACTGAAGTTGAGATGCCAGGTCTGGACCGATTACAGACCCTTCTTTCGATTTTGTCAAGTATTTCGAGATATTTAGAAGGGGCACTAAACCAGATATGGTAGCAATATTCAATGCACGGATGAATGGTTGATTTACAAATGGGCAAGACATATTCTGACGAGAAAAATTGTTTGGTACGTCACAGTGAACCAACTTTCCTAGCAGTAGACCTTGCAATTGATTCAATATAAACACCCCACGTCAGTGGAAAAACCAAGAAGGTGCAAAGTGTTACTCTCTTGGAGGTTAGCATCAGTCATACTGATGGTAAACAAAAAAGGTTCTCTGTGGAGATTGGATGAAAGCAGTTTTGTTTTGGAGGCGTTAAAATTTAAGCCATTCCTTGCCCCAGTTAACCACTGATTGGCGGTCCTTTTTGAGAGCAGTTGCTACTAAGACGGGATTAAATAGTTCTTTCATCGGTATAAACATCTAGTTGGGAACTGATGAAGATAAGAAACAAGGTGGCAGGTGGAAGGGTAGAGTCCTGGGCGACCCTTGCATTAATCTGAATTGAACTCAAAGCGTACGCGTTCAATTCCTTACACGATTTGTTAGGAACGAAGAACTTTCAACTTACTGGAAAGATCCGATAAATTTGCTGTAAAGTTTGGAGAGAACAGAAACCGGTTCAGGAGAACAATTTTTGTTTTTAGGACAAAGGGAGACCGTCGAATCTGCAAGCCTTTTCAGAATCCAGTTTAGGAAAATGATAGCAGAAACCATTGATGAAGTTATGTGTATACCACTCAGTCGAGACTGTTCTTGGAAAATCAAACAGGGACACTTCAGATGAACCGAGTAGGATTGGAAGAGAATTTCCGTCCAAAGTCACTCCTTGTTTAACTAACTAACTAACTAACTAACATACATACATACATACATACATACATTTCTTTCTTTCCCCAAAGTGTAGGTATATGCTTTCCTCGGTACTAAGCCCCCCCCCCTCTAAAAAAATCGAATTGAATTTATTTTTCCCTCTTTGAAAATTTTGTTTGAATATTAAATGTTTGGTGATTATCCTGGCTCGTGCAAGTATTGGGCGTTACTTTTAATCGGAGCTCACAGACGTGACTTACATTCAGCGTTACTAGATAGCCATTGCCAGCAAAAAAAAAAAAGAAAAAAGTCACCCTTTGCTTAACTTTCGTCTAAGCAACCACATGAAAAAAAATATTGTCTTTCATGTTTGTTTGTTTCTTTGTTTCTTTCTTTCTAAAGTGCGTGTATATGTTTTCCCCGGTACTAAGTTTTCTTCTTTCTTTTTAATTGAATTGTATATATTTTCCCCTTTTTGAAAACTTTAAATATTAAATCTTTGCTGATTATTCTGGCTCGTGCAAGTATTGGACGCTATTTTTAATCGTAGCTCACAGACGTGGAGTGTCCTTTTTAACAAGAAGTGCATGCTGGCAATTAAGCTAAATTGAAACTTTATATTTCAGTTTCAGATTCCCTATCCATACCCACTCCGACTCATAGTTTCTCCTGTACCCATCTATACGGGTCCATATGGATGGGCATGGTGAATGCACAAGCATCCCCCCGTTTCCTTCTCCTTCCAATGTGTCACGAGCAATCGATACATACATAACTCGTGTCGTGGCGTCCGTGGCTCCCAACTTGGCTCTCCAGTTGAGTTTCCTGAATCACACTCATTCTTTTTAATATCATCATCTCTTGATATCAAGCCCGTTGTAAATTGATTTTTTTTGTTTGTCTGTTTTTTTTTGTTTTTTTTTTTAATAAGAGTAGATAGGCTTTCCTATCGCCCGGTCAATACTCCCCCATCTTCTCTTGAACAGGAGTCGAGGCTCATCCTTTGTTTCCTGATTAGGAAGGGGTTCCTGGATCTTTCCTTTTCTCTGGCCTTAGTAGTATTGCTGTCGCAAATCTTTTGTGATGTGTGCGTTTTGTGGCAACGTCTCTTCATACTGAGGGTACCGGGTCGACAGTTCTCTGGTTGCTGTTCCCGACTGGTAGTTAGGAGCCCGAACACTTGCATAGCGTTTTGAGAGGCTGCTCTGATCAACAGTCGCATAATATAGGGGTTCTTGCAGTGCCATGTCGCGCATGGAAGGGTGTCCCTGCACGCACCCCCGGTGAGCAATCCTGCGGGCACATTATGTTGCAGTCTGCGCCAGTTCCTTTTTGCCCATGTCACATATGATGACCATCTGCTAATATTACATTGGACCCTTTTCCTTACCAACATAACTCAACATGACCATAAACAACCAAAAATATAAACCTAAACAAGCTAAAAAACAAAAATCACCTAAACCCGTTAACATTCGTACCAACTTCTGCAATGTGGAATCGTTCCTCTTCGAAAAGTCTCCTGATATACTAACTCTCTGTGAGACTAACCTTAACTCGTCAATCCCTTCCTCTGATTTCTCGATCCCTGGCTACCTTCCTCTCCTTAGAAAGGACTCTAAAATCCACATGCATGGCCCGGGAGTTTATGCCCGTGATCATCTCCGGCTGGCTAGAGAACTCTCTCTTGAATCTTCAGGCCATTCGTATATGTATCTTGGTCTATCTCTCCTCAATTCAGGAAGCTATCTCTTCTTTATCTATCGTTTCCTTTCCTCTCAAGATTGTTGTGTATTTGATAGCATTTCCGATGATATAGACAAAAGCCATCTCTCTACATCCGTTTGCTAACATATTCGTGTTCGGTGACTTTAACGCCCACCATACCATGTGGCTTAAACACTCTGTAACTGACCCTCGCTGGCACACAAACCCTTAACTTTTCAATCACTCAATCCCCCACGCAAGTGGTTGACTTTCCTACATGTTTCCCCAGTAACCCTGGCGGTAACGCTTCCCTTCGCGATCTCTGTTTTACCTCCATCCCTGACTCTTGTCGTGCTATGCAGTTCTGCCTTCTCGGCAACTCCGATCACACTGTGGTGTCTGTTAACATCTCCTTCAACTCCCCCTCCAGCAAAGAATATCTTTCTGTTATCAACGAGCAGACTGGGACCCATTCCGTGATTTCCTTCGCGACGTCCCTTGGAATGTGGTTTTTAATCACCCCGTGCAAAAATTTGCGTCTGAGGTCTCCTCCTGGGTGAAAGCCGCATCGAGGCTTTCGTCCAAGCAAGAAAATACAAAATTAAATCGCGTTCATCACCTTGGTTCTCATCTGTTTGCTCAGCCGCTATAGCCCACAGGAATCACTTCTGTCTGTAACAGAGCGACATGTCTGATTGCAACAGACGTCTCTTTGTCTCTGCTCGTAATGAGTGCAAGCGTGTCCTCAATGAAGCCAGGTTACTGTTTGCTGATAGAATGAAACAACGTATTGCATCTAGCGAGTTTGGTTCTAAAGATTATTGGCAGCTCTCCAAGAGTGTGATGAACAACAAGAAGTCCTCAATCTTTCCTCTGTTCAATCAATTCTAAGTCCTAGCATCCACATCTGATAAGGCTGAATGATTTACTCGAAAATTCTCATCCAACTCAACACTCGACTCGTCCAGAGTACCCACACCTGATGTTCTCCTTAGAATTAAGGCTTTACTGACTGAGAGAGGCATAACCCCGTCAATGGTATTGGACATCATCTCTAAATTCGACTCTCATAAAGCAAGTGGCGGTGACGGGATACCAGCCGTAGTCCTAAAGAAATGTGCTCCTAAGCTGGCTCCAGTTCTCTCCAAACTATACGACTATTGCCTCACTGATTCTTGCTTTCCAGCCTGTTGGAAGTCATTCTCTATTGTCACTATTTTTAAGTACTCTGGTAACCCATCTGACCCATCTAACTACCGTCCTATCAATCTCCTATCATTCGGCAAAATCTTCGAGGCTTTAATCAATACCGAAATAGTTAATCACCTTACCTCCCTGACAAACAATAAGGTTTCCGCTTTGCCCGGTCTACCGCTAACGTGCTTACGGCCATAATTGAATTTGTATACCAAGCTCTTGATAATAACGGCGAAGCTCAGCTGTAGCTCTAGATATGTACTCTGAAGTAGACCGCAACACATCAAATTGATTGAGGGAAGGAGGTACTGAAGATTTGCACTTGTTCAGTATGCTCTTACACAGCTGCCAGTAATCTCTAGAGCCAAACCTGTGAGAGGCTATACAGTGTCTCATTCTATTAGCGAGTAGTGACTTTGCCACTTTGAGGACACGATTACATTTAGGAGTAGTAACAAAGATACATCTATTATTGAGGGGTGCTGCAAGGTTTAAGACAGATAGCAAAGAGACAAAATGTATTAAGAGCTACAAAGGACAGGAAATTGTGGAGAGCCATGATTGCCAACATCCTGAAGGAACATTGTGCATAGAAAAAGAAAAAGTTTAAAATAATGAAAAAAGAAAGACAGTTTTTTTTAACTGTCTTTCTGTTGGGGCGCACCCACCTTCACAACCACAATAGACTGATCCTATTATTATAAATAGAACAGTAGTTCTAGAGACTGTTGAGAAGTTGAGTGTTTTCACGTGAGTATATGGTAATAACGAACAAACACAGTCGTAGGGGAAAATACTGGTATATTCAGAGAGGTATTTACATCAGAGAGATTAGTAGTAGAACAAACGTAGGTTAGTAGTAACAATAAGTAATAGTAATAAAGTCCAACGGTATCTTCCGGTCGAGAAACGGAAGTGTAACTGATCACTACAGAAGTCTCACTCTGCACTGCACTACACTGCTACACTCCTCACAGTCTCTAGAACTACTGTTCTATTTATAATAATAGAATCAGTCTATTGTGGTTGTGAAGGTGGGTGCGCCCCAACACTTTCTTTTTTCATTATTTTAAACTTTTTATTTTTCTATGCACTATGTTAACTAATAAATTTAATGTAACACATTTGTTTGTTAAACTTTCTAAAAATAGAATGTCTTGAAAAGAACTCACCAAAAATAAATCAATTTATTACTTCTAAAATTTAATTTTCAAATTTAAAAAATTAATTTTTACAGATATATCTACTGTAGAAAAGAAATTAGCTATTTGTTAGTCAAGCTGTCAGTACCTTAAATAAACAGACACCGCCATGTTAAAAATTCATTTCTACGATATTTTTAACTTAAAGTAAATATTTTTTCAAATTAGATTAATTATATTTTAAGTCGGCTGATATTTTTTATAATAAAGTTTCAGAAAAGTATATTTTATTTTTGAAAGATTTTTTAATAAAGAGAATTACATTTTGATGACAGATGACTAATAATGGCGCTAAAATCAGCAATTTAGCAAATTCAAAACAAAAACTCCTTCTAGTCAATTTAAATTAGTTTTGAAATACAAAAAAAATATTTTGCTTATTGGAAATATTAAATTTAATCTGTTTGCTTAATATTAAAACTAAAATAAAAGCTTCAAGTAAGACTTTTTCATTTTTTTAAATTCATTTTAAACCTTAGGTATCGTGTTCTGTAGCAATACCTATTTTGCTGTACGTCCATATTTACAAAAATGGGCACGTTTACACGCACAAACACACACAATAAATCAAAATTCTTTTTAAAATATTGGGATTCAGTGAATTGTTGTAGGCTTTTCCTTTTGTGATTGGTAAATATAGTTTTTACTTAATAACAATATCACCTAATCGGTACATATTGATACAGAATTTTAAGATTTAAAAATTTATAAATTATTCTAATTAAAATTTAAAAATAATGAAAACAATAAGTGATGGTTAATAAATGTAAAAATATATATTTTCTAAAGAACTTCTAAAAATGAAACATTTCAAAAATAATTTCGTTCGTTTGTGAATAAGCTCTGAATGTTTCATTAAAATCTAACAATTTTTGATTTTTGCAAGTATTTCCAACTCAATGTATTTTTCCACCACAAAAGAAACGCTAAAATTTCCTATACTCATGTTTGGTCCTGACGCAAAAAAAATAAGATTTTAACCAAAATTTTGAAAGTTCTAAAAAGGATCAAAAATATAATTTAATAGTCAAAAAATCCTTTGGTCTTTCTTAATAGTAACATAAATATTTTGATGATAAAACTTTGTTTTTATTAAGTTTGGGACACTATTTACATTATTCGGACTATTGTCCTCATCTTTTGTCACCATATTTATTACAACGTTTCGGTGACAAAGATGAGGACAATAGTCTGAATAGTGTAAATAGTGTACATAATACCTCATCTCAGAAATATAGACAGATACAAAGTTTGGGATATTTTTCATCATGGTATGACCCTTTTTTAGCAAATCAGGGAGGTACTTAAATAAAGCTAAAACATTATTTAATTAGAAAAGCTTTTAAACTTCTTATATGTATAAGATGGACACTATTGTCTTAAGAAAAACGTTTTTGACGAATAATGAAATTTTACAAGAATTGTTTTCATTTCTTTAAAATTTTAATTAGAATAATTTGTAAATTTTTAAATCTTTTAAAATTCTGTATTAATTTGTATCTGGTAGGTGATATTGTTATTAAATAAAAACTATATTTACTAATCATCAATGGAAATGCTTACTACAATTTAGCGATCTCCTAGTATTTTAAAAATAATTTTGACTTTTTTTGCTATGTGTATAAACATGCCGATTTGGATTATTGTACATAAGTAGATTACAATAAAATTTGTATTTTATTATATGAATACTGCCTTGTGAAAATTGAGATGTCATAGAGTGTGGGAGTATCACAGATTTGGATGTGGGCACAAGACCCATGCACTGGCCCTTTCAGTTACAATAGTTATGAAAAATATAGATTATATCCCCTTGGTTGATAACATCCCTCTAGAGTGAGATTAGTCCATTTATCTAGTCATAATGAGTAAGATCAAAATTTAGACGTCCAATGGATTTGAGGTGCCAAATGAGGGGCTTGAAAGCCACCAGTCTGAAAGGATGTGTTTTAGCCAATTCCAAAAGGCAGGCGAGGATGGCCCCCAAGCAAAACTGAATAGACATGTTAATGCATCGACAAGCAGACATCGTAAGGATAGACATGGCCAACTTCAGATAAGTGTTTTTATCGATTTCAAACAAATTCATGTATTGGACTTTGTCTCTGACGTCATGGCATTAACTACTAAAGAAATATGTTTAGCAATTCTCTTTTTTCTTTTTCGTTGTATAAATATTTATATACAGTGTAACCCGGATATAAGAGAAACTCTGATATAAGAGAAACCCGGATATAAGAGAGATTGTCTCTGGTCCCAAATTAGAGCCATACTTACCTAAACAAAATAGACAAAACCCGGATATAAGAGAAATCCGGATATAAGAGACTTCTTCTCCGGTCCCGACAACTCTCTTATATCCGGGTTACACTGTAAAAGTATGCTTTTAAAACTGTTCATTTGTCCTCTGTTATGACTCATATGGAGAGTTTTGCTAATTTTCCCATATTTTGCTAAACAAATAAGCAATTTGCTAAATATATGTGCAGTTTTGCTAAACACATTAAGTAATTTTGCCTGGCATGATAACACTGAAAATTTTAAAAAATAGGACAGATCTGAGAACATAAAAGGCAAAAATATAATCTCCTATATAAAAAATAATTTTTCCCTTCACCGTTCAGTGAAATTAATCCAGACACATGGTGTCCAAAATATAATTAAAAGAAAAAAAAAATTAATTTGTAGTCCATCTCAAGATGGATAGTTTTAAAGAGTTAAAACCCTTATTGACTCTAAGAATAATTTAAAACATGATATTAATTTAAGTTTGAAAAATAATTTTATTAAAGAGGAAGAAGCCATCATCAAAAATCTTCAGGGAGAAATTTGAGCTTTGGATGGTAAAATCAAGGAACTTTGTATCAAAGCCAAACTGGATTTATAGGAAAGTGGTTTTGTAACTGAATTAAAGAACAAATTTGGTTTTTAAGACACAATTTGTAATCGGTTTGCTGATATTGAGGAATCTGTTTTTAGAAACGAGTACTTCCCATGGCATCAGAGCCAGTTCCTTATCCAACAGCCATCCAATGATTTCAACTACCAAATTACAGTGTGCAACTTTTAGTGGTATTAATCCTTCTAAGTTTGGGTTCAAGAATTTTTTTGAAGAGTTTAACAACTGTACTAATTCCATCAATTTTAATAAATCAAAGCCAGCCACCTTAAGGAATAATCTTACCAGCTATGCTCTTCAACTAATTTTGCATCTTACCTTAGAAGACAACAATTACAAAGTGGCAGTAAGTCTATTAATGAAAGAATTTTTGTGACATTGAGGCTGTGAGACGGTTAAACATTAATTCTAAGCAGAAAAAGAGTTAATCCCAAAATGAAATATAAACGGGAAGATAGAAAGTGAGAATGGTAATGTGGAAGGAAAGAAAGAGCCATCTGGGTTGTCTTCCCTTCTATGAAGTGGAATGATGCACTAAGAGTTTACTTTTTTTTATCTATCGAAAATCTGGTATGCGGGTAAAGCAAACTGGGAAATGGCTTTATCTCTTTCTTTGGAAATTAGAAAAACATATGTCATTAGCGAAAAGAGAAGGAGATGAGAATTATATTTTAGGTTAGGATTATGAAAATTGATCCATCATAACAGGCATGTGATATGGTTTATGTTTTTGCTAAGACAGCGACGAGTCCAATAATAGAAAATGGCGTGTCTCTTTGTAGAGAATTTAAGTAAACAAATATATTTTCATTGATGAAAACAATATGGGGAATAATTTTTATCTATCACTCGAAATGTTAAAATGAGAAGGTGATCTGGTTTGTGTTTTTTTCACTGGACATGTGGGTCCAGAAAAGGAGTCAAAGAATTCAAATCAATGAAGAGAATAAACCATGCTTCATGTCTTCTATGCACTTTAAAAATGAGATTTGTCACAAAGACAGTTATGCCAGTGCTTAGAAGTGGGCAGAGTTAGAATACTGAAAAGGAAAGAGGAAGGGGCAAAATTTAGCTTCGCCTATGCGAAGTAGCAGTGTGAGATGTAAAGTAAAGCAGGTTGGAGTTAAGGAGAAGAGCAATCCCAGTAACTACTCCCAAGGAAGATGGATAATTCTCCAAATTTGGAAAGTTGAGTAAGAAAGCAGAAATAGGGAACAAAGAAAATCTTTATTGGAATTAATGAAAATCGAGGAATCACTGAATCCCCAGAAACCTTCAGGCCCATTCCAGATTTGAGTCGAAGTGCATAAAAGTAGATGACTTTGGGGAGCTCAGAGACTTTGGGCTGGGATCCTGCATTGAGTGCCTCTGAAATCCACATCAACTGCCAACCAGATTTCCTGATTCTAAGACTTTGAACCCAGAAGTTTAGACAAGGCCCAGTATCACTATATAGATTGATGCGGGAAGGGTTAATTTTTGTTGTACCAAGAGCGCTATATAAACCATGTGAAGATTAACCCCACAAATCTCTTCATTTATTTTTCATTGTGAAGATATTTTTCTCTTAATGTAGAACCTGACATGGTTTGAACCAGTGCTGCGAGACTACGACCTTTAATTTTCCACTGCTTTGAGTGTGGGCAGAGTTGGTATGGATCAAGCAACCAACTTGAATCCGTGCCAGCATGGGCCAACACAGAATTAGCCCCATGGTTAAAACCTTGTTTTAAGACTCTGAGGACCGGATCATTAAAAGGTGGTTAAACCATCGGATGTAAGCATCAGCGAAAAGTGTTATAATTTTTGGATGTGCCTTTTATAATTTTATAATTCATGAGATCTTCAAATAAATAATAACCAGTTCTCCTAAATATGGCCTCAATTCTGTGACTGTTAAACACTTTGCCGAAAATGATGGTTGATTTGTCTAAGTTAAGAACATTGTTTGGTATGGATTTTTTTCAAGAAAGTTTTACCTGATTTAAATTCGTAAACCAGATAATATTTGATAAACTACACAATAATCTTATGTGGGAAAACATTCACAGGATAGGTATCAGTTACCCTTCTTTAAGGGAAGTATTTGAGAATTATAATGAAGCCATCTGCACGCTGACTTAAAATAAGAGGCCCCTCCATGATTATGAAAAAGATTCTAAAAGTAATAAATCTGATGAAAAGGAAAATAATGGTGCTGCCTTGCAGAATTTCACCATCTGCTCTGGGCAAATGTACGAAATATCCTATCTATGAGTGAAGAGTGGCCAAATGCAAGCAGTTGAAGTTATGCAGTAGATGTCCCAGTGGCAAACATAAAAATAAAGATTGGCTTGGATGTAAGAATAAAATATTGTTTTCCTGTAAGCTGCATCCATTAATAGTCACTTTCTGACCTATTATTGGTCATCCCAATTCGAGTCAACTTGGTCATAAGTATGACTAAATTGCAACCTTATCCTGACCAATCTTATTTGGGCAAAACGTGTCCTTCATCAAGACATTAAACTGTATCTATGGTAGTGAAAATGACCATTACCAGTGAATAAAGGTTGCTTTTTCAATTCAAAATCTTCAGTATCTGTCTATATTTCTGAGATGAGGTATTATGTACACTATTTACATTATTCAGACTATTTTCCTCATCTTTGTTGCCAAAACGTTGTAATAAATACGGCGACAAAGATGAGGACAATAGTCTAAATAATGTAAATAGTGTTCAAAATCTTCAATTAAGAGGACGATATTAAATATGGATGCAAAATTTCAAACAAGTGCTAACATGCATGTAAGAAAACAATTTACTTCAGCACACAAATGTGTTTAATTTAGAAATACTTGAAATAAGGAAAGGATTTACTGTTCATAGTGGAAAAGCTCATTAGTCTTTCTGTTCATCAGTACTTTCAAGTTAAAGATTCTCTCTGGAATTCTTCAAAAGTCCTGGTTAAGACTTTAAACTAAATCCGGTGACAAGGCCCTGCTTGCAGGACTTGGGGGGTGTGGAGTCACACCTTGATTATCATTTCTACCAGGTCAATTCTGATCCAGAGAAGTAGCATCTGTTAGAGTCGTCCTTGATAAGACATTAAACTGTTTACATGTAATCCAATATGAAATTAATAAGAATATAATACTGATGATGATAATAAAATAATCTGATGATGATGATGATGATGTAACTCAGTAGAATTTATTGACAGCTCTGCATTTGTGATCACTATTGAACTTTAAAGAAATGATCCAGCAAGATGTATAAACATCATCAACAGGACATGGCCCAAATAATAATTTTGGGCGAAAAAACATCTATAAAAGAAAAGCCAACCAAAGTTCACCACATTTGAATATTTGATCTGCCTCATGATGACAGGCTATCATCAAAGAATTATGGTTCATCAGAACTAACCAACAGTGAATAAAGGATTCACTTCAACTGTGAGGAAGTAATTAAGATTTGATACAAGATTTAAAACAAGTGCACATATGAATACTTCTTGAATGGCTACAAGATTCAAAACAATTTACATCAGCACACAAGTGTTAAATGTAAAAATACATTTTTACAAAAATGCAATGGATCACTTGAAATAATGTGAAGTTTTACTGTTCATATTGAAAAAGATCAACTGGTAACTCAGACTTCTATTCAATAATTATACAATAATTAAATATAAGTATTATAGGTATTATATAATAATTAACTAATAATTAAATATAAGTATTATAGGTATTATATAATAATTAACTAATAATTAAATATAAGTATTATAGGTATTATATAATAATTAACTAATAATTAAATATAAGTATTATAGGTATTATATAATAATTAACTAATAATTAAATATGAGTATTATAGGTATTATATAATAATTAACTAATAATAACATGTATGTATTATATTATAAGTATTATATAATAATTAAATAATAATTAAATAGATATATTGAAAAAGATCAACTGGTATTGTCAGCAAGAGATTGTTTTCAATTCATCAACATTTCAAGTTAAAGTTTCTATCTGGAATTCATCTACAAAGTCCTTGTTAAGACTTTAAACTAAATCTGGTGACAAGGCCCTGTTTGCTTGCTTGGGTAGTGTGGAATCACCATTTAGTTATCATTACTCCCAGGTCCATTCTGACCGAGAGTGGTAGCACCTGTTAGAGTCATCCTTGATAAGACATTAAACTGTTTACATGTAATCCATTGGAAAATCCAACTCACAGTGGAATGCTGTATTTATCATCACGACTGAACATTTACTTTGAAGAAATGACCCAACAAAAGGTATAAACTACATGAACAAGGCATGGACAAAATAATAATTCTGACTGATGAAAACACTTCTCAAAAGAAGCAATTGGCCTAAGTGCTCTTCAAATTACCCATGTTTCATTATTCTGTCTTGAAGACAAACTACCATTTAATATTTGATCTGCCTCATTATAACAGGCTTCCATGGAAAATTATAAGGTTCAACTGAAGTAACCACAAAGTTATCCCTTTTAATTGTGCAAACACTCATAAAAAGCATAAATTGGGGTCCAATACAATTAAACTATGCAATGGATAAATTGTAGTGTCATGAAAATAAATATAAACGACAAAAGAATGTGTAATGTCATTTTTATTGGTATAACTAATACTTGAAATACCTTAACAACGGTAGAATATTACATTTATTGTTTAATAAAATTTTATTGTTTACAAATAGCACATAAGCTAAAAATATAAACCTAGCCACTAAAAGGGGCATAATTCGAATTGATTTAACAAATTTACAAGTGTCTACAAAAAGTGTGTGTGTAGGGGGCAGATACTTGTACATATTTTCACTAGTAATCAGTCATAATAATGCCAAAGTTCTGTTGTTGATATTTCACACACAGTGAAATTATTCTTAGGGAATAATTCTAAATAGTTAATTGTCAAGTAAACATCAAACTTGTGTGAACCTACTTACACATGAACACATACATACAAACACAAAATCACATGTACAATGCCAAACGATCATTGGCTAATAAATCATTAATACATTTTCTACAGGCAATTTACAAATCGCAGTAATGTGACAATTTTGGAATTGCTTTATTTTTAAGTAGTCAAATTTGTGCACTTTTGGGAGAAGTGGCTCACAGAAGCTTCCTTAAGTCTCCCCAAAGCTCGCTCGCTGATTGATTGATGTCAACCAATCAGATTGTTTGCACGTGAAGAATAATTTTTCCTGTGCAATGAATCGGAGCCTATAGTTGCTTATTTAAGCCAAGATTTTTTTCTCATCTCAATTAGTGAGACCTCAACTGCTAAACGAATCTACAACAGTTGAAACTCCAGTTCTAACCACGCGCCAACCTTCTCCCTCACACACACACCCACATGCTGATGATAATTTGTACACCTTCACTAAAAACTTCTTTTGACACAACAATACTTTTCAACATTAATATCACAAGAACAATCATATCATGAAACACTCATGAACATTTATCCAATGAACTTTAAACCAAATAATTATCTCTCACTGAACTCTTAAATTTCAACCAAAGGGAGGCAACTCTTGATTAATTCAACCTTAATTACTTAAATGCAAGTTTTCTTTCACATCATTGTTTGATATTGTACATCTTGTTAATATACATATATTTTATGTGCAACAATGTCTTGTGGTTATTCTTTTTGCATGAGTCCTGTTTTCTTATCAAAGTTAAATTAATGTGGTGAAGTCCCCCACAAACTATCAGGTTTACACTAGCATATTGAGGTTAACAAATTTGTTTTTGTTATTGATCTGTTGAATTTGTAGAAATGCTTATTGTATTAATAAAAGAATTTATATTATGGTTATATACCAAATATTGTATTAAAAAAAAACTAACTTCTTGGTCATATACCAAATATTGTATTTTGATATTATGAACTGGTAACATGCAATGGAACACTGCATTGCATGTCTTTCTGTGTATAGAGAATATGAAAAATATAGGTTATCTTCCCGTGATTGATCCCTGATAGGGAGAGATGAATCCATTTATCTATTAATAATGGGTAAGACCAAAATTTAGCCACCAAATGGATTCGAGGCTCCAAAGGCGAGGCTTAAAGACCACTGGTCTGAAAGGATGCGTTTTAGCCTACTCCAAAGGACAGATGATGCTGGCCACGAGCAAAACTGAATAGACATGTTAATTCATCGACAAGCAAACATCGGAAGAAGAGATATGATCAACTTCAGATAAGTGTTTTTATTTATTTCAAGCAGATTCATGAATTGGTCTTCAGCCCGGATACTATGACATTAACTTGTTGGGGAAAATTTCCTTGTATAACTGTTTGATTAAAAGAAAATGAGAGAAAAATTGTTGCATGTTCAAATAAAATATATTATTTAAAAATAGGATACACAAATTTTAACTGTTAGAAAGATCTCTTTGACTGTAAGGAAATGATGATCATGAATAGTCTTTCATTGAGGAAGTGGAATTGAGAGACAAGATAACCTGATGAAAAAAGGCCACAAAATTGATACAACAATTTTTTAATGTCTAAATGTTTATGTTACTGTTAAGAGGAAAGACTAAAGTATTTTCTGAATAATTTTTCAGATTTTTTAATCCTTCCTATCATGTTAAAAAATTTATATAAAAATCTTGTTTTTTAAGTCAATGCGGCCATTTTTTTCTGAATGTAAACAAAATCAAAATTTTCATTTGTAAATGAAAAAAAAAATCAATTATACTTTTTTCAAACGTTATTTTAGGTAAATTAGAAAATTTAAAGTATAATATAATTTGAAAGAAACATTACTTACTTTTTTAGCAGAAAATATTTTTAAGAGATATCTCCAACCGTGATGATCGGTTTTGGTAGGTGTGAAAAGTGAATTGATGTATGTCAAATTGTCAATGAATCGACAACTTACGTCAGAGGAATTTATCGGAAATTTGTTTTTTTTCCGCCTAAACTGCCGAAGAAATATGTTCAGCAATGCTCTATTCTCTTTCACGTTGTATAAAAATGTATTATCTGTATAAAAAGTATGCTTTTAAAACTTCATTTGTCTTGTCATTTGTCATAGTGGGAGTTGCTACTTTCCATACAATAGCCGATCTTGGAAGGTAAAGTTTTTTTTTGTTTTTTTTTCCGGCTGTATTTCTTTTTAAAATGCAGAAGTGCCGAAAAAGTGTACGTCAAACAAATGTTTATAAATTTATGAATAAGAAACTGCTTTTATATTTTTATTTCTTTATAAATTAGTAAATGATATTGCATTGTATTATTAGTCTTCTTCTTAATACAAGTCAATTATTGTATTAAGACTAAAATACAAATTATTGTACCAATTGCATTATTACTTGTTTTTAGATTGTAAAAAAAAAATCGTAATAATGTACTACTGTATGAATTATTTTTGTAAATAAACTACAGTAATATCTTTGTTGTAAATTTTCAAGAACAAAAAATGTACACATTCATTTTCATATATTTATAAAATTTAAGTTTTATTACAATTCTAATAACCGCTTTTTAAAATAATCGGAGTAATTAAAAGCGGTGTCATGGGAAAAATTGTGCTTTTGATATTCCATTTTTATGCGGGCACATTTGCCAAAAATTCTTTCGTTTAAAAGAAAAAACAAATTTCAGGAAATTAAAAACAATTTATTTATTAGTATGTTGTGATGAAACTAAAAAATTTTTGGTTAATTTGCAGTATAAGCACCAAAAGCCCACGGTAATGAAAATGTTCTATTATGGTGTGAAATTGCCTGATTATTTCGAAAAAGGCATTACAAATTTGCGCCCTATAACCGTTTAGGAGTTATGGACAATCTAAGTTCGACTTCTTTCACGTCGCGTCGACAGAACGGCTGCCATGAGTTTAAAATGAATGCGCGATTCCAAATATAGCAGCAAAAACGAAAAATAAAATCAAAATTACGTGCCTGAAAGGATAAAAAAATGAAGTTTTCCTTTTTTTTCAACGATCTTTTTTATTGTGTCGTGAAAGTTTCTTTAAAATCCTACAATTAAAATAAAATAGAAATTACGTGCCTGCAGTGAAAAAGGTCAAAAAATGATGTTTTCTTTTTTTTTTGAAAAAGGGTTCACCCATGACATTATTTATTTAGAAAAGTTTTCAGTTGTTTCTATAACAAATTTAAACCAATTTATTTAATAAAAAAAGAATTCATTATTTAATAAAGCTTCACTTTTACAAGGAAATAATACTTTTAATTGGAAAAAAGTAACTTATACCAATTAAATAAAAACTATTCATTTAAAGCTTCATTTAAGAAAAAGAAAGCGTATTTTAAAATAACTTTCGCGAAAATTGCGTAGTAATCAGGATGAGGAAGAAGATACGAAAAGCAGTAAAAAAAAAAAGGCGCATTATTACACGAGGTAAACGTAAACAACGCCAGTAATAGCGGTCGAACAATGCGAAAGAGATCGAATTTACATTGTCAATAAATCCTAAACGGTAATAGAGCACAAACTTTTAATGTCATTTTCGAAATAATCAGGCAATTTAACACCATAACATCACATTTTCATTACCGTGGGCTTTTGGTGCTTATACTGCAAATGCAATTGAAATTAACCAAAGATTTTAGTTTTGAAAGTAAAAAAAGTAAAAACCCACTTCAAGAATTCAATTGTCAAATTAATTTTTGTTTTGCTTTTTCCTTCACAACAAATAAATTTGTTAGCTATGCCAGTGGCAACTTTAACAGGAATAGAGCGAAAAAGAAAAAATCAAATTATTTACTTTTCAATTTTCATTTTCAATGTTGGAAACGTGTCTTTTCCGAGAATAAGGAAACTAAAAGTAAAGTAAAATGAAACTATTTTTTTTCTAAAGGTTAAAAAATAAATATATTTGTCTCGTTGCTGTTTAAATCACATGATACGTGATACCATTTCCTAGTTGGAGACAGTTGCCTGTTTGAGAACTTTGGTCAAGTCGTGGACTTTAAATACGGTAGGTAGATTAGAAAGAAACACTATTCTTTACTTGTTTATGTTTAGTTTACATTACAAGTTAGAGTTTTTATTTCAAGTATTTGCTAACTTTCACTTCAACTTCAAGTGACAGCAAGTTTCGTTAGTACGCCCTTGTCAGTATTTATTTATTTTTATTGGATTTCCCCACTAAAGAATCCAGACATTTTATTTTCGCAAGCATGTGAGACACGGGGAGTAAAATCGTCCTTACCCGTGTGGTTACCCCACTACACAATAACCATGAGATATTGAGAGGAGATTTGAGTTGCCCTTTCAATAAATAATATTTTTAAACTTTAACTTAAGTTACCTATCCTAACTCAGTCTTCCGTCTTCTTCAAAAAGTAGGCGATGATGGCCCTCCACATCTCCCTATCTCTTCTTGTAGCTCTTCTTTTCTTTTTGCTATTTCTATTTCTCACAACCCATGTTCTGCCATCCATTTGCTCAAGGCTCAAAAACCCATCAAGTATGGATATTTACTTGACCCCCCACTGAGTCAGGTTTATTTACTTGACCCCCCCCCCCCACTGAGTCGGGTTGTGACACAAGGTCAGTTTTTCCCTTAGGCCGCTGGTCTTAGCTGGTCATAGCTTGTCCATGCTGGTCAGAGCTGGTCTAAGCTAGTCATAGCCGTGATACCACCAGCACACGCACTGTTTTCCCGCTGTCTAGAGTTTTCCAAGCCCGCCTTCCATATTACGTGCCCAGAAATTTCAACTGCCTCTTTCCGTCGTGTTTCTTTTTTTTCTTTTTTTTATTTATTAAAGAAACCACAGTTAGCGGAAAACTTTTTCTCTCTTGTAGGAATAAAGTTGGATGAAAATCTCATGGAATGTAAAACAATTTATAAAATTTCTAGCTAGTTTGATGTGTGTTTTTAGCCGGTCTTCAGAAACAGATTTCTCATGAACAAAATCCGCATTAATAATAAAAAAAAAATTTAAAAAAAAAACGAAATAAAACGTGTTTCACGTTCTGTGGCTGAAGAAATTCAGGTTTTTAATTTTACTTCAGCAGTGTAATATTTCATTTTTACAGTTATTTTCCGTCTCATCATTTTTCACTATTGAATGCAAAAAAAAAAAAAAAAAATGTCGTACCATGATGAAAAAATGCCTCAAACTTAAATTAATAAAAACAAAGTTTTATTGTCAAAATCTTTCTTATTATCAAGAAGAAAGCCCAACATTTTTGATTAGTAATTTGAATTAAAAAAAAAGATCAAAATTCAAAATTTTTTATTCTCTTTTTTTTAAATGTCAAAATTTTGGTTAACAATTTTGTTTTTATTGCATAGGTGATCATAATTAGTATAAGAAATTTTAACGTTTGGAGAAAGGTCTAACAAAATGGTACAAGGTAGAAATTTTTAAGTAGCACCCACGTCGGTTTTAAACAGTATGCACAAAAAGGTGTTTTTTTTTTGTGTTTTCAATCTGTTTTCTCCAGGAGTCTTACAATATTTTGTCACAAGTTCACGTGTATCTTTGCCGTGAAATTTTCTGATGTAGGAATCTGCTTTTTGTATCTGTCATGTCTGATTTACGACCTCTGCCAGAACCGTCCTTTGAAGTGGGGTACTATGCTCATTCCGTTTTCATCAACGGCATATCCTTGACTCCTGTCTGATCTTTTCCTCACGGATCTGCCTCAGCCCTCTTCTAGATCACTGATAGCAGTCGTTTTTATTGAAAAAGTGACCGTGATATCGGCTCCAGCCCAAATTTGATATTGGCCGGAAAACTTCTTTCTCATTGGGCTATACAGTGTAACCCGGATATAAGAAAGCTGTTGGGACCGGAAATAAGTCTCTTATATCCGGGTTGATCTTATATCAGGTTTGGTTTATTATATATACATTAACACAGGCTCTAATTTGGGACCAGAGAAAATCTCTCTTATATCCGTGTTACACTGTATATTAAAATCAAGAGAAAGAACAGTAAGATTTATAATCCAGTGTTCTTAGTAATTATTTTTATTTTTAAAAAACAGTGCTCAATACAATTCTGCAGAACATAAATATTATAAATTTACTAATTTAAAAATATGGTTCCATCGCTACACAGGAATTACCATGTTTCAAAAACAGAAACTAAAAATTTCAAATTTAATTATAGAATTGAATTAAAATCCCTAGTGTTGTTTCATTTTCAAGTGAATTTTGGAATAACTTTTAAAATTTATTTAGTTTTAAAAGCACATACATTCTTAATATAAATTTCTAAGGATATGGGGAAATCCAATCATTTTGACAAGGGGTGGTATGGCATTCGTTTTCACTGCTAACTATTGTATCAAAATATGAGTTACTTTCGATATGAAGTTAAGGTAGGGTAGGGGTGCCTGTTCAACAAACGATGACATCCTTTTTTTGCATGTCGTCTGTTTTTCGGCACTCTTGTTTTGCCTTTAAATTTGTGATTGTATACATAAAGATTTTTTCCAAAAGGATTGTTTGAATATGAGTACGTAGTATTAAAATACAATTTTAAAATATTATTCCTGATTCTAATTAATAATAGACTATACTTCTTTTAAAACTAATAAATGTATTAGAATTACTTTATTATTTAAAAATTATTATTAAAATATCAAATATAAATATTTATGTTACATTTTTCAGTTTCTTTTTTTATACATTATTTAAGGAAAATCTTTGACAAGAATAGCTATTTCAATTCTTTGATTAAGTAAATTTTTATTTTTTATAAACCTAGTGATGTATAATTTCTCATGTATGCACAAATTGCTAAAAATCACTGATTCTAGCCATCTATGTAATTCTTTTATTAAAAAAAAAAAAATATTGATGTTTAATGGCTTGTACTAAGCTTTTCCATTTATGATTAGTAAATGTAGTTTTTACTTAATAATAATATCATCTAAAAGGGTGAAATCAAGGCGACCCTTATACCAGGCCTAGCAACCATGCGACTGGGGTCCACAACTGGGGGCAGACATGTGGAGACCTAAATTACTACTAAATAATAATAATTACCGAGAACATTTTTAGCAAGGAACTTGTAAGTAATGTCCAGTAATTAGTTAATTAGTAACTATATATAATATTAGGAAGCATTTTTTTTTTTTTTACAATTATTGACTTATTTCCATAAATGTACAAAGAACAAAAATAGTTATGTATCATCTTGGGTGAAATTAATACAGAATTTTAAAATATTTAAAACTTTAATCATTAACTTGAATTATTCTAATTAAAATTTAAAAAATAATGAAAACAATTCTTATAAAAATTTATTATTCATTGAAAAAATATTTTTTCTTAAGAGAATAGTGTCCTTAATATATCTTATTAATAAAAGCAATTAAAAGCTTTTCTAATTAAATAATGTCAGTTTTATTGCAATTTTTATTTTATGACTCAGAGCAGATTTTTGGCAAATGGTGTTACTGTTTTACAAAAAAAAAAAAAATTGATGATTTAAAATTTTCCAAGGAATCCTGCTTTTAGATAATATAAATATGAATGAAGGTGAAATTTAATTTCTTAAAATTTCATAAAAGTGAGTAAGTGGAGATAACAGATGCAAAAAAATTTTTTAACGAGATTTTCTAAAAAAAAATAATTTCATTCATTTGTGAATAAGTCCTGAAAATTTCATTAAAATCTGACATTTATTTGATATTTGCAACAATTTCCAAATCAATGTGTTTTTTACTGCAAAAAGGCACTAAAATTTCCTATGCTAATCTTTGCCCACTGAACCGTGACCACCCACGACTGAACCCCCAAAAATAAGACTTTTAACCAAAATTTCAAATGAAAGGATTAAAAATTTAATAAAATAATCCAAAATACTCTAAGCATGGACGAACGATAGACTTATAGATATGTAGGATAGATTCTGGAGAGAAAAATTGTCTAGCATGACACAGTGAACCAACTTTCTTAGCAGCTCACCTAGCAATGGATTCAATATAGTCTTTCTGCCTTATGTCAGCCGAGAACGTTAGCTCTTGAAGGTGCAATGACTCACTCTCCTGGAGGTTAGCATCAGCCATGCTGATGGAAGGCAGAAAGAGGTTCTCTCAGATGATTAATGGAGAGTGGTTTAGTTATGGAGGCATTAAAGTTAACAAGCCATCCTTTGCCCCTGTTAACAAAAGGCTGGAGTTTAAATCAAGTGAAGGCAGGTTGATTGAATTGATTGCGGGTGATTCAAGATGAAGAGATGGCAGATGTATTAGAGACGATGAGACATCATGTGGATCAGATATGAAGCAATGACAGGGTGATTCGAGACAAAGTGATGGCAGGTTGATTAAAAATGAAGAGATGGCAGGTTGATTCATGATGAAGGCAGGTTGATTCGAGATGATGTGATGGCAGGTTGATTAGAAACGAAGAGATGGCAGGTTGATTTGAGATAAAGTGATAAAGAGATGATGTGATGGCAGATTGATTATAAATGAAGTGATGCTGGGTTTTACTGCAGATGAAATGATTGCATATTAATTAAAAAAGAATTAATTATGGAACATTTTATCACAAATGACTGTAATTTTAACAAACATCTTAAGGTATGCAATCTGTATTAATTTATAATGGTAACAATAATAATAATATTAATTCATAATAATAAGAATATCAATATTAATTCACTGATGATCAATGGATTGGTGATGAGTTGATGGCTCACTGATTAGAATTAACACAATGCCATACGGATTAGGGATTTTCTTTTTTGTGGCCAAAATTATTTCAAGTATTTTTGGCCATAGAAATTTTTGATCTTTGAAAAATTTCATAATCTAATGAGAATTTGTTTTTTCAGGTAAGAATTCAGATGAAAGTATGACATGAAAAGTAAACTGAATAAAACTCACCCTTATTAACATTCTCTCTTTATACGCACACACACACACACATATATATATATATATATATATATATATATATATATATATATAGTACACAATAAAATCCAAAATTGCCTCATATGGGGAACAGGCTTATTTCAACTGACAAAAAATTTGGCAGTCTTATTCAACCCCAGTGTGGATTGAGTTCATATTGAATTAGAAGACTGATGAATTTTTTGTCTGTTGAAATAAGCCTGTATGAGGTAATTTTGGATTTTATTGTGTACTAATTATTTGCTTTGTAATAAGAAATACAATGAGTTCTTTTTGTGGATCAGTTTTAATATTTTATATTTCTAGGATCCACTTGGATTATATAGCAACAGATTTATTATCTTTACTAATATATATATATATATATATATATATATATATATATATATATATATATATATATATATATATATATATTAGTAAAGATAATAAATCTGTTGTTATATATATATATATAAAACAAATAGAAAATGTTTACCAATCTAAGATATTATCAGAAAATGAGATATGGAGATAATAATTCTGTTATTTTTATTTGGTTAATCAGGCTTCACATGCATTTGACTTGTTAAGCAGCATTAGTATAATTTATGGCATTCTGAACTGACGAATGCATCATCTGTTCTTTAGTTTGGAACGCCATAACATATTAATGCAGTTTAACAAGTTACATCTATATGAAGCCTGATTAACCAATGAGAATCAATCAACACAAAAAAATCTCATTCTCTGAAGAAGTTTTAATAAAAGTGAAACATGTTAGATTAATAAACATTAATGGGTTCTTTGGATTCTGCAGAAGCTTCTGACCTGGTCGGGTTATTTCTTTTGTATAATTTAAGTGCCTTTGATTGTCTAGATTCTGATAGTGTAGGATTGTATAGGGATGATGGATTATTGGTTGTTAAAAACTCCACTAAAATTAAGGTAGACCGTATTAGGAAAATGATTCATAAGGTATTTAAAGATTTGGGTCTTAGGACAATAGTTACCACTAATGTTAAACAAGTAGATTTTCTAGACGTTACCCTGGGCCTTGCCAGCAACACTTTCCAACCATATGTGAAGATTAATTCCAATCCAATATACGTGCATCCAAATTCCAACCACCCCACTTCAGTCATCAAACACATACCCTCCTCCATTGGATTTAGGATCAGTAATAACTCTTCGAACAAATATGTTTTTAATAAACATTGGGATTTTTACAATTCTGCACTCAAAAATAGTGGATACAAAGATACCACTATTCAATATAAAAGACCCGTTAATAGCAACCATAATAAGAAAAAGAGATCTAGAAAGATCATATGACTTACTCCCCCTTTTAATATTATGGTTAAAACTAAATTGGGGTGTATATTTCTAAACCTCATCAAAAAACATTTCCCCACCTCTGAAACTAACCCACTTAGTAAAATATTTAATCCTAATACTCTTAAGTTAAGCTATAGTTGTGCAGATAGCCTAGAGAAAATAATTAAAAAACATAACAACAGTCTTTAATAAGTATAGGGACTCAGAAAACTTGATAACGCACCAGGTTGCAAGCAGCAATACTAAGCATAATGACACGAATAATAAATTATGTAATTGTAGGATCCTAATAATTGTCCACTAAAAAATAATTGTTTGACTAGTTCTGTAGTTTATCTTAGTACAATATCAACACTAGAAAATCCAAATATAAAGAAATTTTACATTGGTAGCACCATGAGACCATTCAAGGAACGTTGGTGGGGTCATATGCAAATTAAATAGCATATGTATTTTTTATTTTTTTATTTTTTTCAATTTTTTTTTCTCCTCAGTAATTGTACAATTTTAAACTTAATAGAGATTTGATTTAGATTTCTAAATAGGTAGTTTTTTACTTTTAATTTCAAATTTTATAAATCTTTTAATATCTATGATAACCTTGCTTCGTTGTCAAATTTTTTGAATTACCATATACTTGTATTTTGATTGGTCATTCTATCTTATGTAACAGCGTTTACCCCTAGCGAATGATCGTTAATTAATTTGAAACTTTTAAAACCATTTATTCTACATTCAACATCATCACTTGATAAGACACCAGAAGTGAAACAAAATGGCTATTTTTGTAGTGATTTTATAACATATTTATGTTATAATATTTAAATAAATAATTATATATATATATATATATATATATATATATATATATATATATATATGCAATTTTTATATATATTATTTATATATTATATATGCATGGTACTTATTGGAAAGTGCTCAATATCAGTGATAGAGGTAACAAACTTACATCAATCCAACTATATATATATATATATATATATATATATATATATAAAAAGGGTGTTTGAATAACTTTGACCGATTTTAAATGTGAATTAAATTTCAGCATCTATTGAGTGGAAGTGTGCTGCCAAAGCCTTGACGAACATTTGGGCGATATCATTTTTTACACATAATTACCATGACTTAAATAACATGATCCAATAGAGAAATAAATAAATTTTCACCAATAACACTGATTTATTTACTGTTGACTTTGATCCGTCTTAATGAAACACCCTTAATTCACATTTAAAATTGGTGCAAGTTACTGGAACACCCTTTATATAAATAAAAAGAGAACTGGCAATAAATTTATGAAAACGCTTCTACCAAAATAATTGTATAAAGTGATTGTGTCTTTCACATTTTTACTTTTGAACAGATCAGAAAGAAACGAGCAAATTCATAAAATATTAATCAGGAACAGGAAAATCAGCATTCTATAGTTCATCAAGAAAGCAACATGGATAAAAAGAATGGTGACAACTCTGATGAACATAATGGAAAGGTGCCTTGCCCATATTGTCATAAGAGAATTAAACACTTAGGTATGCATCAATCAAATTGTCCCTTAAAATTGCAAAATGAAGAAGTTTGCAATATTGCTGAAAAAGGACCGGCTTCAACCAAAGATCTACAAAAACAGACAAGTGAAGCTCAATTCAAATTTAATAATATCTTGCAAATTGTTCAATTAAAACCAGAGGATAACAATGAAATGATAAAAATTGATGCACTGATGGCACATTCTTTGCAAATATTGAATTCTTGTAAGCCCCTAAAATGGATACAGATGAACAGTGGATCATATTATTCAAACGTCAAGGTAGGTTGGATTTGTCTTTCTAATATATATATTTTTTATAAAGATATATGTGCAGATATTTAATTTCATTTTGGCTTTCTGATTTGGCATGTTTTCTATATTTAAATCACCTATAAATAATTCATAATAACAAATAAGAATATCAATATTATTAATAATAATAATGACAGAGTGGGCCAATATCTGCACTGGAAGATTTGTAACTTCTATGGGAAGGAAACTGAAAGAAACTGGTACGAACACCACCCAGACCTGGTTACGGAGATAGGACCTGTTACAATTCTATGGAACTACACAATACACACTGACAGAACAAGCAAAGCCAACTGCCTAGACATTGTTATTAAAGATCACAAACAAAAAAAATGCCTCCTTATTGATATGGCAGTCCCTGCAGACTGCAATATATCTTTGAAGATATTTGAAAAGCTGTCAAAATACAAGGAACTTGAGATAGAAATCTCAAAAATGTGGCACATGGGAACATCAACAATCCCTGTTGTAGTTGGAGCCCTTGGACTGGTTGGAAAAGATTCCAGTAGGCTGATTGAAGGGATCCCTGGAAGTCCATGCCTCAAAGAGATACAAAAAATTATTCTGACAAGTACAGCCCACACTTTACGAAGGGCTTTATGTATGTAAGAATTTTTTTTTTTTTTTTTTGCAGTGGAAAGTGTCATGATACCATTTCTAACCTTAGATCCCTGGGCGGGACCTGGAAAGAAATGTGTAAACGGCAGATATGAAAGGAAATTAATAATAATAATAATAATAATATCAAGAAATTGCCCAAATACAAGGACTTGTAGATTGAGATTAACAGGATGTGGTAAATGAAGACTGAGACTGTACCAATACTGATTAAGTATAAAAATGGGTAAATCTACAAAACATTATTAGTCTTTGTATAAACATTGCTTGTGTTGTAATGAAAAAATGACTGTCTTGGTAATGGACGCATTAAAATGAATGAAACACCATCAGTGTGAAGACATGCAACTGAAACATAATAATAATAATAAAATCAATTTATAATAATAATAATTAATTTATACTAAGACTATCAATATTAATTTTTAATAACAATGATAATAATAATAATAATATCAATTCTAATTTTTAATAATAATAATATCAATATTAATTTTTAATAATAATAATAATAATAATAAGAATATCAGTATTAATTTATAATAATAATATCAATATTAATTTTTAATAATAATAATAATAATAGGAAGAAGAATATCAATATTAATTTATAATGATAAGCATGTGACATCCTGATGCAACCACATCTGCCAGATCTCATCTGTTAAGCCCTGAGGGAGACACTTCTGGCCAAATGTGTGGGCTTCTCTGTTGCGCAATAGAGAGAGAGAGAGTGTGTGTGTGTGTGTTCCAACTCGCGTCCAGTTGGCAGACGAAAAAAAAATGGGAGTGTAACTTAATACACAGCCCGGGGGCAGCCTCCTGGCCTCAACGCCAGGAGCCTGTGCACAGACCGTGTCAGAGCCAACCGGTCAGTACCGACCACGAATTTGGCGAGGAGTCACTGTGTTAAGTTCGGAGTGCCTCACGACAGAAAATGGCATTACAAAAATGTCAAAAACCTCTCCAAAAAATAAGTGGAGATTTTTATGCAAAGCTTACGACGGAGGTGTGTTACAATTGGGTTCGTAACAACAATGAATAAAAATGGTAATTAGTTCATCTCCAAACAAAATTACAAGTGTGTAGGGATGATGATGGAAAGGTCAAGGTTGAAAAATGCCCTGTTCTCTTCCGCTTTTAGTGAGCAGCCGAAAGCGGCTGCGATAGTATCTATAAATGTGTTTTAAGGATTTCTCACTTGACCACAAACTTCACTGCAACTATTATGAAGGGAAGACATTATAACTTGGTAAGTAAATCAGACATGCCTTATTAATGATAACCATCTTGATGATCATGGATTGTTTGCAGGCAAAAAAGCTGACGAACTGATATGGAAAGAGTCAACTCATTCAGAGGCTGGTGGTGAATGGTTGCCTCTAACTAGTAAAATATTTTAGATGAATTTATTATTATGATGATATTGATAAGTTTGTACAGAATTTAGTAGAAAAATCGGTTGAATAAACATAGTGAATGTTTGATTCTGATCTGTAAGATGTCAGAAAATTAAATTGGAATTTCTATAATAGGGCTAATTTCGTACAGACTGTAGCAGAACAAGCTCTCCATTTATAGATAATGAAAGGTTTTTCTGACAACTAAAATCTGTGAGGATGAACCTGGATTGTATTGCTTATTTGGTGATGGTGTTTAATAAAAAAAAAATTATCTATTGATAATTAATATTGAACTCGGACTGGTAAAATATTAAAGTAGGCATATTGTGTTTCTATAATAAATCTTAATTTGGTTGTGGTGTTCAGTAGAACAAACTTTCTATTCATAGATAATGAACGGTTAGATCTGACAAATAAATCTGCAAGAATGAACCTGGATTTACTATAGTATTGCTTATTGGATGATGACGTTTAATAGAAAAAGATTCTCTATTAATTGATAATTAATGGTGCATATATAAAATTCTGTTTCAATGCCAAATTCTTTAAATCTCTTTTGGCATTCTCCCTGTCAAACGATTTCAATGAGGATTAAAATTGTGTATAATGGTAGCCTTACTGATAACTTTTAGCACTCTGCATCACTCATAAATATTACTTCCTCTTTTACTGGATACAGAATCCCCTAAAAATAGTGTTTTATACATTAGTTCTATATACTTGAAATTGCAGTAGCCTGGATCTCAATTTCAGTCTATATTGTTTTATGATACTTATAGGTAGTTACTACCTATAGTGTAGTCACTCATGAGGGTGACAAGTTATTCCATTACATCATTTTCTAAGGCCATCAATGTTTTAATGTAAACAAACTACACTGTCTAGTAAGTTCACTAACATAGTTCACTGAACCTATTCTGACCAAAGAACTTGAATATGAAAAATTAATCTTTATAAAAATAAATTAGTGTTTTTCAAGATCATTTTCTTATCAAGCAAGAAAATAATTAATTATTGGTCATTATTTTATTTTCTTCTTCCTCCTCCTCCTCCTCCTCCTTTCAGGATGTTGGCTGTAAAGTTAATGTCCATGGTTAATAGAAAACAAATGACAGAACTGTCCAACAAACAGAATTGACAAAGTTTGCAATAAACAACAACAACAAAAAGAAAAGAACAGGGCAAAAAGAGTATAAAGCAAGCAAACAATATATACAAGACAAATTAACAGTAATAAGGCAAAACAACAGCAGTATGACAAACTAAGAATTGGGGTTGAGACTTAAGACTGAACACAGCAATCTGACTTCAAGGCAAGACAGACCAGGACCGAGTCAGATGACACCGAGAACTGGCCTATTTTATTGGCTATGAAGAAATCCCAGCATTCATTGCAACCAACATTGGCAATCATAGCTCTCCTTAATTTCCTGGTAATCCTAGGTATGACAATAAACTACATCCAGCAGCAAGGCTTCTGATCAGGAGATTGGAGATTTTGAGGAGCGTGGAACCACCTCTTAATTGCTGCTGTTACCAGGTCCCCCCTGTACCCAGAGTAGTAGCACCTGTTAGGGTCCCAGCTATGGACAAATAGTGAACCCACAAACTGGGATCAAAATTCTAGGAAGATGTAAAAATACATTATTATAGTAAAAATAGCCAGTTTAGGGCATTTGGTTTTGGTCAAGAGAATCTTTGTCTGAAAAAAAGGCTACATAACAGTTCCTGTGTTCAAAGACTTTCTGCATAAATGGAAAGATCTACACCCATGGAAGACAACTGGGACAGAGCCACTCCAGTCAGTCAGTAAAGCCCATCTTGTCCTCTGGCCATTAGAAATACAGAACTAACTTTTCTTAGAGTTAGAAGAATGAAGATGAGTTAAAAATTCACTGATTCATTTTTTGCATCTTGTCAAACGTTTGTCGGTTATTTTAAAGCCAAAACATATTTTAGATTGTAAGAATAATTATTTATATTTTTTTCAAGTGAATATGGCATTAACAATTTTTTGGGAGATAACTATAATTTTATTTCTAATATTTAGCCCATTCATTTGCAGAGAAGACATAAGAGTTGTACCTTTCCCAAGGGTATTTGTGTGCAAGTGAATGTAATGAATTTAACTGGGATTTGAACTCAGTTCACTGACTTCTCATTCTGAGCCAATATCCATCACACCACTTGCACATTCTGAATTAAAAAAAAAAAGAAACAGAGTTATTTTTTTAATAAATTCACCCAAGCAAAGCAATAATGTCACTAAGATGCAAGAGGCTACTGGGAGGGAAAGAAAATGAGAATACTTTAGAAGGAACTAAAGACCCAACCCTGAAGTGGAAACAAGGGATACAACTCTACTCCTGTTCAGTAGATAGGGAGGAGTGTGAACCAGATGATACTTAAAGGAAAGAACAGAGATGATAGAAGAAATGCTTAGTATTGTTAGACTGACCATATATATAAATCCTTGTGTAGACACTAGTATTCACTCAATTTACAAACTAAAACAGGCACTTTGATATGGTGTAATGGTTAGCTAGTTTGTCTCACTAGATCAATTATGCCTGAATAGTGGGTTCGATCCTCACTAGGTGCCTGATGTTTTTGGCCTTGTGCTACATCTAAGCTACGCTTAGAAAATCATCATCTACAAACTAAAGGAAGGAAGGAAGAAGAAAGAATTGTGTAGTAGTTGCCACTAATAAATAGTTGTTTATTAGAACAACAGTGTGGCTTGACTTAAATTTCAGCTGAAACATTTATGGGCCTGTCAGATATTCACTTTGACAGCACAGATTGCAACATAGCAGAAGACAAATTACCAATGGTTATGGCAATATTATCTGTTTCCCTATAAGGAAACATTTGGCATTCATTGACCAAGCAGCCAGTACTGCTTTCAATGCTGTTGATAGCAGACTCAGAAAAGAAACTGAAAGAACTCTTAGATAAAATAGTAAAAGAAAATAAGAAGAAACATAAAACTAATAAATGTAAGGAAACAAAATCCATAGTCGTCAACAAAAGAGACAGGCCAAGGTGTGAACTACATATTGGGGACATAAAAATGAAGGATGTGCAGAAATTTAACTATTTGAGTTGTGTAGTAGCAGACAGTGTAGTGACAGAGGACAGTAAGTGCAACACCGAAATCTGTAGGCATATTAGGATAGCCAAAGACACATTCCAGAAGCTGGGCAGAGTATTATGAGACAGGAGAATTTCTTTGGTAACAAAGAAAAGAAAACTGAACTGTTATGTCATATCTGTCCTTCTTTATGGCAGTGAATGTTGGACGATTTCCTCAAAGATGAAGAAGTGACACGAGGTGACAGAAAAGTGGTTCTACAGAAGGATATCATGGACCAAACATGTGAGCAACGATGAGATCTTAGAGAGGTTGCAAACAAGGAGGAGGGTTATATTTAACATCAGGAAGAGTCAGATGAAGTTTCTGGGACAAATAATGAAGAACAAGGGCCTGGAGAATCTGATACTCACGGGTCGAATAGAGGGAAAGAGAGACAAGAGAAATGTGTGACATACCTGGCAGACTTAATCAAATGACAGAATATGGTCTAGGGGAGGAAGCAGAGGGAAGGAACTTGTTGAGAGCTGCAAAGGATAGAGGGAGGTGGTGGAGAGCCATGATTGCGTATGTCCTGAAAGAACATGGCGCATAAAAAGAAAGAAAGAAACAGACAATGGAAAATGTGATGCAGAAATCCAAAGATGCATAGCATTAGTTGGATATGACTTTTACAAACTAAACACTGTATTAATCGTAATGATAATAGTATTATTAGCCGTTTCCCTATAAGGAAATATTTAGCATTCATTGACTGAGCAGCCACTACTGTTTTTGGTTGAAATTTATAAAATCTTTCTGTTTTGTTTGTTTAACGGCATATCAACTCCTTATGGGTCATTTAATGCCGAAATTTAATTTTCTTGGGTGCATTAGTAATTTCTTTTACAAAAATGTTAAGCAATGTCTAGTCTGATCAGTAACTAGATGGGTGACCGCTTGATGACAATATAACACTGCCTAAAAATGAGGATTTTGAGTTTGTTTGTTTAGCGGCATATCAACCCCCTTATGGGTCATTTAATGCTAAAAAATTTAATTTTCTTGGGTGCATTAGTAATTTCTTTATGAAAATGTATTGCTGGTACTATCTTTTTTTTATAAAAAAGTATTGCTGGTAATATTTTTTTTTCTTTACAAAAATATATTGCTGGTAATTTCTTTTCTTTGAAAATGCATTGCTGGCACTTCTACTACAAAAATGTATGAGGGTTAACTATTTGCCAATGGCTGGGACCCTAACAGGTGCTACCACCCCAGGTCAAGGGGTGGTAGCACCTGTTAGCCTATTAACAGGTGGTTCCATGCTCCTCAAAACCTCCTGATTAGAGGCCTTGTTGCCAGATGTAGTTTATTGTCATAACCAAGATAGATAAAATCTTACTCTTAAAACAATTTTTCAGGAAAATAGGTTTTCCAGTTCCAGTAGCTGTTATCACTCTTTCCAGTATTCCTGAGGGTTTCCTTCCGAACCTTTTATTTGAAGTATGGAATATTAACACCTTTATTATATCATTATTTTCTCTTGAAATTACATGTGCTATCTATTTTAGTTGTTGTTGATGTTGGTAGTCCTCAAGTAATGTGGTTTCTGTTATTTGGTACAGTTCTTTGGGAATCTGTAGCATCAGTCCATAGTTTTTCAAAGACGGATGATCTTTGCCAAGACCCTAAGGCTTCTTTTGCTCAAAGCCTTTTTTTACCATTGATCTTAGAAATTGGATGTATACAGCTGACAGTTTAGATATTTCTGAATGGATTTGGCACCATGCATCTCTATCTATAAAAGGCAGGATGTGTGTGTGTGTGTGTGTGTAACAAATGCACGGACACAATTTTTCGATGGATTTGCACCAAAATTTACATGCACATGCTCCATGTTAGTGGAAAGGCCAAGACTGACTTTGCATTTCCCAACTCCCATCAATAGTGGAAATAATCGATTTTTTCATGCTTCTACGGTAGTTTTCATGTAGTTTGCGGCCATTTTCTACTGGCCAGAGTGAGAGCCTATAGCTGGCTGCCACGAATAAGCAGGAAGATTCTATTGGCCATTGTGAAAGCCAACAGCTGACTGACATGAATGTTAACTAGCATGCAAAAAAAATTGATAGCTGCATTCATCACAAGTGGGAAAAATTTAAATCTGCATGGCTCTTTACTCCAATTGGCTCATTTGCTTGCTTAAATTCAACGTTGATTCTGATTCTGCAGAACTGGGTTGGGTGTGAAAAAGTATTTGTTGTTAACATTCTTTTTTCATTCGGTTTTTCCAGTTACGAGTCCTTTTTTAAAGCTGATCGTTTTGTGTTCATTTTGTTTAGTTCTTTTTTTTGTAACAAATTTAATGTTTAGTATAGAGCTTAGAAAAAATTTGCAGTGTGAGATAGGCAAGAAGTAAGGCATGTAGCAACATCAGCATGGCAAAGGGCACTCCTTTAAAGGCAACAAAGAGCAAAAGTATTTTAAGTCAAGTGATAGCGATTGCTGTATGAGTCGTACGATTTTTTAATCAAGCACGGGCAACACTGGGCCATGCTGCTAGTGGCATCTATATGACATTGTGGCTAGTTGTAACACGGTGGAAAAAAATTACATCTGGTGTGGTAGCATTCATATTTGTCATTCCCCCAAGAACCAGTGAGGTTTACCTCAGGTAAATGTAACCCAACAATGATTGTGCAGGCAAAGTAGATGCTTTGAGTTCTTGAAGTCAGCCTTCTGATTCATTGTTATACCTATTTCAATATCAATTTTCCATTTTTTTTTAATAATCTGTTGGTGTGTGTGGATTTGATTAAGCTAAATACCTTCTTTTATTATTTCTTCTGTAATCACTTTTTCTAATTCTCTTTTTGACAGGTGTCAAACTCAAAGGAATTTGACTATATGTTCTGTCCAACTGTCATACAGTGTAGAATTGAGCAATATTTGCCCAGGCCCAATTATTGTCATGTTTTTGTAACAAACAAAACAAAGCTGCCATTTGAATTTCAAGAGCTTTTAGGTCCTGATGATGAACTGAGTCCATCAAAATTCAAAGAGTATGTCTTCAGTGTGTTTGACTACATTGTGAGAGAAACATACAACAATCAACTTAGTAAGTAATTATTTTTTTTGCAAACCTATTTTAAATTTGATGATAATGAAATATTTTCAATCATTATTAAATTTAGATTCTTTCAAATTGCAATTGGTAAATTCTCAAGATATGTCTTTAAATAAGGGAATTCAGGTGATGATGAAATTCATTCAGAGATATTCATTTCTTTGAAATGATATTTATTCCCTTGATATAATTATTTGAATCCTGCCACAGATAACTGAAGAGATATTTATTCCCTGAAAACAATTATTTAAATCCTGCCACAGATAACTGAAGAGATATTTATTCCCTGAAAACAATTATTTAAATCCTGCCAAAGATAAATGAAGAGATATTTATTCCTTTGATATAATTATTTGAATCCTGCCACAAATTGCTGAAGAGATATTTATTCCCTGAACACAAGTATTTGAATCCTGCCTCAGATAACTAGAGAGATATTTTTTTGACACAATTATTTGAGTCATGCCACAGATAACTGAAGAGATCATGCTACGCAGAACTAAAGAGATATTTATTCACTTGACAACTATTTGAACTGTTTGCTGGCATTATTTACCATTCTGCATTTTTAGCTACTGAAAGCATATTCACAACCCATTTTTTCCTCAGTTTTATTTCTTTATCATTCAAACTGTTGAGGAATCCTGCTTAAGATTAGGCATATTTGTCATTCATGTCAAACCTGGTCAACTTTAGAAAGAAGAGAAAAAAAAAAGGTAATTTTTCAACCTGTATTTTTTTCATTTTAATATCTCTTTCTTTTATTGCAAAATTGACTGTTAGTTGACACCCTAGTTCATATGGTGCTAGTAAAACATGTTTGCTGAAAAAAGGGATATGAGTTTAAGACTTATCACTGATTTACTTTCTATTTCCAATCCAGAATGATTACAAGATGGCAGCATGTATTTGTGCAAAAGAAATTTGCATATTTACTTTGATGATATTATAATGAGTGAATGTTTGTGTAACTTTTTTCTTTTTGTTATCTTCATTATTATAATTCTGAAAAACTATTTTTTTTTCCAGCAAGAAAAAACACTTATAGTTTAAATCCTGCTTATACAGTTGAATACAAATATAGAAGCAGTGACATTCAGACCATTGATATTGACTGGGCTCCCTGCTTGGAAGTTCAAGAATGGCCAGACTCTTGTATGGATTGGAAAACAAAGATGCTGACTGATGAAGAAAAAATAGATACCAAACTTTATGTAGTTCCTAAGAAATTGGCAGCTGGTAAGTTCTTAATACAGGGTGTCTATAAAGTTTGTGTGCACTTTAAAAAATTTATAACTTTATTTGTATTTGCGATAGAAATAATCTGTAAAAAATGTTATAAAGTTGAATGTACCTAGTTTTAAGTATAGCTAAAATAACTAATGTGATTTCAGGCATTACTGTAAATCAGTTGGCAAATGTTTTCGGTGAACTGCAAAATCGTATTACCCTTTGTATTGCTAATGATGGAGGACATGTGGAAGCTTAAATAAAATTAGAATAAAACCTTAAAAAATATAGATTTACTTCTTTCTAATCCTTTTTACAAATTATTTCTACCGCAAATACAAATAAAGCTATAAATTTTTTAAAGTGCACAAAAACTTTATGGACGCCCTGTATATAGTTAATATACTGTAATTGTGGCGTATAAGTCAATCTGGTGTACAAGTCAACCTCAAAATTTTTAGCGCAAAATTCTGAGTTAGAGGGTGACTTATATGGCAGTTATAAAATGCAAACCATTATCACCAAGTTGTAAACAAGTGAGACAGCGCTTCTAAAAATTACTGCACACCACTTACTGTATCTACAATAGGCCACCATGAATATATCTCGCTAAAACTTGTGTTTGGTGAACATATTTGTCATATTAATACAGAAATTAATATAAAATAATAAAATAGTAATATCAATTCAGTATTCTAATAACATTACGTCACCTATCATCACATCCAACAACTAATACACTAAAGGTAAACACTGACTGAGGTGGTCATTCAGACAATTAGACTCTGAGCTGTTACGTGATATCTGTTCTTTACAGCAGTGAATGTTGGACAATTTTCTCAAAGATCAAGAAGAGACTCAAGGTAACAGAGATTGTGTGCTTGTGTGGTAGTTCAGTTTTCCATGTTCAGCAATGAGATGAAAACTGATCAAGACAACCTCTCTAATCCTTGGAGATTAGAAATTATCTAAGGTACATAACTCATGCTCAGTTTGGAGAAATCTCCCATTTAATTATATATTTTTTTTATTGTTTTTATTTTAGAGTTGACCCTAACAATTTTATAGACAATGATCATTGTCTTGCTTAAGATTTCTTTTATTATATAATGATCATTCTTTTTCTTTTTATCAACAATAATAATTTTTTATCTAAAACGTAAGGATTATTTTTTGCTTTATAATAATCATTCTTTTGCTTTTATAGTCAATGATCATTTTGCAATAAATTAAAATCTCAATATTGATTCTTTTTTTCTTAATTAGGTGCTGAAGAACTCGAATTATGGCAGATAAGTTATTCCACATTTGAGAAGGAAATTATCCGTGATAAATGTAAAGAAACAGAACAAACTGTCATACGATTTCTAAAGTACGTATTGGCAGATGTAAAAGATGACAACAGTAAGCTTTGTTCATATCATATAAAGATTCATTGCTTACACATGTTTGAAAAAATGGTGCAGCAGCCAGAACTCAAAGAATATATTTTTAACGCTATAGATGCTTTCATCATTCGCTTACAGCTGAGAGATCTGCCACATTTCTTCATTCCGACTATCAACCTCTTGCAGGATGTGGATGTCAAAGAATGTGAAAAATATATTCAGAAGTTCAAAAATTACAGAGAACAATTAACAGACAAATAAAAACCAAATGTCATTAGCAGTAAATTCTTTGTAAAAAAGAAAATATTACAGATTATCATATTTGTTAGATGAATAATTGTCAATTATTATTCATTTTTCACTAGGATTTCTTTCATCTTATTTCTCTTGCTTTTTATTCCACTAGTAGTATTAGATGGAATAAGATTTTAATTTCTTACATGAGGCCTTGTCAATTATTATTCATTTTTCCTTGGGATTTCTTTCATCTTATTTCTCTTGCTTTTTATTCCACTTGTAGTATTAGATGGAATAAGATTTGAATTTCTTACATCAAGCCTTGTCAATTATTATTCTTTTTTCACTAGGATTTCTTTCATCTTATTTCTCTTGCTTTTTATTCCACTAGTAGTATTAGATGGAATATTAGTTAAGTTCTTATAACAATCTAAGAATTTAGATTTCAAATATGTAGTGAGTCTCAATAAAAATAATTAGTAAAATAAAATATATAATCAAAAATTAAATGAATCCAAATTAAAATAAGGTATTTTCACTTTCCTTTGAAACTCTTATCTTTGTCTTTGACTCTCTTTCCTTAAGCTTCTTTCTGTACTTCTCAACCTATGAATAGGCAACACTTAAATAAAAAGAGGAAGAAGAAAAAAATGACTGAACCCAGCCGAAAACACATGAACTTTGCATGAGTAGAGTTGCCTTATTTGTGAGTGAAAAATACCATTCGTTACTTTAGTTATTTTTGTATCCTTAAAGAGGTAACAAACAGACAAAGGTGGTACTCGAGTGAAAGGAACAGCAACACGGGCGTAGATGAAAGAAAGGTAGGTTTATTGTAAAAGAGAAGACACTACTGAAAGACAGGGAATTGGCTAGCAGGCTAGTAATTCTCGAAGCAAGTCTCAGGTATATCCTGTGTACACTATATATATCTACCGATACAGTCAGTCCACATATGCGATAGGGAGGGTGGGACATTCCATTACAAGAGTTATAAAAAGAAAAATGAAAAAGAAAGGAATGCCAGAAAATGAAATAATTTGGCCAAGAAAAATTGACACAAAGAAACTTTTTGATGTTTGTGTCAAATTCTTGAGCCTGATGAAAAACATAAAACATGACGCCTCAGTGCTACGGACAGAGGAGACCTGAACATTACCAGGAAAGGAAGGGGACAAAAGGACGACATTTCCGCCATGTTTTAGGGCCAAAAAGAACACAGTACATTGACACTGCCCTAATTTCTCACGTTACTACTACTCCTATCATGGTCTGATTTCAAATCAACCCAAAACGGATATTTCTCCAGACTGCTATCAATATCTGCCTTATTAATGAACTTTTTGCTATGCTGAATACCAAAGTACTCTCTCATCACTCTAAAGAAAATAAATAAAAATATATTATTTTAAAACCATGAGTCAGTTTGTTTTATTCCCAAAGTTTTCAATAAAATAATTATCCTACCATACCACCTATTTACCCTGGAAATGTTCATTATGTGAACTCAAGTGGACACTGAGGTCAACACTGAGTGACAACAGTCTGTTTCATGCTTGAAAGCAATCTTTATCCATTGCCTGAATATTGTGTTCAAGCATGAAACAGACTAGAACTTCTTGGTTCTATCCCTGATATTCAGCACTTTTACCCATAAATATAGCATACCTTAAAACTATATTTCTATCATATATATATATATACAAGTATAGGATTGGTATATACGGAATAAATTCCAATAACCAACAATTATTATTCTTAAAAGAGTGCTCAATACAGAGTAGAGCAGATATAATTATTTATTTAAATATTATAACATAAATATGTTATAAAATCACTACAAAAATAGCCATTTTGTTTCAACGTAATGTAGAATAAATGGTTTTAAAAGTTTCAAATTAATTAACAATCCTTCGCTAGGGGTAAACACTGTTACATAAGATAGAATGACCAATCAAAATACAAGTATATGGTAATTCAAAAAATTTGACAACGAAGCAAGGTTATAGATATTAAAAGATTTATAAAATTTGAAATTAAAATTAAAAGTAAAAAATTACCTATTTAGAAATCTAAATCAAATCTCTATTAAGTTTAAAATTGTAGAATTACCGAGGAGAAAAAAAAAATACATATGCTATTTAATTTATTTTTTCATTGAAATTATGTTAAAAAGGATGTTAATAGCTCCAGACAAAAATGTATACATTTTCTACAGTTTAACTTCAACATGGTGGCCACCTCTCACGTAAAACAATTCAAACACACTCAGGTTATAATACATAAGCGCCCAGACATATTTAGATATATATACACACACAAAAAAACATATATATACATACATATATATACATATATATATATATATATATATATATATATATATATATATATATGTGTGTGTGTTTTAGGGTTTATAATATAGTTAATTTAATCCAGATTTTTTTTTTCTCATCATCTTTGTTATTAAGTATCCCACATTGTGATAATACAAGATCTTCCAAGATTGGTGAAATGTTGTAAGAACCTGGATGTAAATTTACTGTGGCTCATAAATTATTCCAAAGTAGAAGAGCTGCCCTTCTTGGAAAACCCAACAAATCAAAAAAATGTATTATTCTACCCACTAGCTCTATAACAATTACATTAAAAAAAAATTATCTGTACTCAACATAAAATTTCTCATAATTACAGCTAAAATAATAAAAGGAATAATCAATACAAAACTAAACAAAACAATGTGCCAAAGCTTGAAGGTGGGATTTACTCTATCACCTACAAGGGTTGCCAGTAATAATATATTGAAGAAACCTCAAGAAGTTTAAAAGATTATATGAACTCAAAAGAGAAATTTTTAAAAACAACACACAAAACGTGTTATTGTTCACTGTAACGAGGCTGACCACAATTTTGACATAAAAAAATGATTTAAAAATGAAAATAATAACTAAGACGAAAATGTTTAGAAAGTCCTTTTAATTTTTAGTTCATCCCCAGTAAATTTGTTTCCAGGATCTTACAACATTTCACCGTTCATGGCAGATCTTCTATAATCATGATGTGGGGATATTTAATAACAAAGACGATGGAAACAAAAGGAAAAAGAGAAAGAAATCTAAAGGAAATTGACAAGATTATATACACCCAAGACACATTGAAAAAAATTCTATTTTCAAACATTTTTTCAAAATTTAAAATTCCCAATGTCTCTAGTTCATGTGTGTGCATCATCACATCAGCATAAAAAAAACAAGTCTGATTAATTCGGAAGGGCCAAAGCGTGTCATGTGAAAACTTTTTCCACTTTGTCATAGATCTTTCCCCTAAAACTTCTTGATATATAAAATTTTATATATCATTAGCCCATACACACACACACACACACACACATATAAAACAAACTTCTGAATACAGTTATTTAATTAATTTCTGCCGAAAGATCGGGACGATCTGAAATATCAAATATATATATATAAAAAAATATAAATAAATACTTTCACAAAAAAACATTCAATTTTTTTTCTTTTAATTTGTAACATTTCAGTTGTTTTCTCCATATTATATATATATATATATATATATATATATATATATATATTACAAATATATATGTATATATTACAAATATATATGTATATATTACTACAGGGTTACAAACTCATATCTATTCAACTAAATATGTTAAGCTGTCACTGATATTGAGCACTTTCCAATAAACACCATGCATATATAAAATCTATGTAGAAATTATATATATATATATATATATATATATATATATATATATGGGATAATGATATATGAAGTCAGTTTAGTATATTCAACACTTTTTGTAAAAAAACAACTATTCGGAAGATTTGTTCACATTATTGACTAATCTGATAATGCTTTCCTCATTTAACAAGTTCAAGTTTAGATTTATGAGAAAACACAAAAATCTCAACACACAACGTACGCACAAACAGCAAATATATGTGACATTTAAGATGTAAAACTGTTCGACACTTAAGCCTGTTCTGTCATATTTGTGAACAGTCAGGGCCTATAGGATAGTTGAATGGTAACAGTTCATATTTAATGAAACTCATGTGAGTCCCACTTCTACAAAAAACCCATAGAAATCCTCCCCATTATATTGTTAAATATTTTATCAGTTCATTATTTAAATAAGAGGGTACAAATGAAAATGTTTAAAACTGACAAATTTTATAAAGGAAGGGACTGACTCTATCTCTATCTGTGTCTTTCTCCTCCCAAGATGTAATAGTGACAACATTAGTCTTGTCTTCACCCGAGGGAAATATCTTACCTCAGATTTTAACTCAATTACATGTGTCCCCCCCACTGACCACCACTATGGCTAAGTACATAAATGTTTTGTTCACTTTACCAGAGTTGTCTATCAATGTATACTTTGACATATAAATTTCTCTTTTGTGAGCTGCTGTTCTTCATATCAATATGGCTTGTTCCAGATCAGTTCAGTCAAAAGTTTGAGAGTTTCTACGATCAATATCTCAGATTTTGCTGAATTTTTATGATTTTGAGAGAATTACGAGGATTCAAAATTGGCAGCCACAATCTTAACAATATAAGATATGCAGAAGATGCAGTGTTGATAGCAGATACGGAAAGGAAACAAGAAGATAGTGAAGGAAAGCGACAAGAAAAGGCTAAACATCAATTGCAAGAAGAAAGAATGCGTGGCAGCTGAGATCTCACTGGTTTACTAAGAATTTTCTTTGCTTATATAGGTGACCATCGGTCCCAAAAGCGCTGCGCAGGAAGAATCACACTTCATGTGCAGACAATCTGATTGGTTGGCATTGTCCAATCAGCAAGCGAGCTTTGGGGAGACTCAGGAAAAACCTCTGGGATCCGATTCTCCTAAAAGTGTACGAAATCGACTACATGAAAATATAGTGATTATAAAATTGTCGCATTACATAGTAGTGTTGATTTATTATCCAATGAATGCTTGTTGTTGTATAATTCGAATTTGCATCAGTATGTATGTATGTGTGTGATGATGATTGTCACAAATGCATGGTTGTTAGCAAAAGGGAACAGCCTAACATGCAAGTTACAAATTGGAGATACCAAATTCAAACAAGTACAACAATTTAAATATCTGGGAAGTGTTTTAACAGACGATGGAATGTGCAATATGAAAATCTGAGGTTGTATTCGGATAGCAAAAGATGCCTTCCAAAAGCTAAGCAAAGTATTAAGAAACAAGAACAGTTTCGTTAGGAACAAAGAAAAGACTACTGAACTGTTATGCAATATCAGTCTTCCTATATAACAATGAATAATGGACAGTCTCCTCACAGATGAAAAGGAGATTTGAGGCAGCAGAAATATGGTTGTACAGAAGGATGTTGAGAATACTATTGATTGTACATGTGTGCAACAACAACATTTTAGAAAAAAATAAAAATATAGTAAACAACACGGGAACTTATACTTATAAGAGAGAGTTGTAATTTCTAGGGCACATAATAAGGATAGAGGGCTTGGAAAATCTGATACTTACAGGATAGATTGCAGGCAAGAGGAACAGAGGGAAAATAGTTCAGACCCTACCTAACAAGCTTGTGTAAATGGTCGGCAGAACAGGGTTTAGGAGAGATTGTAGTGACGCCTTTACACACCACGCCCACAAATTACTCAACAGCAATTGGACAATAAATAAAACAGCACTATTCGTAAAGACAATTTACGCATCGCACGAGCCCCATAAAAATTTCTTGTGTTTTGTTTCACCAAACTTGCTATAGTAAAAAATCAACAATTGGTCGATTTTTGGCCAATCAAATAAATTGACACTTTCGTCAACTTTTTTCCCGCGCTCATCTCTGGAGCCTACCTAAGTGTATAAGAACCAGAAATTTGGGGAAGAAACTTCAGTAGAAATTTTCACAACTATAATCACGTACGTGTATTTCTCCATCTTCTACTCAAACACACACTCAGACATTAACTACATTCACACATACAGTGAACTGTCTGTTATCAAAGCCAAGCGAACTATTCAGAACTTTAACATTCTAACTTTCAAATTCAAAGTTCAAACATTCTTAAACACTAAACAAATATCAACAAAGAAACTCCTTACAACATACACTTTTGTATTTCCCACATGGTACAAGGGAAATCACTTTTTACGACTTAATCTTTGTTGTCATTGTATTTGTTTCAATATACATTTTACTTGTTGATCTTTCAATCATCTCTTGTTCTTTTCTGTGTTTTCTTTGCAAATTGAATGTGGAGTATTAATTTTAAAAAAAGCAACATTCGACAAACACCTTAATTTCTTACCAACACCATTAGCGCCCCACAAGATAGTTAAAAGGACAAACTTTATTAACATCTACAAAGCACAGGACATTGTGAAGAGCCATGATTGCCAATGTCCTGAAGTGCCATGTCACAAAGATGATGAAGAACAAGAATCCCACTGCTGCCACCATGTAATGTTTATTATTAGTCAAATATATCACGAACACACATAAATACGTATTTGTTGGTGCAGCCATCTTGGCTTACACACCGCCCACTACTACAGTGAAAGGGGCATAACTCTTACATGTTAAATTGCACTTGTTGCACACACAATATAACAAATCAGTTCCGCTAGCAATTTCACTAAGTTAATTGTGAATAACAATCTTTTACTTTCTGGTAGAGAAAGATAATAGATAAAACTATAATTCAGCCATATTTGAATAATTAATTTAACTCTCAACGCTACTTTTCATGCTGTCAAAAAAAGGACAAAATTCCAGATTTTACAATGGTGGTTTCAGGTTTTAGTTAACCAGGAATCATTAAATTCTGGTACACAGAGAATTTCCAGTATTTTACACAAGCCAGACTATTAAATAAATATAAATAAATTTCATTTTTAATTTTTCTGGACTTAGTTTAGTTTCTGTGAACAACGAAATCCTCACTAAAAAAAAAGTGCAAAATAGCCATTTTCCCCATTTTAAAAGGTTTGTAACTAGAAATGTACACGAGATAAAGGTAAACTGAAACGGTTAGTCTCTATTCTGTATATTAATCCATAGGAAAACCAAACCTCAGACAAATACCTTTCCAAGATGCAGAGAAACAAAGTGCTGAATGTGGCAAATCATGCTATTGACACCGGACACGAAAATCTAAGCAAATTTAAACCGGCCGTAACTTTTGAATTTTGTGTCAAATGTTATTTCTATTTTCAGATTTGTTTTTAGTAGCTATCATATAGTAAAATATAATCAAAATCTGAGAAAGTGATTATGTCGATTGGATTGATATATAAAATAATCCATAAATACAATTTCGTAAGAAATGCGAATCTATTTTCAAGGGAAATAACTTAACTTTTTTTTCAAAAGTTATCTACCTTACACTGTAAGGTTCATTTCAAGCAATATGTCAAATATTCTATTTCATGAGTTAGTTCGTCTTTAGTTTAAGATAATTCTATATCGATTGCTTTGAACTGTAGATTGAGTACATTATTGAAAAGGAATTGTTAGATGAATAGGATTCAGAAGCAATTATTGGTAGATTAGAACAATTTTCTATTGAACACAAATGATTGCTCTTATATAGATAACTGCATGTTGTGCTTTTGAACTTGTTTTCATCATTTCACCCCAAGCAAGACAATAAAGCCACAAAGACGCAAGTGGTTTGTGAGTGTTAGAAAATATGAGAAAATATACTGTTAACGAGAGAAGACAATAAAATAACAAGAATTAAGAAGATACCGACTGAAATTTCATTTTTTGAAGATGAAAGTTGAAGGGGAATCAAGAGGCCGGAAGCGAGTTTCACAAGCGAATAATGGGATGAAAGAAACTGTTAGCATAGAACTTACGGTTATATCTGAATGTGGACATCGATCTCTTGCAAGGGAAGAAAATCTGCAGATATTTAATCATTGTTTCAAACATAAAATAACGGACGAGAGGAGACGTAACTGACACGGACGTTACACAAAAATATCAAATATTCACTAACGAACTGGATATATATATATATATATATATATATATATATATATACATATACATATATATATATATATATATATATATATATGTGTGTGTGTGTGTGTGCAGGTATGCAGAAAAATAGGAAAGAACACGTTAGGTAAATAATCCGGAGTTCTTTAGTATTTTTGTGCTCCCAAATTCTCGCTTGACGATGAAGCGAGACCAGACACCTTAATTCAACTTAATTTCAAAAATTATATTGAGGGTCTCGGCTCTCGCTTTTTAAACATGAGAACTCTTATGTAGCGAAGGAATCATATTTAAAAAAAATATTATAATATATTATATTATATATATATATATATATATATATATATATATATATATATATATATATATATATATATATATATATGTGTGTGTGTGTGTGTGTGTGTATAAATAAAAAGAAAGAACAGTAAGATATATAACGCGGTGTTCTTATTGATATATTTTTTTATTTTTATAAAACAGCGCTCAATGTAAATTTACAGAGCATAAATGTTATAAATTAACTGATTTAAAATATGGTTTCTTCGCTACACAATAATAACCATGTTTAAAAAATGGAAGATAAAAATTTCAAATTTAATTATATAATTAAATTAAAAGCATTAGTTCCGTTTCATCTTCAAGCGAATAGTGGAATAACTTATTTTAAAATTTACTGAGTTTTAAACGCACATATAAATTCGTAAGTTCCTGTTTCCAAGGATACAGAGAAATCCAATCATTCAGACAGGGGCGGTAGCGTGTTCATTTTTATTAACTATTGTTGTATCAATTATGAGTTACGTTCGAAAAAGAGGTTAAGTTTAGGGAGGGTAGTGGTGTATTTTCCAACGAATTCTGACATCCGTTAAACGCATGTGTGTGTGTGTGTGTGTGTGTGTGTGTGTGTGTGTGTGTGTGTGTGTGTGTATGCGTGCGGTATATCATTTGCTATATTTATGGAAGAAGAATTCTAATAGATATGAACAGTGTTGACATAGGAATCAACACTGTAGGGTCTGAAAGTCGCTTGAGTCATGAAACTGATAATCTAACTACATAGATACATGTATATATAAGTGATCTACCTCAGAATATACTTTGATCATTTGTAAACGTCTATGCCGATAATACGACGATATACAGGCGCACCTCTGAAACTCTTGACGGTCAGAGATTGACAGCTGACCTCTCTTCCGGTCTAACAAGCATCTCTTTGCGACGGCTTGGCCTCACACTATCCGCTGACCTGAGATGGAACAATTACATTGAATCAATAGCCTCATCTACCGCAAGGAAAGTTGGTTCTCTGTGTCGTGCCAGAAAGTTTTTCTCGCTCGAGCCCATCCTTCAAATCTATAAATCAACCATTCGCTCTTGCATAGAATATTGCTGTCACATATGGTCTGGATCCCCCGCTATTCGTCTTAGGGTCCTCGACAAAATTCAAAGACGGATATGCAATGTGGTTGACCCTGATCTGGCATCTCGTTTACAGTTGCTCTCTCACAGACATGCCGTCACCTCCCTCTGTCTTTTCTACAAATACTTTCACGCTAACTGTTCCGATGAGCTATTTTCGCTCGTTCCCAATCTACATGAATTTAAGCGTGCCACAAGGTCGGCATTTCAGTGCCACCCTTTCACTGTCGAAACGGTTAAATGTAGCCGTCTCTTCTACTCCAATAGCTTCATGTTTCGCACTTCTCGTCTGTGGAATTCCCTTCCTCTTACTTGCTTCCCTGATAGCTATAATCTCCAACTATTCAAATGCAATGTCAGTCGATATCTCCAGATGCCTTGATCTATTCCCTGTCCTTTTCTTCATCCTTTCCTCTTTCACGTCTCTTTACTCTTGCTCCCACTATCTGTAACCCCTTGCATGCTAGTGACATACCCACTTTGGTTGGGGTGAAAAGCTTAACAAAAAGAACTGAGCTGCCCCTATTTGCGCACACTACTTCCCGGGATTGCTTAAGTCGAAACTTATCGAGAAAATCGAACGCAGTCGCGAAATGGCTTCACATCCGGGTTGTTAGTACCCGATCTTTCCCTGATCGGATCTATATGGGAATTAAAGACAGCATTCCAATCTACCAAACAAGATGTCGTCAAAAACCTGCTCGATCTGCCAAAACAGGTCGGACTGTTCTCTAAGTTCTTTGGGTTCATGAACACAAATATGACGAAGTGACATATCTCTTATGGCACCACCCAGCACGCAAAGTATGCCTGTTGGATCTGCGAAAGTAAGGGCACACATCGCAGACAAAGACTTCTTGAACAGTCAAGAGACAACTCATCAAAATATACTGAAAAAGTTTTAAAAAATTCAGAATATATAAGGTTCTGACTGTTCTCCTGGATTCTGGGGAGAATTTAAACATAAATTGTTCAATGTGTTCATATATTCTTATCAAAGAGGTTTATTTTTGTGTTTATAGGTTTATGGCTATGTCTAAGCGTTGTGTGCTTTTTGTAAATTTCTAGTCACTATCTTCACGCGTTGGTAGATGTCATGTCGTGTTTTTAACCCAAATATCACATCTTCATGCGTCAGTTTGTCGTGTCGTTTAATATTATTAGTTATGATATATATATATATATATATATATATATATATATATATATATATATATATATATAAAGTATGTGGTGCGGTTTCAATTTATAATACGCAAATCATTCATACGAAAAACAAATAATGAAGTTAATGATATGGCAAGAATCACTCTCGCAAACAATTTTTAATAATAAATTACATTAACCTCGAATCCGTTAATGAATGGTATGATCCTTGTTTATAAATTCCGGTTTTATCAGGTCTTTTTTTTATCAGGTCTTTTTTTTCTTTTTTTATCTATGGTAATTGGATAATTAATTAATCACAGAAATTAAAAACGGAAAATACTTAAGGCTAGAAAAAGCTAGATCGAAAGACATACCGAACGACATTATTTTTTTTAACAAAAGAAAAATGGTTAAAAGATTGTATTTCAATTACGAAGAAAGATATTTTCTTTTCGCAGAAGACGAAAAATTCGTAAGAAAAGCAGGTTTCGGATTCTGTCAGAATTAATTAATGTCATGATAAGAGAAGGGAAACAGAACACGGTGAAGAATTGTTATTCACCACACACGTAGCAATAATAAAAATTTCGATTTTGGTCAGCTACATGTTGGGCGGAGGTGGTCGAAATTAGTTTATCTAGGACACCGACCAAGAAGCCAGCCGTATGAAAACAGATCTTGATATGGAAAAAAAAGAATTCGGTTAAAATTGCTTATTGAAACTGTTCGCGACAGACCTTCGGTCGCCAAGAAAAAGGCATCTGGTCAGTTAAGACGAGAAAGCCAAAGAGATTAGTCTCCAGGTGGGAACGACCACCCAGTTAGGGGTTGACTGCAATAGTTAAAGAATCAGTAATGAAGTCCGCTAATGAATTCCAGGTGCCCCAGCATAAGATAAAAATTTAATGGCCCGCAATATGCGATTCATAAGAATTCTGGCCGATAGAAAAGAAAGAAAAGGGAAGATAATTTTTTTTTCTTTGGGCGATAATGTAAACTAATGCCAGTCTAGCCACACCCACACCGCCAAAAGATCATTCGCTAAGTGGTAGCATGAGTGATAGGCGGAGGTGAATGTATGAGAAAGAAGGGAAGCTTGTTGACGCCCACTGAAGAGGTTGGTATGAGATACCAATATGAGAAAGGAAGAGTTTAGGAGGATAATTCTCCTCCGACCTCTCCTCACAGTAGGGGGAGAACCCCTCTAAAACAGAAAGTAATTGACTTCCAAAAATGAGAAGTGATAAATTTTCTTGTCCGAAGACAAAGAGAATCCTTATTGGGGATTTGGAATTATCGAAGAACCCAAACCACGTCCGGCCCCACACCACAGTTGAGTTGAGTTGCAGACCGTGCCTCGCAGAAGCTGACCACAAGATTCCACGTCTTTTCGACTTTAGACTTCCCACCAAAAGCAAGTTTTATCGAATATCGACTTAGACTTCTAACCAAAAGCAGGTTTTGCTGAATGTCGACTTGAGATACCAGAAGCAAGTTTTACTGAATTTCAACTTAGATACCAAAAGCAGTTTTATTGAAAAACAACTTAAGATATCAAAACTCGCTTAAGAAAAGCAAAAAGTGTCACGAATCCATAGAAGTGGGCTGGGAGACAGAGACGCACTCCTGTATTCAACAGACAGATATAAAGATAATTGTTATTTCTTAACACATTTGAACCTCTTGAATTTGGTACATCATTTTTCTTTTACATACACTTGTGTGGTATCACCTTCACCCCGGATTCAGCTTGCACTATGGCCCGATGCCTGAGTGATTTCGTCTACCTAAGATCAAATCACAACGTGGGTAGGTTAGACTGGAGATCAAAGCAGTCACTTCGGTGACCAGATGTTGGAGGCGAGCTGAGAACGACAAAGTTGATATCGAATCTAACCAGACACAGGGAAGTCAGTGTCACACATTGGGGCAGTGATCGACGCTCGAGTGATTGTGGGTGTCACACAATTGGTGCTGCGACCAAGACATCGACCGCGACCACCCGAACCATCCAGGGATTAGTGTCATATATATATATATATATATATATATATATATATATATATATATATATATATATATGTGTATATGTATATATATATAACATAAATCATTCATACGAATAACAAATAATGAAGCTAATTATGACAAGAATCATTCCTGCTAACAACATTTAATAATAAAATATAATCAACATCATATCCGTTACTGAATGTTACGATCCTTGTTTATAAATTCTGGTGTTGAGTGGTCTTATTTTTCTACTAGCCATATATATATATATATATATATATATATATATATATATATATATATATATATATATATGATCAGTTTCATGAGATCAAAATGGATACTGATATCTAAATCGACCTTTAGTCTATTTTAATTGAGTCAAGGAATGGATTGTTAATTTTAACGCCTTCAAAACTAAACTGCTCTCTATTAATAATCTGGTCAAACCTTTTCTGTCTTTAATCAGCACATGGCTGATGCTGAACTCTAGGAGGGTTATTCATTGCACCTTCTCGGGCGAACGTTCTCGGCTGACATGAAGTGGAAAGACTATATTGAATACATTGCTAGGTCAGCTGCTATGAAGGTTTGGTTTACTGTGTCGTGCTAGACAATTTTTCTCCCCAGAATATATCTTACATATTTATAAGTCCACCATTCGTCCATACTTAGAATATTGCTGCCACATATGGTCCGGTGCCCTTGCTATTTATCTAGAGCTCTTTGATAAAATCCAAAGAAGAATTAGCAATATTATCGGATCTGATCTGGCGACTCGGCGTCAATTCCCCACGGCCGTGAGGTTGCCTCCCTTTGGCTTTTCTATAAATACTTTCAGTATAATTGTTCGGATAAGCTCTTCGCTATGGTGCCTAGGCAATATGAATTTAAGCGCAGTACTAGACTGGCGTCGAAATCTCATCAATTTATAGTAGAGCTGGCTAAATGTAACCGTAAGTTCTATGCTAACAGTTACTTTTCTCGCACTTCTAGCTTGTGGTATTACTCTTTAAAAAAATCTAAAACAGTAGATTACATAGACGTCTCATTTAATCTTAGAAAAGGCAGATATCAGATATACAGGAAACCCAATGACAAATCACTTTACATACACGTATCTTCTACCCACTGACCAACAATAATCAAGGTTATTTTACAATTCTTCCAATGAACCATTTTCAACCAAGTCAAAAAAGATTATGAAACAGCGCTAAAAGATAGTAGATTTTAGGCAATACCCACAGCATAAAAAATCAACAAAAAAGAAACATCATAGGGTTCAAACCACCGTACAACAAAAACATAAAAACAAATGTTGGAAAAACATTCATTAAATCCATTCAAAAGCACTTCCCTCCATCATCTACCCATCACAAGATATTCGATAGAAACAGTAAATATTAGCTACTATTGCAGCGAGAACATAACAAATATAATACAAAAGCTCAACAGAAAAATAACCAACAAATCATACACATCAACCAAACCCACCTATAACTGCAGAGTAAAGCATGAATGTCCTTTCAACGGCAACTGTTTGCAAAGTAATATAATATACCAAGCCACCATAAAAACAGCAGATAACGAAGAAAAAATATACGTAAGTGTAACTGAGGCACCTTCGAAATAGAAACTACGAACAAAAAACATCTTTTAATGGCAATAAATACAAGAATGACTCTATAAACAGTAAACTTTCTGTAGAAAAAATACCTGCAATCATCTTCCTAGACAAGAGGTCGGCAACCTTTCGGAGAGAGCGGGCCAGAAAGCTATGCATTGTCTTGGAGGAGGGCCTTGATATCAAATGCATTATGACAAATTGTCTTAATCTCAGACCGCCTCGGTCTGGAAGTTTAAAGAAAAAAAAACGAAGTTAATACTATATTATTTAAACAAGGTTTCTTATTTAACTGCAGGATAACAACGCAATCAACAAAAAAATGCAAATTCCTTCCTATAAACGAAATACAGTTAAAAATGGTAAATTATTTAATGAGAAACTTGTTTCTGCTTATTGTTTGATAACTTGTTCACATCAGGTGAAATATTTGTCGATGACAGGAGCAAAACAAAACATCATCCAGGTGGTCATCAACCAATCTTGTTCTTAAATAACTTTTAGTATATTTCATTTTCGAAAAAAGTTGTTCACAAACATATGTACTTTCAAATAATGATATCATCATTTTCGCATTATTTAATAGGCTTTTTTATTTTTCGTTTGTCAAAACATATTTCTTGTACAAATCAGCAGTGGATTTGGAATTAAATTTTGATTTAAAAAATTCGTCGCATTTTAAGTAAATTAACTCCAAATGATATTTTTTCTGCAACTTGCTCCACAAATTAATTACATATTTAGTGTCCAGATATTAATCTGGCCGGCCTGACAAAAATCCTTCGTGGGCCGCACGTGTGCAAATTACTAAATAATGTGATAGGTTAATATTAAATGGAGTTTTGGTGGATTCTTGTGCTTGCAACGGCATCTTTTTCTAGAACTGGACTTTTAAGAGAAAGTTGTTTGAACCTGACAATAGAAGACTGTCGTTGAGTTCGAGTCGGGGCCTTCATTATGTTGTGAAAACGTAAATTTTCCCATTTTTTTAAAAAGTCTTTTTTTATGTTCTGTGATAGTTTTATTACGAAGATGTAAGACTGGTATAAAATTTAAACTACCGGCATTTATTTCCTCTCAAAAACAAGAAAAACGTACTTGATTGTTATTTCTTATCCATCAATATGGCAGTGAATGTTGAACAATCTCGTCACAGATGAAGAGAAAGCTTGAAGCGGAAATGTGGTTCGACTGCAGGATGCTGTAAAAATCATGAACAAAATAGATAAAGCCAGTGAAATATATACATGTGGCTTTTAAATTGTGTCATCTACAATGATTCTTATGCTTTAGAAATGATTTACAATGTTTTGAAGGGACACGTTTACTTCTATATGTGGTTATAGTGAAAGTGTGCATCTTATATTTTATATCATAAAGAAACAACTTATACAAAGAATTAAATAACAGTGTTAATGTGATTAATGGCGAAATCACTTTGCTAACAGAAATTAATGAGACATTAACTTACTATCAATTTTTTGACTAATAAGATCTTTATGTTCGAGTTGTTGTCAGATGAAAGACACATGCCAAGTGATTTCGACAAGACGTCTTAGTGTTTGTGTATTGTTGAGATCAATAAAACATCCTTCGTCGCCACTGTTGAGATGTTGAGTGTTTCCACGTGAGTATATGGTAATAACGAACAAACACAGTCGTAGGGAAAAATACTGGTATATTCAGAGAGGTATTTACATCAGAGAGATTAGTAGTAGAACGAACGTAGGTTAGTAGTAACAATAAGTAATAGTAATAAAGTACAACGGTATCTTCCGGTCGAGAAACGGAAGTGTAACTGATCACAACAGAAGTCTCACTCTGCACTGCACTACACTGCTACACTACGGTATTTAACAACCCTCCCACGTGGGTCGAATGTGGCACAAGGCCGGTTTAATGTGGGCTCCCCGAGCCCGTAGGCTCGGCCAAAAATATGCCCATTTGAACCCGTATAAACGGGTTCAGGGACTGTCTACCTCCCCGGACGACACTTTGCCCTGCGGCAAAGCCTCGTCCGGGTTCCTCTCTGCCAAAGCAGAGAGTTCGACAGGAGCAGCGCACAGTCAGAGACTGCGTACACTGCTACACTACGGTATTTAACAACCCTCCCACGTGGGTCGAATGTGGCACAAGGCCGGTTTAATGTGGGCTTACCGAGCCCGTAGGCTCGGCCAAAAATATGCCCATTTAGAACCCGTATAAACGGGTTCAGGGACTGTCTACCTCCCCGGACGACACTTTGCCCCGCGGCAAAGCCTCGTCCGGGTTCCTCTCTGCCAAAGCAGAGAGTTCGACAGGAGCAGCGCACAGTCAGAGACTGCGTACACTGCTACACTACTGTATTTAACAACCCTCCCACGTGGGTCGAATGTGGCACAAGGCCGGTTTAATGTGGGTACCCGAGCCCGTAGGCTCGGCCAAAAATATGCCCATTAGAACCCGTATAAACGGGTTCAGGGACTGTCTACCTCCCCGGACGACACTTTGCCCTGCGGCAAAGCCTCGTCCGGGTTCCTCTCTGCCAAAGCAGAGAGTTCGACAGGAGCAGCGCACAGTCAGAGACTGCGTCTCGTACACTGCTACACTACTCGCAGATTCTAGAACTACTGTTCTATTTATAATAATAGGATCAGTCTATTGTGGTTGTGAAGGTGGGTGCGCTCCAACATGTATGTATGGAAAAAATTTACGCTGAAGATGATAATTTGAAATTGTCCAAAGTAATTGGCATGTCTTTCATCTGACAACAACTCAGATATAAGAATCTTATTATTCAAGGAACTGATAGTAAGTTAATGTCTCATTAAATCTTGTTAGCGAAATGATTCCGCCATTAATTACATTAACTTTGCTAATTAATTCGGTGTATAATTTCTTTCTTCGTAGTTATAGTTATATATGCGTGAATAAATGTTTCTTTCAGGTATAACCAAATTGTCTTCACATTATTCTGGTGTAAAGACCAGGTATTACCTTCTAACTTGTGAGAACAAATGTTTTCAGTCAGACGCATTTCACATATCGTAGAGCTTACAAATTTTAGCTTATATATATGTTGATACCTTTTTATGCATTTTGTACTTCGTAATTTAAATATTTGGGGAAGTGTTTTAACAGACGACGTAAAGTGCCACACTGAAATCCAAAGATGTGTTGGGATAACAAAAATGAATTTTGAAAGCTAAACAAAGTACAGAAAGACTTCGTTAGAAACAAAGAAAAGAGCACTGAAATGTTACGCGATATCTGTCCTCCAATATGACAGTAAATGCTGGACAATCTCCTCAAAGATGAAGAAGAAACGTGAGGTAACAGAAATGTTATTCTACAGAAGGATGCTGAGGATACCATAGACCGAATATGTGAGCAACTACGAAGTTTTAGAGAAAATGGAAACAAAAGGGAACTTATAACTAACACCAGAAAGAGACAGTTGAAATTTCTAGGGTAGATAATAAGGAAAAAGGGCTTGGAAAATCTGATACTCACAGGACAGATTGAAGGCAAGAAGGGCAAAAAAAACACATAACATACTTAATGAGCTTGAATAAATGGTTGACGGAAGAGGGTTTTGGAGAAATAACAAAAAGACAACATTTCTTAAAAGCTACAAAGGACAGGAAATTGTGGAGAGCCATGTGAAGAGTTGCCTTTCGACCTATAAAACTTTTCAGTTTTCTTTATTGTGTTAACGTTTCCTTAAACTGTCCATCGTCTGGTAAACTGATGACTTTCAAAATATTATTTTCTTGTGTTTACTAATTTAATAGGCAGACTTTTAGAAACGAAAGAAATAAGAGCTAAAGTTTTCTTTCGTTACAGGAAAAAGTGACATTTCAAAAATGTCATCTTTTTGTCCTTTTGCGGAGCTAATTAACATTTTTGATGTCGATTTCTGTTTCTTATTAAAAACAAAGACAAAAAGAAATAAGAAGAAAACTAGAAATAAATACTGTGTGAAAAAAGCGAAATGCAAAAAATCAAATGAAAATTTACACGTTTTTTGACAATTCCGTTTTTTCTTCTGTTTTGCACAATTAAGGAATTTTATATAAACAGCTTTTTTCTCTTTTTTAAACATCTCTCCTATTTCTTACGATTTTTTTTGGCTTTGCTTTGTTCAATCAACAGACATTTCTGATTTGGCCTACATTTCGATTCTTATCTCATGAGGTTGGTGTCAGCGGTCGGTGTTCGAGTGAAGGTAAAATCCAGAATTTCGAATGCTGATTTTCAATTGGCCTAAGAAAATCCCATTCTTCATTTGTCTCTCAGTCAGAATAAACTGAGAATTCACCTTTGTTGATAAATAGAAACGGCAGGGGGGGGGGGTAAGAGAAAGAGAGAGAGAGAGAGAGAGAAAGAGAGAGATAGAAAGATTGAGAAAAAGGTATAATGAGACAGCAATTAGCGTGAGACAATGAAAAAGAAATAAAAGGAAGAAGAAAGAAAGAAAGAAAGAATGACAATGAGGAGGAAAAAAATGGACAGAGGATGTTTTTTGTTGTTTTTCTTTATTGGCATATCAACATCTATGGGTTAAAATGGACAAAAATGGAGAGAGTGAGTAATAGAGAGAAAGGAAGAAGAAACAATCAGAGAGAGAGAGAGAGAGAGAGAGAGAGAGAGAGAGAGAGAAAGAATAAGAGAAACAGAGAAGAGGAAAGAAATAGATAAAGAATAAGAGTGAGAGAGAGAGAGAGAAAGAAAGAGAGAGAGAAAGAGAGAGAAAGGAAGAAAAAAAAGAGAAAGAATGAGAAAGAGAAAAAGAGAGAATGAAAAACTAATAATGAGAGAGAGAGAGAGAGAGAGAAAGAAAAAATAACAGAAACAGAGAAGAGGAAAGAAATAGATAAAGAATAAGTGTGTGTGTGTGTGTGTGAGAGAGAGAGAGAGAGAGAGAGAAAGAGAGAGAGAGAGAGAGGAAGAAATTAAAATAGGTATGAATAGACTGATATATACGGGTTCGAACAAAGAACTGAATTGAATGAGATGAATGCAGACAACCAGATTGGAACCGATTTTTTAATCATTACATTCCAAGCAAGGCAATAAGGCAATAAAGCCACTAGGACGTTAGGAGGTTAGTGACTGTTAGAGAATATGAGAAAAAGCTGCTATTAAGAATAGAGGACAATAAAAGTACAAGAATGAAGAAAGCAGAAGATAACGATTGACATTGCATTTAAACTTTTGACGATCAAAGTTGACTGGGAAGCAAGAAGCCGGAAGAGAGTTCCACAAGCGAGAAGTGCAAGAGAAGAAACTGTTAACATAGAACTTACGGCTACATCTCGCCATTTAAACAACAAAATGATCAGACCTCTCCGCCAATCTAGTACTGCGCTTAAATTCATAAAGTCTAGGTATCACATTGAAGAGTGATATTTATTCTGTTAAATACACAGAAATGCGGCACAAGGCCGAAGGGGGGATTGGGGAAGGGACGGTCTTCTTCTGTCTTAACTATAACTTACCTAGCCGCAAACACTGACCCAATCGTACGAACAATATTCCTTACACCAAAACAACACATTCATACGTACCTTTCTTACTACAACCACCATAATACCTCACTGTCTCTATGAAAATACTAACTAGTCCTCATATTTACAATTCAGTGTCTCGGGGGGGGGGGAGGCATAAAATAACAATTCTAAAAAAAAAACTAACCCCAATGAGTATTTACAATATGAATACAAAAATATCTTCAGAGTTCATACAAACAATTACCATGAAAGTATTTATAGAAAAAGCATAGAGAAGCTACATTACAGCGGTGGGAAAGTGACTGAAGCTGAGATGCCAGGTCAGGACCAATAATATTGCTGATTCTTCTTTGGATTTTATCAAGAATCTTTAAATATATAGCAGAAGCACCGGACCATACGTGCCAACAATATTCAAAGGATGGACAAATGATAAACTTAAAAATAAGTAAGACAGATTGAGGAGAAACATTGTCTCGCACAGCACAGTGAACTAAGTTTCTTAGCAACAAACCCAGAAATGGATTCAATGGAGATAACATGTGGTTGAGATAAGTAATTGAGTTTTAATTTTTTGTAATTTACGAGGTTCGATCGTATTCTTGTTCCCGGGTATCGTATATCAATCGTGGGAGTCTGAGAGTTTGTTCGGGGTATAACCAAAGGTAATAGTCGAGATAGACAAATGAACAATTACCATGAAAATATTTATAGAAACGGCAAAGAGAACTTATCATTTCCATTACACGTAAACACACGCACACACACACACACACATAAATACATACATGTGCGTGTGTGTGACGACTGTTCACTTGATTACAAGAATAACCATTTCTGATGCATAACTATGCATTATGCACCCCCCATGCCTAGTTCTTAACTTGTTTATGACACAAGGTATAAATCAAGTCATCTTTGACGGTAAAATCTATATTCAATATAATATCTCTTCTATTTAGCTCCTAATGTGATCTTTCAACGTAACTTATGATAAGCAGACGCGACCACATCCCTCACAAACCCAATGAGTCACGGCTGAGTGAATAGAATCTCGGTCGATGCATGTTTCAGAGTATACAGAAACTCTGTAAAAAGTAGAGATTGTTTATAGGCTTTACATTTTATGCATTCACCCCCCATGATTCACTACATCGACCAGAGAAGTTGAGTACAATAAGGAATATTTGAAACATTTCCTAGGCTTGTATTACTACACAGAAAAACAATGCCGTAGTCTTTGGTTGATGTTTGTGGAGAATTATCTCTAAATATTGTAAGTTCGTTGAAGGACAAAACCTATATACAGGGTGTCCATAAAGTCCGTGTGCACTTTAAAAAATTTATAACTTTATTTGTATGTGTGACCGTAAAATCAGTTGGCAAATGTTTTCCGTGAACTGCAAAATCGTATTACCCTTTGTATTGCTAATGATGGAGGACATGTGGAAACTTAAATAAAATTTCAATAAAACCTTAAAAAGTATAGATTTACTTCTTTCTAATAATTTTTACAAATGATTTCTATCGCAAATACAAATAAAGTTATAAATTTTTTAAAGTGAACACGAACTTTATGGACACCCTGTATTACACTACAGTTTAAAAGTTTGAGGACACCTCTGCTATTTTTTAAAAATTGTCCCCAAAAGTAATTGTTTTGTACTTCAAATAAGAGAAAATTATTATACATGGTTAAAAAAGTGAGACGTGATTTTTTTTAATTAGAAATGTTATTACGACAAAAATTAAAAAGCATTTTTAAAGGATATTACCCAGTGTGTGGATTGAACACGCACCCCCAACACACACGCAAGGCGCATGACCAGAAGCGTGAAACTGGGACAATCATCATGAACTGTTGTTACACAAGTCCGCAGTCTAGATTTTGAAAAGTTTTATTTCCGAAACTGAGAACTTTCCTCATAAAAAATTTCATCAATAGTGGTCCGGTCCTCAGAGCGACGCTTTAACCACTGGGCTAACTCCGCGCTGACCAATATTGACGTTGGTCCAAGTTGGTTGCTGGTTACTGGCCGCTTCGATCTACACCGTCTCTGCCCATGCTGTGTTCTTGAGCTTAAAGCAGTAGAAGATCGAATGTAGTCGTAATGGCAGCGCTGGTTCAAGCCGTGGTGGGTGCTATATTAAGGAAGAAATATATCGTTACGACGGAAAATAAAATGAGATATTCGATGTTAATCATCAATTGATTTATATAGCTCTTGGTACAACAAAAATTAACCCTTCTCGCATCAGTCTCTCTAGTGGATTCCAGAAGGTCTCGATGTGGCTTCTCAGCCCAAAGTCTATGAGGTCCCCAAAGCACTTATATGCATTCGGCCCAAAACTGGTGTGAGGCCGAATTGTTCTTGGCATTCATTGATTCTTTAATTTCCACATTAATTCTAATAAAGGCTTTCTTTGTTCCCTATCTCCGCTTATTTAATCAACTTTCCAAATTTGGAAAATTATCCACCTTCTTTGGGAGTAGTCACAGGGATTGCTTTTTCCCTTAACTCCAACCAGTTTCACTTCACATTTTGCACCGCTACTCTGCACAGGCGGTGCTAAACTCTGCACCTTCCTCCTTCTCGGTATTCTAACTCTGCCCACTTCTCTGTGTGCATAACTGTCTTTATGACAAATTTAATTTTTAAAATACGTAGGAGAAAAGTTTTGGTTTATTTTCCTCATTAATTTCAATTCTCTGACTCCTTCCTAGCACGACATAAACGCAATCCTAAGAAAAAGGGTTCATTATTTGTTTCCATTTTCGTCAACGAAAATATGATTCTCGGTTAAAATATGTATTTTCCTAATTTCTCAAGAAAGAGATCATCTTATTCCCCAATTTGTTTTCGTCAATGAAAATATATTTATTTACCTGAATTCTCAACAAAGTGACTCTATGTTTTCATCCTTGGACCTGTCGCCATCTCCGCAAAAACACAGGCCAGATCACATGCTGTTATGACGAATCGATTTTCATGATCTTATCCTTCTCAGCGGGTTCATTCTCTGTTTTCATTTGTTGATTCGTTTTCACTAACAAAAATATAATTCTCATCTGCTTTTCTGTTCCCTAGTAACGTGTTTTTCTAATTTCCCAAGAAAGTGATAAAATTGTTCACTAAATCTGTTTTCGTCCGCAAACAAGACTTTTAATAGATAAGAGAAATAAACTTTAGGAGAGAAAAAATCCAGACGGACCAATTCTCAACAAGAAAAAATGTCTCTACTCTCTATCTTCCAGCCTATATTTCATTTTAGGCTTAACTCTTTCTATCCTACTTAGAATTAATGTTTACCCATCTCACAGCCTCAGTGTTCCATAAAGTGGTCTCCTTTTCTTTAAATTATATATATATATATATATATATATATATATATATATATATATATATATACAACAGATCAAGGGAACCCATGGTATTTTTTAAAAATGAACGCAAAAAGTAATTGTTTTGTACTTTTAATAAGAGGAAATTTTATACATAGTTAAAAAGTGAGACAATTTTTATTATGACAAAAAGAAAAAAAAATTTTTTAAAGTATATTACTCAGCAGTGTGTGTGGATTGAACACGTAAACTCCCCCTTTCCCGAACGCAAGACGCATGGGCACAGACTGAAGAGTAAAACTGACAGTCACCATGCAGTGTTGTTACACATGTCCGCAGTCATTCACACTACTTCAAATAAAAGTTTAGGAAGGAAACCCCCATCAATATTGGAAAGAGTGATAACAGCTACTGCATACGAGAAACATATTTCTCTGAGAAATTCTTTTAAAAGAAAGATATTATAAATTTATAATCTACTCGTTTTGCTTTCAATATGTCCTGTGAGTCTCACATTTTCCAAGCCCCACTTTCTCATTATGTGCCCTGGAAAAATAAGCTCAATTAGTTTAGTATTTTTTAGATATTAAACATTTTGTGGGTGGGACAATTATTCTGTTACCTGATTTGGACAATTTTGCTCTTACACCCGGTACACACACACACACACACACACACACACACACACACACACACACACACACACACACACACACACACACACACACACAGAGTACACTACAGTTCAAAAGTTTGAAGTCATCCCAGAATTAGCATGGGCTGTATTTGACAGAACAGTTAAAAAATAATGAGAAACAGCTTTTAGAGTCATTGTTTACGAGAAATCACGTCAAGATGGCTAAATATCTTATGTGAAAACCTGGAAAATAGAAACACAATTAGTTTAGTGTTTTGTAGATATTAAACATTTTGTGGGATGGATAATTATGTTGTAACAGGATTTGTCATACATGTCAACAAACTCGTTTAGAAATATCTGAACTGTCAGCTGTATACAACTGCTTTTTCAGATTAATGGTTAAAAAGTGACTTTGGGTGAGTAGAGCCTGTGGATCTTGGCGAAGGACATACTCCCTCGAACACAGAAATGGCGCTACACAATCACAAACAAAGAACTGTACCAGATAACAGAAACTACATCATGAGTAATATCAACAGCGGCAGCAGCTAAAATGGATAGCACATCTAGAAAAGTAAAAGTAGAAAGTAATGACATAATCAAGATGTTGACGCTCCATACTATTTCAAATAAAAGGTTAGAAAGGAGACCCCATCAACACTTGAAAAACCCATTTTCCTGAAAAGTTGTTTGAAGAGGAACATTTTATAAATTTCAACCGACTGTAATACTGACTGCATGGTAAATGAATGCTGAATGTTTCCTTATAAGGAAACAGCTAATATTAGCATTATCATTAACAGGATTTATTATCAGTGTATGCAGAAGCTGATAGAACAGCAACAGGGTGTCAACTATACGCTATAATAGTTATATACAGATGAATATCTCTGGACGCACAACATGCCAAAATGGACAGCGGCGGTAGCAGAAGACAACGCTGGCTGTCACTCCTGTCAGATAAAAACGGAAGCTACAATTCGCTAATGGTCACAAAAATTGAATAACAGAAGCTTGAACCAAAAATGCCTGGTCTAAATGTTTTTCGATTTTTGCTACGACATTCGGATACTCCAGCCAAAATTTGGCGTAAACAACACGAAAGTATGGATCCATCTTGTTTTGTATCAACGGTTCAGGCTGGTGGTGGTGGTAGCATAATGGCGTAGGGAATTGTGATTGTCCCCGCGACTCAACTTATGACTAGGGTTCAACCATTCTGTGATGACCATTTCCAGCAGGACAACGCACTGCATCACAAATGGTTTGAGGTGCACAACAATGCCTGCGTTAAAAAGGCTTCCAGGGTTACTGAATCTCAATTCCATAGAGTACTTTTAGGGATGTGGTAGAAAGAAGATAACAGCAGGGACCCAAATTTTAAAAGAGTGCTTCTAGAACATCGAATCCAGCCAATTACATATAAAGATTAAAAATATCATAGGTAAATCATACCTATTTGGCAGAAACCACAGAGATAGCAGGAAGGTTGATTTTCTAAATATTTCAAGCCTTAAATTGCTCTACATTTTCGTTTTTTGAAAATTGTTTTGACAGCTTTTTCATTAATTTAAGCGTTTTTGAAAAATATTGTTTTTGTCAAAAGTTTTTGAATTGTATATATATATATATATATATATATATATATATATATATATATATATATATATATATATATGTGTGTGTGAAATAAATATGAAAGTGAACATTGAAGTCAACACTCAGAGGTGACAGGCTGTTTCATGCTAGACGCAATCATCAGGCGGCCTGACGATTGCGTCTAGCATGAAGCAGCCTGTCACCTCTGTGTTGGCTTCAATGTCCACTTTTATATTATATTTACATACTCTCTATTTCTGTTATTGAGCACTTTATCCCATAAATATAGCACACCTTAGAACTATATTTTTTCATCTTTATATATATATATATATATATATATATATATATATATATATATATATATATATATGGTTCCCACAACCAGCAGTTTTTGCCGCTATAACTCATTGCACAGGAATCACTTTTTTCCGGCTATACCAGCGTGACAGTTCTGATCACAACATACTCCTATTCGTGGCTGTACGTAATAAATGTAAACATGTCCTCGAAGTAGATAATTCTGATAGAATGAGGCACCGTATTGCATCTAACATATTTGGCTCTCGTAATTACTGGTGACTATGTAATAGTGTATTAAATAAGAGTAAATTTTTTATTTCTCTCTTCAGTCAATTTGAGGTGTTAACATTATCTGCTGATAAAACTTCTGCTTCACCCTTAAATTCTCTTTAAATTATACTCTTGACTCATCCGGAGAATCCTTGCCTAACTTTCCACTTAAAACTAATTACCAGTTGAGTGATATGCATATAATCCCCTCTACGGTTTCTGCTATCATCTCTAAACAGGATCCCCCACAAAGCATGTGGACCTGATGGTATCTCTGTAATATACTCGCGAACTGGCTCCTGTTCTCTCTAAATTGTATAATAAATGTTTCGTTGCCGCCCGTTTTCTTGTTGGAAATCCTCATCTGACGTTCCGGCCATTAAGAATTCAGCTGAACATTCCGATCCTTCCAACTATCGGTCTAGTTGCCTTCTATCTCTGTTTGGTAAAATACTAGAGACTCTAATCAATGCTGAATTAGTTAAGCATCTCACATCGCAGGACCTTCTTTCAGACGAGCAATATAGCTTTCGTTTCGTTAGGTCACTTGCTGATGCATTAACAGTTATGGCGGAAAGAGTCTATCAAGCTTTAGATAAGAATGTTGAAGCTGGGCTGTTGCTTTGGACATCTGGAAGGCATTCAACAATGTATAGCATACCAGTCTTCTTCACAAATTGAAAAATTATGGTGTCTCTGAACGAATTTTTGAACTGATTAAGTCTTTTCTATCTAATCCTGAAATAAAAGTTGTCTCTTTTCGTACTAATGCATGTGTCCCCCATGGCTCTATATTAGGTCCTATTTTGTTCTTTATTTTTATCAACGACCATCCTGATGGCATCAGCTCCTAACTCTGTATATATGTTGATGACACAACCATTTACTCCTTCTCGATAGTAAGTCTGATCAGTTCAATAAGGTCTTGCATTATTTACATTATTCGGACTGCTATCCTCATGTTCATTGTCATATTCACAACGTTTCGCCCATTGTACTTCTTCAGGTGATTGGAATTTCGAACCGAACCACCGCGATAGACAAAATAAAGGGTTCTAGTTCCACGTGCCATGCCTCTTAAGGATGTCGCAGTTATTTCTCTTTAACTCAACTCACCACTCTTTGGATCTAGTCGCTGTGGATCTTATCCACTGGGCCATGTGTCCTTGAGGACATCTGTGTATGCATTTTTATGGGACTGATAAACATAATGTCTCAGCAGCCACATGGCCCAGTGGATAAAGACGTTGGTTAGATCCAGCGACTAGACCAAAATAGTTTTGAGTTCAATACCAGGCCACAGCAGTGGTGAACCAAAAAAATTGGAGAGTTGAGTTTAAAGGTAAATAACCGAGACTTCGGAAGAAGCATGGCACGTGGAATTAGAACAATCTACCCCGGTGGACGAAATAAAGGATCCAGTTCGAAATTCCAATCACTTGAAGAAAGCCGGAGCGTACAACGGCTGAAACATTGTGAATATGGCAATGAAGATGAAGATAACAGTCCGAATAATTTAAATAATGTAAGTAATCATAATACCTCATCTCAGAGATGTAGACAAATATCGATAAGGTCTAATTGGCGGCTGATGTCAAAAACGAACTTCAGTCTGTTGTTTACTGGGACAAGGAATGGCCTGTTATTTTTAACGCCTCCAAAACTAAACTGCTCTCTATTAATCATCTGAGAGAAACCTTTCTGCCTTCCCTCAGTATGGCTGATGCTGACCTCCAGGCTTGTGACCTGGCCTTCACAGACTAACATTCTCTGCTGATATGAAGTAGAAAGACTATATATATATTCGTCCTCTGCGTGCGAAGATGAGCTTGACTTCGAAAAACTGAGTGGGTGGGGGTTCGTTGTGGTTGCGGAGATGACTAATGAGTCCGATCTTTGCCCAGAAAAATCTTTAATGGATAGGAAGAAATCCCAGCATGCACCTGTAGGATTTGTTTGAGAATTTTTATCAGTCATTCTCACTGGGTGCTCTACACTTTTGGAATTTGTACCACAACAATTAAGTTATGCTTAGTAAGTCGCCCTTTTGTCATGGTCCTTAACAAAATTCCCAATCTCTCCAGTTTTTTCTTATCTTAGTCATATCAACCGTTTAAATTTTCTCATTCCTAAATTTGATTTGCTTTGGGGCATATCAATCTCGATGGGTTATTTAATGCCAACAAGATTTTTATTGCTGGTAATATTTTTCTTCTTCAATAATGTACTGCTTGTAATAATATTTCCAAAAACGTATTGCTGGTATTAAAACCTATTTTTATATTTTCATAGTGTTTTCACCCCATTTGGAAGGGTTAACTATTTGCCCATAGCTGAGACCCTGGGTCAGGATGGACCTGGGAACACCAGCAACTAAGAGGTGGTTCCATGCTCCTCAAAACCTCCTGATAAAAGGCCTTGCTGTCGGATATAATTTATCATTTTACCCAGGACGCGGATGTAGTTTATCGTCTTAACCAGGACGCATTCCCAAATTTTGTCTCTTCCCTACGTTGTTCTTAATTTTCATCAACAACCGCCCTGATGTCTTCAGTTCTCAACTTTGGTATCTATGCTGATGACACAACTATTTACTCCTGTCTTTATAGTTTGAGTGGTTCAATGAGGTCAGATTGACAGCTGCTTTCTAAAATGACTTACAATCTGTAGTTAACTAGGGTAAAGACTGGTTTGTTAATTTTAACCCCTTCAGAACAAAACTGCTCTTTTTTAATTGTCTGGAAGAACACTTTTTACCTTTTTGCTATGGCTGATGCTAACCTCCAGAATAATGAATCATTGCGCCTTATCGGGTTATTTTTTTCTGTTGAGATGATGTGGAAAGATTGTATTGAATCAATTGCTAAGTCTATTGCTAGGAAAGTTGGATCACTATGTCGTGCTGGATATCTTTTCCCACCAGAATCTATCTTTATAAGTCTACCATTCGTCCATGCATTGAATATTGCTGCCACATCTGGGCTGATGCGTCTGATGTGTATTTAGAGATTCTTGATTCTATTCAAAGCAAAATCTGCAATGTTATTGGTCCTGACCTGGCATCACGGCTTCGATCACTTTCTCACCGCCGTTACGTAGCTTCCCTGTGCATTTACCATAAATACCTTCAGGGTAATTGTTCTGATGAACTCGCCGCTATGGTACTGAGACTTTATGAATTTAAGCGCAGTACTAGATTAGCGGCATTGTCTCATCCTATTACAGTTGAAATGGCTAGATGGTTACCGCAAGTACTATGTTAACAGTTTTTTCTATCGCACTTCTCGCTTGTGGAATTCTCGCCCGGTTTCTTTCTCCCCCGTCAAGATTGATCTTCAAAAATTTAAATGCACGGTCAATCGTTATTTTCTCTCTTCTTAATTCCTGTTCTTTTATTTTTCTCTCTTTTTAATGTTTTCCCCTATATTCTCTAAAACTCAGTAACCCTTTACGTCTTAGTGGCTTTATTGCCTTGCTAGGGGTGAGATGATTAAAAAAACTGACCATCTTGTATCAGGTTTCACGGTATTAGCATCCACCGAATATAAAACGCAGCATGACAGGTTGGGCCAATATCTGCACTGGAAAATATGCAATTTTTACCGGAAGGAAACTGCAAGAAATTGGTATGAACCCTACCCAGAATTAACTTTACAATACACATAGAAAGAACAATCAAAGCTAATCGCCCAGGCATCGTTATCAAAGACCGTAAGAACAGAATGTGCTTTCTTATTGACCTGGCAGTTCCTGCAGACTGTAATGTATCTTTGAAGATCTTCAAAAATTATCAAAATACAAAGATCTTGAAGTAGAGATCTAAATGTGTGGCACACGAAGACATCAATAATTCCAGTTGTAGTTAGAGTCCTGGCTTTGAATGGAAAAAGTTCCGATAGACTCATTGAAAGGATTCTTGGTAGCACATGTCTTAAGGAAATACAAAAAAGTGTACTCACAATTATAGCTCACACATTACGAAGATCTTTATCTATGTAAAATGTATGCGATTTTAGTTTTTTTCTTACAAAAAAATGATGTGTGAAACGCTTTCTGTACTTAGATCTCTGGTTGGGACCCGGAAGGAAATCTGTATACAACAGAAATCCAAGGAAATAATAATAATAATAATACTAAATCTACCGAAGACTCTTATGTTCAATTCATTTAAACCCCAGCGCCCATCTCTTTTACTTGCATATTATAGCTAGGAGTCAAAAGAGAGCCTGACTATGTCTTGTGAATTGACGCTGCAATGAAGACCTACTGTTTCTTTTAGTGTTTATGGACTGTCCACCCGATGAGATAGAGAATTACTTTAAATTCACCACAAAACTAAAGAGAGTTTTGTCTGGACTGATAAGTTAACTCTCATTTCGATCGATCGAGAAAATTCGGAGATCTCCGTTAATACCCGTTGGCGAAATCTCCGTCAATATTCGATGACGTAACCTCCTTCAATATTCGATGACGTAACCTTATTCGATTTTTTGGATGAGGTAGAATTTTGAAATACTTTAAAAAATATTACTTGTTTTTGCTTTATACAACCCGCAGGCTCCTTTTTGCTAATCATATGTGAATTGCCAATGTCTTTCTGTGAAAGGTAGTGGAACGGTTTCTCGTTGTCTTCTCCATAAATTGGAATTCAATTCTCATCCTATTAGAGTGCCTCGCAGCCATGGCTAGCAGGCAAGGCTGCTGTGCTATCTGCTGTGGTAGTATGGGGGTGGCTGGAGGTTATTCTGAAAAGGTAATGACAACGCCCTGCTCCTACCATAGATCTACATTGGTCTCGTGTAAGGGCTAAAAGAAAATGCACAGTGTGTTAATACGTTCAAAATACATTTCTAAATAACACAATATATATATATATATGTATGTGTGTGTGTGTATATGTGTGTGTGTATATATATGTGTGTGTATATATATGTATGTGTGTGTGTGTATATATGTATATATGTGTGTGTATATAGATGTATATATGTGTGTGTGTATATATATATGTATATATGTGTGTGTATATATGTGTATATATGTGTGTGTGCGTATATATATGTATATATATATGTGTGTGTGTGTGTGTGTGTGTGCGCGTGTGTGTGATAAAGTACGTGATGAAGTAATTTGATTTACGCCAACCTCTTATCCTCAGAGATCCCAACAAGTTTCCCTTACATAATGTTGGTACCAATCGGCTTAGGAATGACTGCAGAAACAATCCCCTCCCCCCAAATTATGCACAAAACGCTCAGATGCATGCTGGGATTTCTTCTTAGCCAATATTCCCGGTTTCATCAGACTTGGTTCTCTCCTTTCTTATCTTGAAGTCAGAACGCTGCGATCTCTTGTCTGTATCCCCTTTTGCGTATTAACACCATTATTAGTTTGCGAACTTTTTACCTTACTGCTGTTGCGTGGCTTTAAATATATTGTTTCTTTGCCTAATATCATTTCTTGCCCTGTTCTTTTCTTTTCTTTTTTTGTTATTGTTTGTAGCCAACTTTGTCAATTCTGCTTCATGCGCATTTTCCATGGACAGTTTTGCCGCGTTTATAATTTTTCTATTTTGTCTTCACTTTTGTTTCGAATATTATTATACATATTCCCGCATATATATATATATATATATATATATATATATATATATATATATATATATATATATTATACACTGTTACATTAGAACATGTAAGTTACTACTACAAAAATGCACATTTTGTTTCGACGTTTAATAAACAACGTCTCATCAGGTAGTTAACAATGATGGTAATAAACAATTTTATTTAAATTGCAATTTATGAAACTACTTCATTTTCCGTTTTTGGAGAATTTTCCGTACAAGACGGTAAATTGTAAACATATTAAGGAATTAACCTTAAAATCTTGCTAAACTTCATAATCACTTCTCTCATGTTATATTATCTTTATATAAATATTTTAATGTTATCATTAGTGGTTTGTTCTAGCTTTAGGTATTATTTTGGTTAATATTCGTAAATTACTGGTAGTATGCTTAGCCATATAAATTGGCTTATTATTAATATTTTTCTCTTGCTGTATTGATAATAGTTTTTAATTTAAAATTAATATATAAATATAAAAGTTTAAAATTTATTTTTATTCTAATTTATAATGTAAGGTCGATTTTGTTAAGTATTGTATTGCTTCTTAAAGTGTCTTTTATTTACGTGGTATGGATAATTTTGTTTGAATTTGTGATTTCATTAAAAATGCCATAAAATTTGAAACGCGACATTGTATTGGCGTTTCATTTCCGTTCAAATTTGAATTCTCTTTTTCAGTATAATTTCATTGGTTAACTCGCATGAACATCTCATATGTTATTTTCTTAACTTTCCTCTTCCTTTGTATCTGTGTAATTTTGAATATACTCCTCTCTTTCTTTTGCTTTTCTTTTCTTTCTATTCTCTTGATAATAGGGTTAATTTCTTATGCTTTCTTTTGCCTTTCTTTTCTTTCCTCTTCCTTTTCCTTTTATTGATTTCATATATTCATTCCTTTTTCTTTATAAAAATCCCTTTTACCTTGTACGGAAAATTTTCCAAAAACGTAAAATGAAGTGCTGTTTCATAACTTGTAATTTTAAATGAAACCGTTTAACTACCTGATGAGACGTTGTTTATTAAACGTCGAAACAAAATTTTGTAGTAGTAGTAATTTAAATATTCTAATGTAACAGTGTATAATAAATATTTATTGCTCTACTCTTGTATCGAGACCTGTTTTAAATTAACGTTTTAAACGTTGCAATTTTATTCTTCGTTCTTTTACATTTGTATATATATATATATATAGTTTTGAGGACAGTTGTTCGGAGTTTCCGTGGAAAGTCTGATAGAATCGTCCATATTTTCTACTCACCCCCGAGATAAAATACACTCTTCCATTAGAATCAGTTTTAACCAACCAACACCTCATATTGCAAATCTTGACTTTTTATTGGTTGAGACAACACCAAAATTTGTAACAATTGTCGAAATTTCCGTGGAAAGTCTGATAGAATCGTCCATATTTTCTACTCACCCCCGAGATAAAATACACTCTTCCATTAGAATCAGTTTTAACCAACCAACACCTCATATTGCAAATCTTGACTTTTTATTGGTTGAGACAACACCAAAATTTGTAACAATTGTCGAAATTTCCGTGGAAAGTCTGATAGAATCGTCCATATTTTCTACTCACCCCCGAGATAAAATACACTCTTCCATTAGAATCAGTTTTAACCAACCAACACCTCATATTGCAAATCTTGACTTTTTATTGGTTGAGACAACACCAAAATTTGTAACAATTGTCGAAAACCTATTTTACCGCCCAGTTCCATGGAGCCTACTTGGGATTCCAAAAACAAATAAAAAGTACCATTTCGACCCAATTCACCAGTCAGTCACTTAGCTTCAGAGAGATGCCACGCGAATCCACGCGTGTCACTATTTTGAGTTAATAAACTTTGCGCGCGTCAACTGCTGACTCAAACACCAACATTATTATCTCAAAATTCACTTACAACGTTCCAAGAAAAGTGTTCTTACACACTACTAAAATAGAAATTGTATTTAACAAAGGATAAATACAGAACAATTCAAGGTAAACAACTCTAGAAAATTAAGACATTTATACTCTACTTTATTCACGCACACAAACTACACAAATTTCTGTATAAGTAATATTTTCCATTTTAATATATGTGACCAGTTCTTTAACACATGAACAATTTTGAACTGTAAATCAATAAGACACCCAATTTATACATGGTCAATTCTTGCATTATCAAACCACAAGTTTTCTAATTGTATATTAATTGTACATAAATGCCTGTTGTTTTTTATTGAAACCTAAATTACCGTTGTTTCTTATTCAATTGCCTTGTGATTGATTCGTTTTGAATGCCTATATTCTATATTATTGTGGATTAATATGGTGAACATGCCTGTAAATTAACCATCTTAATATTAAAACCTTCTGATAACAAATTCAAACTCATAGCAATCCCAACAAGTCTTTTGCACCGTTACTTTTTTTTATCGACAGATCCAAAAAGTGTGGATGGTCCGACACAAGCCTTCACCACTTGAAACAAATCATTGTGTTGGTTTTCAGACAACTACATCTAATTAGTTCCACACATATCCAGCTACTTAGGCATGCAGATAATTAGTTCGCGGTCGTCGGAACCTCATATGTCGATGTATATATATATATATAGTGTAACAAATAAATAACAACAAGTATAATAAATTGATCTAAATACATCCAAATATATAAATAAACTAACAACCCATTACGATAAACTAGCCGTTTAGAAAAAAAAAATAAAGATAATCAACCCAAATAGAAAAATTAAAAACTGTTCCGACCAAAATAATAGTAAGAACAAACCACAACATTCCACCCCAAAATTCAACAAATAGATTTAATCAATGACAAATAAACAAATATATAAGATAAAAAATAAAAATGAAAATAAATAAAAACAAGCAAAACAATTTGACCCAAATAAATAAGCAAACAAGATACTTCCGGTAAATGACCGCCATAATAGACTACCAACAATAAGCTATATAAACAAATTTTTACTACGTTAACAAAAAACACCGATCAAAATAAAAAATAAAGAAATAAATATATAAGATAAAAAATAAAAAAAAATAAAAAAAACAAACAAAAAAACAAGCAAAATAATTTGACATAAATAAATAAACAAATAAGCGACTTCCGGTAAAAGTAACCGCCAAAATAGACTACCCATAATGCACCACTGACCCTTATATATAAATAGCCGAGAAAAATAACAGCACTAGTTGCCTGACGATTGCACTAACATGAAACAGACTGTCGCCTCTAAGTGCTGATTTCCATGTCCACTTTTATATTTACACACGCTCTATCTCTGATATTGAGCACTTATCCCATAAATATAACACACTTTAAGACTATATTTCTTCATATATATATATATATATATATATATATAATGGACTCTCCCGTCGGTTTCGACATATGAGGATCTGACAACTTAATTGATTCAGTTATGAAATTTTGTGCGATAATCTTAAGTGGCACTTAAGACCCGCTTTACAAAGGAGGCCGCATATGGAGCAAGAGTAAGGATTGTGGGATGAGATCACTATTAGATTGGCTGACCTTTTAGATCTTGCTCCCGCTTCTTGAAAACGATTCAGGCAAACTGACTGAAAACTGCTGAGTCCACTAAAACACGTTGATCTCCATTCTATTGATTCTGATTTTCGGTTGATTTTCTATCGTGCTATCGAGAGATCTGCTTCGAAGTTGCCGATTCGTTTCTCATTGGCTCACAATTGGAAACCTTATATCCTAGTTCTATAATGTTCGCATCCTGGTTGGGACGGTTTCTGATTGGTTGATCGAAATATGGTTTTATGGTGTAGACATTGTGAATGCACACATATTTTTAGAGATTTTTTTGTTCCTTGTTATTTGTTGATATTTCTATCATTATAGTAGAATAAACGGATTAATGCATTCCTGAAGGGTATTGGTGCGAAAGTGATGGCAACAAAGTAAGCTGGTATTTGAACTTGGTTCACCGGCACTACTCTTCGCGTCTATAACCGTTACACAACTTTGCTTTCAGATCAATTTAGGTACCTCCACTTCCTCGCTGAAAAACAGCATAGCATGATGAAAAAAGGTCCAAAAATTAATAAAAACAAAGTTTTATCATTAAAGATTATTGGAAAGACCAAAGTATGTTTTGATTATTTTATTAAATTTTTTAATCCCGTCTAGCACATTCAAAATTTTGGTTAAAAATCTCGTTTTTTTTACGTCCGCGATCGACGTTAATTTACGATTAGTGTTTTTGCGCTTTTGTCAGGTGAAAAACACATTTTTTAGAAATTCTTGCAAAAATCAAATAATTGTTGGATTTTAATGAAACTTTCAAGACTTATTCACAAATAAGTGAAATTATTTAAAAAAATTTTGTTAGGTGTTATTGTTATTAAGTGAAAACTATATTTACGAATCAAAAAGGAAAAAGCTCAATACAAGTCGTTTACACCCAATATTATTTAAAACTTAAATTTTTTTATGTTTATAAATTATTACGTAACTTGCCCATGTTTGAAAGTATGGTCGACCATACACAGCATAATCAGAAAAAATAAGAGTGATTACTATATTAAATTTAAATTCGACATTCCTAAAATTAGATTACGGAGAATATTTTCCAAAATTAGATAAAAAAGGCGCTCACTCGTCATTTTTTAAAATTATGTTTTAACAGATAAAGTCAACGTAGAACAACAATAAAGATGTTGACAGATTTTATCATAGCTTTTCAAGTGATCTACGATTGACAAGCGACGGTAATAAGAGCGTAATTACTGCTAAAGTTTATTTTTAAGATCCATTTCTCTGTTATTTTAACTTAAAGTAAATAATATTTTTTTTCAAATCAGATTATATATAATTTAAATCAGCTAATATTCCTCAAATAAAGTTTCAAAAAGTATATTTTATTTTTGGAAAATTTATAAAACCGTGAATTAGCTTTTGTTTACGTATGTGCCACAATGTGTAAAAACTGGCTTATTTTGTGAAAGCGACCAAGAAGTTGAGATTCCAATCAATATAATTTCTATTTGAAATACACCAGAATATTTTGTTTACCGGAAATACTAAATTTAATCATTTAGCTTTCAATTAAAGCTAAAATGAAAGCTTCAAGAATGCTTTTCCTTTTTAAAAAATTCATTTTAAACCTTAGTTATTGATAATTCAGTGGAGGTGTCTACTCTATATTCGGAAATATTAATATGATTTGATCTTAAAAGGCGTTTCTTTTTTTAAATTTCAACGTCTTTTAAAATCTGAATTATATATAATTTGTATATGGCTATTGTGGCCTATTTAGGGGCCAGAAAGAAAGACACGGAAGACGAAGGTAGGTTAAACAAGTATATTGAAGATATATACAAAACAATAGTGTTAGTAATAAGTAGTTAACGATGTACGTCTGAACGGTAGGTTAGCACTGCGTCTACTGCTGCCCCAAACCGCCCGCTATATTTAACGCACCCCCCCACGTGGGCCGTATGTGGCACAAGACCGGTTTAGTGTGGGTTTTCCGAGCCCGGAGGCTCGTCCAGAAATATTCCTTTTGAACCCGTAAAAATGGGTTCAGGGACTGTCTACCTCTCCGGACGAAACTTTGCCCTGCGGCAAAGCCTCGTCCGGGTTCCTTTCCGCCGAGGCGGAGAGTTCGACAGTTATGATCGGTTTAGCACCGTCGTGCCGAAAACCGCCCGCCGCTCAACCGACTCTCGCAGTTTGTATTTATGAGAAGATGTTCATTCTACTGTAGGAGGGTTTACCACAACAGAGGAAGAGTTCATTCTACTGTAGGAGGGTTTAACACAACAGAGGAAGTGTTCATTCTACTGAAGGAGGGTTTATCACAACAGAGGAAGAATTCATTCTACTGTAGGAGGGTTTAACACAACAGAGGAAGTGTTCATTCTACTGAAGGAGGGTTTACCACAACAGAGGAAGAATTCATTCTACTGTAGGAGGGTTTACTACAACAGAGGAAGAGTTCATTCTACTGTAGGTTGGTTTACCACAACAGCTATGTATATTTTGCCTACCCAAAATTTGTATATAGCTCTGAATGCCGTAGCTGAAGACGAGAATTGAAGGACCAGAGATTGGGTCCTGCTGACGAATGATGAGAATATCAGGACCAGGACATGTGAGCAACGAGGAAGTCTTAAAGAAAATTGCATTTACAAGCAAACTTATAGTTACACTCAAAAAGAAGCAGTTGAAATTTCTCGGAAATATAATGAGGAAGAAGTGCCTAGAGAATTCAACACTCACAAGACATAATGAAAGGAAGAGAATCAGGGTGGAGGGAAACAACGAGTAACTATTTAACAAGGTTTAATGTTCGGCAGATGTAGGGACAACAAGGGATGGTCAAGTTAATCCATTGTAAACTTAATTTGTGTTTCTTGTTCTATTTTATTACAGTTTTGTTTAATCATTTCACCGCAAGCAAGGCGGGAATGCCACTAGTACGCAGGAGGTTACAGCGAGTGAAAGTGAGAGAAAAGACTGAGTATAGGGAGGATTGAGGAAAGGACAAAAGGTGAACAAGATTCAAGAAGATAGAAGATGGCGATTGGCGTTGCATTTAAATTTGTGAATATTGTAGTTATCACAGAAGCAAGTAAACGGAAGGGAGTTTCACAGACAGGAAGTGAGAGAAACGAAACTGTTGGAGTAGAAGTGGCGGATGCATTTAGCTATTTCAACAATAAATGGTGGAATCCAGATGCCAATCTAGTAACACGCTTGAATTCTTATAGTCAGAGCACCAGGGACAAAATCTCGTCAGAGCAGATGCTATGAAAATATTTGTGGAAAAGACAGAGGGAAGCCATATCACGTCGGTTAGAAAGTGACTGAAGTCAAAATGCCAAGTCAGGATCTATTACTTTATAGATCCTTCTTTAAATTTTGTTGAGAATCTCAAGATATATAACAGGAGCACCAGACCAGATATGGCAGCAATATTCGATGTACGGACGAATGGTAGATTTATAAAGGTGCAAGATGGATTCTGATGAGAAAAAACTTTGGCGGTGGGAAAGTAGTGTCGTGATTCTAGGTGAGGACCAATAACATTACATTCTTTGGATTTTGTTGAGAATCTCAAGATATATAACAGGAGCACCAGACCAGATATGGCAGCAATATTCAATGCACGGACAAATGGTAGATTTAGAAATGTGCAAGATGGATTCTGATGAGAAAAAAACTTTGGCGGTGAGAAGGTAAAGTCGTGATTCTAGGTGAGGACCAATAACATTACATTCTTTGGATTTTGTTGAGAATCTCAAGATATATAACAGGAGCACCAGACCAGATATGGCAGCAATATTGATTCGATTTAGTTGCTCCACTTCAAGTCAGTTGTAAGTTCAGCTGTTGTTAAACTTCCACTCATTGATTATCAATAAACTACAACTTTAGACTTGAAGTTGGTTTTATTGTAGAGAGAAAATATGAAGCGGTTTTACTTTTTGCCGCTTTAAATGTCGTGTCTTGATACATAACCCAATTCTTCGGGAGTCTTCGGGATTCTTCGGGATTCTTCGGCAGTCAACAGATTCTTGTCTCGCTCTTGGCAGCTAAAAACAACAACAACCATAAAAAACACAAAAATTGCCTTAAAAAAATTGAGTTATTTGTTTCTAGAGGTTCTTTTTTCTTCCACAAATATCTGAAAAATATGACATTATTTAAAAAATACTATTGTTCCCCCAATACAAGGCCTGACAGCCACTCGAGGTATAGTGTTACTGTATGAAGTTGTTTTATGGATGTAAGAGAAGGAGGTAAGGAATGCATATTATGCATATATGTAGGCTAGATAACGGTTGGATCTAACTTGAAGAGGTTAAGATTACAGAGATCAGGGAAGCATCATCATGGGAGTCTTATTTTTATCTATTTTTGTTTATTTATTTTGCTAAAAGCCACTCAAGACAGAGAGTTAATGTGTAGTGTTGTATTAGTGTAAGAAAGGACTAAAGGAAGAAGTTGTGGAGAGCCATAATCGCCGACTTACAGAAGGGACATAAAAGAAAACAGATAAACCGGAACTACTGATGGACGGGAGAAGGGAATCGAAATGACAAGGCCAAAGAAAAAAAAAACGTTTATTTAGCCAGTATGTCGAATGTTAGCCGAGAGGCAGTTCGGTTAGCGACCCACGCAATGCACTCACTTGACCCAGCAGGCGGAATCAGCAGCAGCAGCGACGGAAGCAAAGACACACAGCGGGAACACAATGAATATAAGGCCCAAGTTTGCCAGCCACTTATTTTGTAATTTCGCCAGCCTTCTTGATTGATTTTTTTAACACTATACTAATGATCAAACCTTTAGATGAAGTATTGTCAATTACTATTATTTTAGCTATTAGCATTTCTTATCTTTCATCTTATATCTCTTGCTTTAAATCCGAAGGCGCATTGGAATAGCGAAAGATGCCTTCAAAAAGCTAAGCAAAGCATTAAGAAACAAGAAAAACTTCGTTAGAAACAAAAAAAAAATACTTCTGAACTGTTATGTAATATCAATCCTCCCATAATACACTGAATACTGGACAATCTGGACAATCTCATCACAGATGAAGCAGAGACGTGAGGCGAAAGAAGTCTGGTTATACAGAAGGATACTGAGAATACCAAGGACCAAACATATGAGAAATGACGAAGTTTTAGAGAAAATGGAAACAAAAGAATTACTTATACTTATCATCGGAAAGACACGGATGAAATTCCTAGGGTACCTAATGAGAAAAGAGAGAGAGAGAGGAACACATCGCATAAGCCATCTAGAGAATTGTTTATATCTTATCTATTAAGTAACTGCATTACATCTACTCCATCTTTTTTACAGTAAGGTTGACCCTGTACAAGACCCGGGGCCACTCGAGGTCGAGGGTTAAGTTCATCATCATCATCCTTTGACCTCCCTATGGTTGGTCGTAACTCCATTGACAACCCCTTTCCACAATGTTCAGTCCTGTATTGCTGTCCACAGATCCCCAATGTATCTTTCGGTAGCCCGTACAAAATGTAGAATGCCAACCCTACATCCGGGTGTTTTTGTTGAGACACCATCTCTAGAAAGACCGCAACCAAAGGCTAAAGAGTTATTTCAAGCCATGAACTGAATTATCCGACACCAGACACCAACATGGAATTTGAATTTCCGTAGACTGTCTTAGAGACTCCAGCTCCGGATTTGACCTCCCTAAGTTTGGTCGGAACTCCATTGATAATCCCTTTCCACACCGTTCGTTCCTTTATTGCTGTCTACAGATCCCCAATGTATATTTCGGTAGCTCATACAAAATGTAGAATGCCAACCCTACATCCGGGTATTTTTGTTGAGACACTATCTCTAGAAAGACTCCCACCAAAGGATAAAGAGTTCATTCAAGCCATGAACTGAATTATCCCACGCCAGGCACCAACATGGAATTTGAATTTCCGCAGAGTGTCTTAGAGACTCCGGCTCCGGATTTGTCGGCTTTTTATTCCTCTAGTAGTATTATAAGATATGAATTGCTCACATGAGGCCTTGTCAATTTTTTCACTAGGATTTCTTTCATATTATTTCTCTTGCTTTTATTTCACTAGTAGTATTAGATGGAATATGATTTGAATTTCGTACAGGAAGCCTTGTCAATTAACGGGTCGGAAGATGGATAAGAGTAAAGTATAATGTCACCTCATGGTGACATGGACACCTGCACATATGCTACATGCCACTGTAAATACCCTGATCGTATGTGACTGTAAACCAGATCATCCTTTAATTTTTTTTTTGAGTAATTTGTGTTCATTTTTTTTCTAAAAGGTGTTTATTAAAATATATTCCATCTTAATTTACCCGTAACAACATAAAATAGTAGTAAACGTTTCGTTTTATATTACAGAATTAATGAAAAATTATTCATTAAGAATTCTTAATGTCATAATTAAATTCAAGTTTAATTTTACTCATTGTAAACATGGTGTACCGTAAAACCGTAACCCGGACTTAGCTGTCATAACCACGCATTTTAAAGAGTCATTGTTTTCAAGTTACTTCTGTAATCATAAAAAGCATATTTATGACAAAATAAATCAGCATAAAAATAGTCACTATATTTCTAAACAATAAAATAAATAGACAGAGTTATTTTTATGTTATTTTGTTTTAGGTCATATTTTTGTTCCCGAATTCACAGATCCGATATGGGTTTTGTTTCATCAAAACTATTTTAATTAAAACGCAAATGACATTCCGTACACTCCTCTTAAATGGGTGGGTGGTGATGGATCCGAAGCTTTACCAAATTATATGTTAATAAGTCTTTAGTAAAGAAACAATAAACCAAGATAAAGAGGATATACTTTTCGAACCAAATTAATTATAATTTTAATCTCTACATTTTTCTTTGAATTTCTGCAGCAGCGAACTACTGCAAACCTAAACTTAATCTAAAAAGTTTCGCTCCCAGTGGAAAGACGAGATTTGAAATAGGCCTCCAGTTCTGGATGAGACATGTGTAGTGGATCGTGGGGTGAAGATGTGAAGAGATATCAGAAGGTTAAAATTTTCTGCTAGCCAGCCCAGCTACATGAGAATGTTGGACTTTAATAATTAAGTCCAAAGAAGACAAAGAAAACAAACAAGACCGATAGATATATATATATATGTAAACAAATATATATATTAATAACAAGTTAAACAAAGACATGGACAGTTACATAGAGTTTGTGTGGAGAAATAATGTGTGTGTGTTGTGAGTGTTCGTACGTACGTGTATTGTTCTTAGCGTGTTCCCAGAATTTGGGAAACGCTGTACTGTCAGAGGTCACATATTGGTGTTAGTTGAAAAGAGAGATTTACCTCAACTCCACGCGAGGTGGCGGCCCAAGGCCTCAGGGGAAAAGAGAGATCGAAGCGAAAGGTCAGCCAGTATTAATAGCTGTTGAAGGATTAAGGAACCGAGGAGGAGCTAATTCCGACACATGCGCAATGAAATGACCTTCAATAAAGATCGTCATTTTTTTACCATTTTTTTTTTATCTTTAGGTATCATTTCTCTATTCTGTATCATTACCAAATCCTTTTTAGGCACCATTATTTTGTCTTTTACATTTATCCTTACTTACAATTTTATACTTATTAGATCATTTTTATTTTTACGAATAAATTACCTTAAGAGATTTACCATACAAATCATTTAAAAATCGAAGATGAAAGTAAATACTCGTCAAGATTATAAATGAATAATGATTGATTCTGCCCAGCAAATATTCATATTACAAAATAATCTCTCTTCTTGTTAATGCATTTAATCCAACGCTGCTCCATAATACAGGTTTCATGCCTAAACACATCTAATAACTTTCTCAGGTTCTCAACTCGTGTGGCAATGGGCCAGCGAGGTAGGGGTAAGGGCCCCATTCCTGTCCATTGATTTGGGAAAGGCCTATGTACAACAAAAGATCTTCACAAGCTGAGAAGAAGAACATGCATGATAATAGACTTCTCAAGTTTATTAAGTGTTAACGCTTTTTCTAGCAATGATGTAGATTTCCTTTCTAACCTTTTGTTTAAGGTGCTATGGAAAGTCAACCTCTTGATCATATCATTAGTTTCACTCCTAGTTACACGTGCTGACTGTTTTATTTGTTGCCGTTGTTGGAAGTTTTCAACCGACGGGGTTTCTGTCATTTGACGAGGTTCTTTGAATCAGTGAATGTCGATGGAAACAAAACGATGTGAATATTAGCTTAAAAAATTCACCGATTTGACAGATGTATAAACACATCGATAGTTGCTGTGCCAGACTAAAGTTAAGCTTAGACAGAAATAAATCGATAGAAACAATTACTGGAGATAGATGGCGGACGGAGAAATGAAAATGTCGTTTGTTGGAGAGCCGGTCAATCCACACAGACTTCATTAATATTTGATATACAAACGGTACTATTTTTTTGTGATATTGTGGGAAAGAATTAGATTTGGCTGTTGTGTTATTTGGGAATCGGTAAATCGAATAAGACTAATGAGAAATGCGTTACCAAGGTTTCATCTGAATACGAAAAAGGAAATAATTGGTTCAGTAGTGACAGTTGAAAAGATAAGAATGATTAAATGCCGATATGTCTTCAGCGCATCAGTAAGTCTGTATCCTAATAATGAAAATTGCATTAATTTCGCATAACAAATACTCATTCTTCAGCGTAATCGCTTTCCTTTATCAATGCACTTAGTCCAATATATAAACATAGAGATTCATCGATAAGTCTGTAGTCTAATGATGAAAAAAGCATATATTTTGCGCTAAAATTTCTAATTTTCCTAAATAAGCACCATCGCACCCCACCCACAAAAAGAAAAAAAAAGCATGCAAAAAATTACACTATGCTTTTACCAGGTCAAATTCGCCCGGTTCACACTCCTTCACCGGCTATTGAACAGTAGATATCTTTCCCTTGTTTTTCTTGTTTAGGATTGGGTTTCTGGTTGCGTAGGTAGTCAGCTATATCTAAATGCTAACTAAATGTCGAACTGTCAACTACTGGTCAGAACTTTGACGACCCGAACAGAGTAGAACTTGTCTGAATTCCATGGACATGGAATT
>OZ038515.1:70426882-70584382 GCA_964036315.1 Acanthosepion esculentum | reverse complement strand
ATAATATTTTAGATGTTGTTTAAAAAGGTTGTTTTAACTATATCTAAAAAAAAATTTTTTTAACTATTGAAATATTTATACAGATTTAAAATTCCCAAGTCTTTATTTAACCCTAGTTTATATGTGTTTAATTTTAAAATCCAGTATTTTTCTTTTTTTCTGCGTGTGTATGTGGAACTGAAACCGGAATCTATCAATAAACATTTACATTTGTCTAATGAGTGTCTTAACTTATTTCTGACGAAAGATCGGGGCAGATCTAAAATATCAAATATATATATAAAATATAAATAAATACTTAAAAAAAAAAATTCAATTTTATTTAATTTGCAACTTTTCAGTTGTTTTCTCCATATTATATACATATCAAGAAAGTATACGTAGCTTCTCATTATGCTATATATATATATATATATATATATATATATATATATATATATATATATATATATATATAAAGAAATATAGTCTTAAAGTGTGCTATATTTATGGGGTAAAGTGCTCAATATCAGAGATAGAGCGTGTGTAAATATAAAAGTGAACATAGAAGTCAACATTTAGAGGCGACAGTCTGTTTCATGCTAGTGCAATCGTCAGGCCTGACGATTGCACTAGCATGAAACAGACTGTCGCCTCTAAGTGTTGATTTCTATGTTCACTTTTATATATATATATATATATATATATATATATATATATATAAATTTTATTAAATAAGACCTGTAAAAACAAAAATGAAAAAATAAGTTTTTGTCAATAACAAATTATAGACAACGTGGTTCATGTAATAGTCACATGAGGACATAGTTTATTTTTTTACTGGACGTTTAAAAAGAAAGTGTTACATATTCTCTATTTATATGAAAACATAATTTAATGAGATCAGTAAAAACAATGTAGAACCATGGAAAAGCGGTTAATTATATAAACAATTTAGTTCATCGCTTTCGCGTAGCAAAATGTTATTAAAAATTTCAAACGTAAAAATAAAAAACAAAAAACAATAGGGCAGCAGTTTATTTATTCGGACTTATTTTCTTCATTGCATCGCACAACAGAAGAAAGAGAAGTGTTAATACTGGCTTCAGTTATAGGATGAAAGCTTTTGGGTTACGCTGAAGCTGGAATTTGATCAGGATTTTGGTGTTGTTGACAAATCAATAAAGAAAATAAAAAATATTGTGAAAAATTTTCGTCACTGGAATAAAAAGGGACAATAAAAATATTTCAATGACTATTTACATCATCAAATGGCGGTGTTTGCAAGTTACTTTCATTATTTTGGTGCTACAGTTCACTGATGAAGAAAGTCATTACATTTGATAAAATTATGATATCAGACTTATTATGTATTCGTTTCTAGTCAGAGTTTCTTGAATATAGCAATTGTCAGGTGCAAATTTGTGTCTGACAATTCCTATATGCTTGGAACTCTGAGTAGCATCGAACGGTGAGGAACAAATTTATGATTATAAATTTTGTCTGTTATTTTATATCGAGCACTGTTTTATTATTACTCACAAAACTCACTCTGCGATATATATATATATATATATATATATATATATATATATATATATATATATATATATATAGGATGCGGCTGGTATTTGAGGACATACAGATTTAAGATTAATACTGCTTCCTACTAACTTCTAATTTTTTATTTTTCTGAAATCAAGAATGGCAAACCCTATGATAACAAATGAAATGAAAAGGCATGCTGTGATTGTGGCATTAAAGGCTGATCATAACGATTTGGATATTGCACGTTTCCTCAGAGTTGCAAGAATGAATGGCTGACCATTTGTACGACCACATCACACCCAACATTTGGCCTCCTAACTCTCCAGATCTCAATCCACTAGACTACTATGTGTGGAGCGTTATTGAGAAGGAGGTTAATAAACAGCCTCTTAACACCAAAGACTCTCTTAAAGCTGCAATAGTTCGAGTAATGTCTGACATAAATAAGGACCAATTAATCAGAACTTGCAGCCGATTTCGACCTCGTGTAGAGGCAGTTATTGATGCTAGTGGTGGTTTTATTGAATAAAATTAAATAATAGTTAGCTAAATTTAATGTTTACTTGTTTGTAATCAAATATAATTATATTCATTTGTTCAGCAAGTTTTTTTTACTAATCCATAAAATCTGTCCTCAAATACCAGCCGCACCATATATATATATATATATATATATATATATATATATATATATATATATATATATATATATATATATATATCTGTAATTAAAAATTACATCATACCCTCTTCGGAAACTATAACTCTATGTTTACAATCTCATTCTCCCCACAGCACACACTAGTAATAACAGACCTGCCTAACGCTTTTACACCGATCAAACTTTTAAATTAGAGTTTATTTTCATAAAAGAGTTTCTCACAATGAGATATCAGACATAGATCTGGGTTTTGATATTACGATTTCCACTGGAAAATACGCCATCTACAAAAATATCTGTCGGTGAGTAATTCCCATTTCTCTCTTTATTCCTGGGTCTGTTGATAAAGGACGCAGGAGTGTCCGAAAATTTCGAACTTAAAACCTTTCCCTCCGTGCCTTATTTCTGTCATATAGTTAATTAATATTTAATAAATGTTTATCATACTGATTATATTGGTACCTTTTCCTTCATCCTTGTTTTGTTAACTAACCTATCGTTTTATATATATATATATATATATATATATATATATATATATATATATATATATATTGGTTAACTATCAACCAGTGTTTTCTGTTATGGATATATTCATTTTTCATTATTTTGAATCCTTTTTTGCTTTTTGGTACACATTTAATTATAAATTATCTGAGTTGTTTCGACCTACTTAAGCCATTATCAATGAGATTTTGCTTTTTGTGTTATGTCATCTTCTTTATTTTCAAATATTGCGTTTTCGCGTCTTCAAGCGAGTGTTCGATTTTGTGAAAAAACATATTAAGCACCCCCCGCAAAAAAACATCAATAAAATGTTATGAAATTTAAAAACACTAATAGTAAAGATATTTATTTAGAACAAAAAATCAGAATTCTATGATAATAGTTTAAGAAATTCGAAAGTACAAAGACATTGGACTATTTATATTTTAATATGTATCGGAAACCATAACAATGATCCAAAACATAGAAAAATACATAATAAATCCATAACAAAGTATTTTCGTTGTTCTTATATATATATATATATATATATATATATATATATATATATATATATATATATATATATATATATATATTACATGAATCATTCATACAAAAAGTAGATTAGTAAAGTTAATGATATCAAATGGCGAAATTCCTTGGCAAACAAAATTTTAAAGGTGCATTAACCTACAAATCACTCGATAAATGTTACGATCCTTGTTTTTTAAAATTATGAATTGTATAAGGTCTTTCTTTAATACGCAAGTACTTTCAACTGTACATTCAGTCATCTTCAGGCATGGAAATTATTTTGTTTTTGGTAAAATTCAGGTAGCATCCGAGACGAAAAATAAAATGCGTATCGAAATATGTTTTCTTTGAAATGTTATTGTTAACGGATACAAACGTTTGAAGCGTGCCGTCGCAACGCTAACGTTGAATTTTTTGAAAATATATATATAGTTTGAAGGTATGATACGTTTAAGAGTAAAAGTATTCAATATCAGAGATAGATCGTGTGCAAATATAAGAGTGGACACTGAGATCAACACCGACAAGCAAACAGTCTGTCTCATGCTAGAACGCAATCGTTAAGCTTGAAGATTGCGGTCAACCATGAAACAGACTGTCGCCATTCGGTATTGACTATAGTATCCATAGATAGATAGATAGATAAATAGATAGAGAGAGAGAGAATTTAATGCAACAGACACACATATGTATATGTATCAGACATAAAATAATTTGGTTGATTAGCCGAAACGATGGATTATTTGTAAAGTAATGTGGGAAAATAATTAAAGGGCAGAGTACTAAAAAATTAAATATGTGTAGAGTAGATATAAAAACAGCAGAGAAAAATTATAATTGGCGAGTTTCGGCTAATTGTCCGTTAAACGGCAAATGTCAAATAGACGGTGTTGTATATAGGGCTATGGAAGAGCCCACGAAAGTCCAAGAAAAAGTATACATTGGTTCCACAGAAGGAACGTTTAAAAAGATGTTATATAACCATAGATCTTCATTCAAGCTAGCAACCTGCCGATTATGAATGGAATGTAAAAGAAAAATATAATCAAAGCCCTAATATAAAATGGGATATATTCAAAAAGACCTAGTTATTCAATATCGGGAATAAGATGTGCAAACTATGCCAAGAGGGAAAAAAAGGCAATAATGCTGTACCAGAGCAACACAAGCTACTGAATTAAAGATCGGGAGTTACGATGCAAGTACGCAAGGAAATTTCTACTGGTAAGTTACTTTCCTGGGTAGGGGTATTTGTATAAACTAAAAGAAAAATTCCCCTGTCCCTTTCTTTTTTTCTCTTCCCACTTTACCGCTTTCTCTCTCCCCTCTGCCAGTACAGTTGCGCATATAAGCGAGTTTTAAATGGAGCACTTGATTTTACTACCTGATGATGACATAAAGGTTGAAACTGTGGTTCCCGAAAGGTCAATGTTCTAAATATTTTATGTCTTAAATTGGACTACAATTTCGTCTTCTGAAAGTTGTATTGAGCGCATCCTTCTTTTTGTAAAGTGAGTATATATATATATATATATATATATATATATATATATATATATATATATATATATATATATATATATATGTAGGGTATCCATAAAGTTCGTGTGCACTTTAAATAATTTATAACTTTATTTGTATTTGCGATAGAAATAATTTGTAAAAAGGATTAGAAAGAAGAAAATCTATATTTATAAAGGTTTTATTGAAATTTTATTTAAGTTTCCACATATCCACAAAGGGTAATACGATTTTGCAGTTCACGGAAAACATTTGCCAACTGATTTACAGTAAAGCCTGAAATCACATTAGTTATTTTAGCTATACTTAAAACTAGGTACATTAAATTTTATAACATTTTTTACAGATTATTTCTATTGTAAATACAAATAAAGTTATAATTTTTTTTTAAGTGCACGCGAACTTTATGGACACCCTATATATATATATATATATATATATATATATATATATATATATATATATATATATATATATCATACACACAACGCACACATTCCCTTCTCAGGAACTAATAAACCTGTCAAAATGACTTCTTTCTTTTTATGTGCCGTGTCCTTTCAGGACGTAGGCGATCATGGCTCGCCACTTCCCCCTATCCTTTGTGGCTCTCAGTAAGTTTCGTGCCTCTGCCAATTTCTCCAGACCACCTTCTGCCATCCACCTGCTTTCCCTTGTCTCTTTTCCCCTCTATTCGACCTGTGAGTATCAGATTCCCCAGATTTTATTTTAAACGAGCTCGGACTTTTCTTCCATTTTAGTAAATATTTCAATATATGTGTCTCCTTTATACTAATAAATAATGTGCCAACGCGTTACCTATGAATAAGTGTTGGCCGAAAGATATCTCAGGTGTTTATGTCTAAAAAAAAAAGTCTGATTAATAAAATGGCGTCCCTGTTGTTAAAATATATATATATATATATATATATATATATATAGACATATTGTGTAAACTGATTCGACAACTGGACAGGATCAGTATAAAAATAAGTAGTTACAATATTATTATAAAAAACAAACAAACAGAAGAACAACCCGTATTGAATAAAATATCTGTTACCCCAGAGAATAGCGTTTGAAACTGAATAAAATATTCAAAAAGCGGGTAAAACATTTTATATCTTCGTCCTCTTGCTATTTCAAACTCTGCCAAACTATGCAGTAGATGACGTCACTTATAGCACACACATGTATATTGAAATTTGAAATGTTGACTTCCAAAAATGCAAGCATGAAGCTGACAAAAATTTCTCTATGACAATATTTAGTTCCTGCTAATGACCAAGTTGGTAGAAAGTTATTCAGCAATAACTTTTGACAGATTGACAACACAATGCAAACACAAATATCCAAAACTTAAAATTTAACTTCATTCCAAGTATGCAAACTATTGATAAACGGACGTTGTATTTCGATTCACTTCTTTCATTCTTTATAATGAATGGAGTTATTCGAAAGCTCGCTATCTTAAAAAGAATAAGCATAAACCATAAATATTTTATTTAAACTTTTAATTCGAAGTTACGAAAAATCATTCGAAAATATATATATCATTTCACTGCACAGTACAAATTTGTCTCTTATCACAAGTAATCGGACCTATATCAGATATTCTACTGTCGGAGTTAGCTCCTCCTTAATTCCCAAATTGTCACTAGGGGTTATTCCCCTTATACTATAAATACTGGGCGACTTCTCGCCTCGTTCACTTTTTCATTTCTTCATTTCAGTGACTACAATGTAAGCTCTCTTAGAAGATCCGCGTCTTCCTATTTGTGGGAGACGCCGTGAACATTATACACACATACACGTACTTACGAATATTCACCAAAGAACAGACACAAATGTTCCCACACACAAATATTTTTGTCTATGTCCATTGTAAAATTGTTTTGTTTAATATATATATATATATATATATATATATATATATATATATATATATATATATCGGTTTTCTTTGTCATCTTTATCTTCAGTTGGACTTAATTCAAGTCCGGCCATTTTCTTGTAGTTGGACCTTTTAATACTCTACCAGGAGTTACACACGTGTTTCTAATACAGCAACACGCAGACACACACGGTCCTCTAAACTGCTACCTTTTTGAGTAGACGCCTCACGTATCACTTATCAAATCAAAGTGCTGTAAAAATACATCTAATAACCCACAAATTACAAGAACCATTAAGAAAGATTCTGGTCGAAAACACAAAATTCTATGTAAATCACATTACCGGAAACATCTCATTATTAGAGCAGCCCCGTATATTAACCTATCCTACTATCAACCTCACTTTATTTAGCAGTGGAAATGGAGTGTTAAAATATTTTAAAAATAAAAAGATGTTCACGCGAATTCCAGCTACGCTAAACGTATATACGGGGTTTGTTCAAAAAGTATCAGCACTGTTGCTATGGCAACGAAGTTCAAGTATGCAGAGATGAATGAAGCTGCCTGGCACATATTGACTGTGAACTCCGCCGTGCATACTGACTATGTTATAACATTCTCGCTCACTCGTTGTTCATAGCAGGGCGTGGAAGGAAAATGTGTAGAGTGTGGTCGTCTCACCACAACAAACAGGTTCCATCACTGACCATGAATTGCGATTGGCGTTTTGAAAATCGTAGTTGAAAGGAAAGCAAGAAACCAGAAGAGAGTTTCACAAGCGAGAAGTGCGAGAGAAGAAACTATTGGCATAGAACTTAAGGTAACATCTAGGAATTTCAACAGTAAAATCTAGTACTGTACTTAAATTTGTGAAGTTGGTGTACCATAGAGGAATGATTATCAGATCAATTACCATGAAAATATTATTATATTATAGAATATTTTATATTATAGAAACGGCACGTGGAAGCTACGTTTTTCTGGTGAGAAAGTGACTAAAGCCAAGATTACTGTCGACTTCACTCACTGCACCACCGTCGTAAGGTAGCTTCTCGGTGCGTTAAATTGATGTATAGCATTGGACTTTTGTATGGTAGATTTTTTGAGAAATGTTTTTAGCAATAGTTAGGTTGGTTGTTTTAAACTTTTTATAGCAACCAATGAATCTTAAGCGGTTTGTTATATATATATATATATATATATATATATATATATATATATATAATTGTTTATTTAAAAATTATAACATAAATATGTTATAAAATCACTACAAAAATAGCCATTTTGTTTCAACACCTCAGGTGTCTTATCAAGTGATGATGTTGAATGTATTGAACACTCTTTTAAGAATAGTAATTGTTGGTTATTGGAATTTATTCTGTATACACCAATCCTAGACTTGTATATATATACATAATTTTTGAATCATTTCGGCTCAAGGACGGCAATAAAGCCACTAAGGCGAAATGAGTTACTGAGTGTGAAAGAATATGAGAAAAAGAAAAAATTATTAAAGAGATAGAAGAATAAAGAAGAAGACAGAATATAATGATTGACATTGCATTTAAATTTTTGGTGATCAAAGTTTCCTGGTAAGTAAGAAGTCGGAAGAGAGTCCCACTAACGAGAAGTGCAAGAAGAGAAGCGGTTAGCATAGAATCTACGCTTACATCTAGCCATTTCAACTGTAAAATGATGAGACCTTACCACCAATCTAGTACTGTGATTAAATTAATAAAGTCTAGGTACCATAACAGAACAATTACCATAAAAGTATTTATAGAAAAGGCACAGGGAAGTTACATAACAGAGTGGGAAAACGACTGAAGTCGAGATGCCAGGTCAGGACTAATAACATGGCAGATTCTAACTTTGTATTTTATCAAGAATCTCTAAATACATAGCAAAACCAGACCAGGCGTGACAGCAATATTCAATGCATGGGCGAATGGTAGACTTATAAATGTATAAGATAGATTGTCTATAATATACCAATATATAAATTCCGTTCTTAAAAACACGAGATATTTTATGAAACGCAGTCTGAAAGAGTGATTAATTATTGTATTTTTCTCTTAATTTAGAAATTAATTATATTTACTATACAATAATAAAAGCATGGAAAATATATCCATTTTTTAAGTACGCTGTACGTGATTTCATTATTTAAACCGATTTAGGAACCTAAAACTTTTGGAGAAGCAGCAGAAGTAACTGGATATATTTCTCTTATTTATAAGTATTCTACGCGTACGAAATGAACTGGTGTCTCGTGGTAAAAAATTGTTTTAGTGTTAGAAAATTTCATCTCACAATTAGGCCGACCTAAATTAGCCTGTTATACACTCAAATAATTATACGCAACCAGACACGCCTACACCCCCCCAACATCCACGGCAAACACCCACAGGCACACATACATTAAGTTCCGTCATTTAGGAGTGTCAGCTAGGCACACAGAAAATAACGCTCTATGCCTTAACGGCAGGGCTTTAGTCATTTTGGATTTACCAAATGTTCTGCCCTTTTAAGCTGGGTTGTTCAGTCTTATGACATGCAGACATCCAAAGATGAGGCATCTGTACGTCCGCGAATCGGTGTAGAAACACACTACACTAAAGGCGACAGTCGGTCGATTAGTGTGCATGAAACTATTAGTTGTGAACGACCCATCGAAACCGACCGACAAACACCATTTTGACACACGAACGCCCCCTCCCACACGCATATATATATATATATATATATATATATATATATATATATATATATATATATACGTATATATATATATATATATATATGTATATGTATATATATATATATCAAATATTGCACATTATGCTAATAAAATACTGGTCGATGTATAATAGCTACAATTGATAATAATAATAATAATAAATATTCATTTTTCCCCTAACGGTATCACACATCTGAATTTCATTCATAAGTGAGACTGAAAACTGTTTTCAATTTGCACCTGACAATTGCATTGTGCATGAAACTCGGAGTTCTGCTACCGGTGAAGAAAAATATATGTGTATATATATATATGTGTGTGTGTGTGTGTGTATTATTATTACATACATATATATATAAATACATACACACACACACACGCATATATATATATATATATGTAGATGTATGCACATTTCATTGAATACGACAGACAAGGTGTTTTTATTTATTTTTTATGCAATTTCTCATGCGATCTAATATTTTTTTCCCTTTTCGAATGATAAATTATATAAAAACTGTCCGAATGTTCTTTTTACCCGTGCGCTTTCGGCTATACATTTAGCCATTTTCATGGATTCATTTTAATCCTTGAAAATGTATATTGTCTGTCGTATTCAATGAAATGTGCATGAAAGAAGGATCGCTGCCTCTCTCTCTATCTATCTATCTATCTATCTATCTATCTATCTATCTATCTATATATATATATATATATATATATATATTAATTTTAATCCTTAAACCAAGACCGATAACATCAAGAAGTCATATTTGTGACAAATCAACCATGATGAGATTTGAACCCGGATCTCATGATCCGAAAGTGGGTGTTCTAACCATTCGGCCATATATCTATTTTTTGTTAACCAGATACAAATCTTAACAACCATTCAAGGCAGAGCGTTAGTGAATTGGATATTTATTAGACGAGGAAGAAACAAGTGTATATTATGAGGATAATGAGGATAGTGACCCTTGATTTCAAGAAGTTATGCTTGTAGTCTTCAAAGAAATATCCATGCTGGAGTTTATTTCACTAAGTACCAGTTCTCGGGAGAAGGCTGCCTGAGTGAAATTTCCTCCTTACAGTTTTGAATACAGAGGAAATATGGGTGATACGACTCTTTGGACATAACATGAAAACTTCTGAAACTAAAGAGTGGAGCTCATCTGAACATTTGCCATTGAAATAGCAATAGAGTCGCGATCGGCTTGCTACGTTGTGTCTGCGTGGAAAGAGGCTGTAGGATGGAAAATGAGTCATATTCTAATGCAAACGATTTTGAGCTCTACTAAAGCTGGAAAGTGAATCCAGCCGAGACATGCCAACAGTATTCTATTTTTGGTTTAATCTGAGACTTATAAAGACATGGCAGGAGAGAGGTGCTTCCTGTATATATAATTATATTTTTAAAAATGTATATGTAGTTATATATTTTTAAATTTTATATATGTATGTAGAAAGAGTTCTCAGTATTGGGGCTAGAGTCATTGGCATAGCTAGAGTTATACCACCCTTGAGTTTTCTGCCCTACTTCTTACACCTGTCTCCACAAAAAAAAAACATATTGCGCAGTGACGAACTTCTGTCATGGAAAATAACTGAAATTTATATGATAACAACCAAGATGTGTCTACCACACACAGCGGTGCTGTACCCTCGGTCCGTTCACAGGTTTCACATCGTCAACAATGAGAAAACAGCCCAGGATGCATCACTGGATAATGTTTATTGTTCGGCAAAAATAACAATCACTTAAATACATATTCCATAATTTAAGTGATTCGAAATCGAAAAGGTGGGTAGTATCCCGGCATTAAAACCATTTTTATTTCCATACAGCCTATACAGGCTTATACAGCAGACACAAAAGTGTCGCCCAATAAAAGTGTCGCCCCATAAAAGTGCCGCCCAATAAAAGTGTCGCCCCATAAAAGTGTCGCCCAATAAAAGTGCCGCCCCATAAAAGTGCCGCCCCATAAAAGTGTCGCCCAATAAAAGTGTCGCCCCATAAAAGTGCCGCCCCATAAAAGTGTCGCCCAATAAAAGTGCCGCCCCATAAAAGTGTCGCCCAATAAAAGTGTCGCCCCATAAAAGTGTCGCCCAATAAAAGTGCCGCCCCATAAAAGTGTCGCCCAATAAAAGTGCCGCCCCATAAAAGTGTCGCCCAATAAAAGTGTCGCCCCATAAAAGTGTCGCCCAATAAAAGTGCCGCCCCATAAAAGTGTCGCCCCATAAAAGTGTCGCCCCATAAAAATGTCGACCGAGGCAGATCGCCCCTCGCTACCTTCTAGCTTCGTTCAAGTTTAGAGCGATATTGTAGATATAAACAGTGTGGGTAAAGAAATCAATACAGCATAATGAATTCCAGTTTCATACCTTAAGCGTTTATCAGAAGATATGTTAATATTCTTTTTGTGGGCTCTTTATATAGGCCGTTGTGCGGGGGTGGGGTGCGGGGGTTGGGGGCTTATGGGGAGTAGGTGAAAGTGAGCAACTGATTTTTCTCTTTTGGTGAGGGTTCTAGATTTATTTATAGTCCTGCCTTTGTGTTTGCCCATTTACTTTCATTTCTTTTAATTATATTTTAATTTTAATTTAATTTATTATTTTAATAAATTTATTTACATTTTATATATATTCTTAAGTTCTAAAGTTGGGTATTTGAAATAAAGCTTATTAGATTTAGGTTATGGGTTACTAGTTGTTTAATTAGTGTAGTCGTGATTTGGTTGTAGGTGTTGTAGTAGAAATTCATTTTCGTATCTGTATTTAGAAATGAGCCCAGCTCGTTTGCTTACAAGTTTATAATCTTCTCGTAAGGTAATCATGGCGTTTTTTTAGCTTCTAGGCCATGTGTTTTGAGGTGTTGTTGTAAGATGGTCTTGTTTATATAGACAATGTGTACCGAATATATGTTAAAATATTTTCTTTTATTAACTCATTCATTTCCGTATATTATAATTGAAAGTAAGAACGAATTGCTCAAAGCTCATGTCAGTTTATTTAATATTTCAACTGATTTTTCTTATTTTCAAAAATTTAATTTTTTTTAATCCAAGATGACTTTGGAACTCAGTTTTAAATGGTATGTGTTAGTTATTCGAATTCATTTGACTTCACGAGTACGTTATATTATTTTTAAATTTAAAAGTTTCTGATATCACACGCAATATTAAAATGCATATTCTTAAATTACAAGCGATTTTCTTTTGATGACGTAGTAGAATTAGAATTTTATATTGTAATTGACAAAAAAAAAACACAATATTTATGTGTTAAATTATTGGGTGGACTTGTACATTATGCGATTTTATAAGTATAATTTTTTGTTCAATCTAGAAATTATTATTTTCTCAATCTAGAAAAAGTCATTTTTTATGAAGAAATTATTATTTTTTTACATCTAGAAATTATCATTTTTTGTTCAATCTAGAAATTATTATTTTCCCAATATAGAAATTTTCATTTTTTTTCAATCTAGAAATTATCATTTTTTTTCAAGCTAGAAATTTTCATTTTTTTTTCAATCAAGAAATTAACATACTTTTTCAATCTAGAAATTATCATTTTTTGTTTAATCTAGAAATTATTATTTTCCCAATCTAGAAATTTTCATTTTTTTTCAATCTAGAAACTATCATATTTTTTCAACCTAGAAATTATCTTTTTTTTAAATCTAGAAATTATCATGGTTTTCATATTGCTACTGGTTAAGCATTCCAGATCATGAATAATAAAGAAAGAAAATTATTAGATTTTATAAAAGGTGATGGGGTGGGGTCCAATTTGCTATGAAAGCCAGTCAGTTATGTGCCATACGTGATACACGTTTAGGCGATCATGTATTTTTCGATACATGACTGACGAGGCAGATTTTTTCTCTCAATAGGTTGCCATTTCTTTCTGCGGTAGACCAGTTACCATCCATCCATCTGTATAGTTATTTACCCATAGCTGGGGGAGAAGAAGAGGATTCATACCTTTCCCAAGGGTATTAGCACGTAAGTGAATGTAATGGATTCGACTGGAATTCGAACTCGGCTCACTGATTCCTCAATCCGAGCCGCTATCCATTACTGCAACATTATAAATTAGTCCTCCTATAGAAGCCACAACAAAATACGCTCATTTGATTTCTTGAAATGTATAAAAAAAAATTGAAATTTGTAATCTGAAGTTCTTTTTACATCCTATTGACTAAGCACTCTAGGTTACGAATTTCAATTTAATAGTTTTTTAAAGTTCAAGAAATCACGTCCATGTTTTGGCTTCCGTATGGTGGTGGTGGGGGGTCTATTTACTATATAGAAAACTCGATCTTCCGATTAACTTTTATAAAAATTATTATTTTTTTAATATTCGTGTAATAATATGAAAACAATTTTGAAAAAAGCTAAAAACAAAAACCGATAATTCTAGTCTCATTTCACATATTTCAATTGCTCAATTATTTTTATACAACAGATTATTTTTGGTTGCAAATAAATGAATAGGAATATTCAATTGCATTGTACGCATCAAAACACATAAAAAATTTAAATGTTTTTCAATGATGAGTAGCACATATAACATTATGAGGTTATCTTTGTTCATTTTGTGTGTATAAAGAGCGCAATATAGAATTATTTTAAAAAGAATTTAGCCAATTTATAATTATCTTTCATAGTACAAATGAGCGAGAAGAAATTCTTGGTCTTACCCTCAGTTATCAGTTAGAAGTTCATTTTGAATCAGACGTAAAATAAAAAGAAAAGGTGTGATATTCGTATATATATCTATATATCTATATATATATATATATATATATGAAATTTATTCGAAAATTATAACATAAACATGTTATAACATCTTGATAAGACACCAGAAGCGTTAAAACAAAATGGCTGTTTTTGTAGTGATTTTATAACATATCTATGTTATAATTTTTGAATAAATAATATTTGCTCTACTTTGTATTGAGCACTCTTTTAAGAATAGTATTATTGCTCATTAAAATTTATTCCGTCTACACCAATCCTATACTTGAATATATATATATATATATATATATATATATATATATATATATATATATATATATATATATGTATATATATATAAAAGTGAAACATTGAAGTCAGGCTGTTTCATGCTACATGCAATCGTCGTGGCCTGACGATTGCATCTAGCTTGAAACAGCCTGTCGCCTCTAAGTGTTGACTTCAATGTTCACTTGTATATTTACACACGCTCTATCTCTGATATTGAGCACTTTATCACATAAATATAGCACACATTTAAAGTATATTTCTTCATATATATATATATATATATATATATATATAAAACAACCATATATTTATATAAAACAAACAAACCCGCATGAGAGACATGAATACTTTGCACGACCCCCCAACATCAGCTAGCAGCCACGTGGTAGAAAATAATGATAAATAGAAACCAAAAACTTTGTAAAAGTTCAGAATATCCACACACTGAAGAAATGGAATTTTTTCATGCAGATACCATTTACAGAGAAAGCTCACTATATATATATATATATATATATATATATATATATATATATATATATATATATATATATATATATATATATATATATATATATATATATATATAAGCAAAAGGCTAAAAGTTTGGGGTTATCATTTGGATCCAAAACTAAATTCCTGGCTCAGTTCAGGCAAGAGTGACTTTCTCTTCCTGAAGGGTTTTATCATTTTTAAAACTTTTCACCCCAATCAAAGGGTACAATGTCACTAGAACGCCGACCGGGATTGGGAGGGAAATTGTGCACCGGGAGTGAAAGTTAAAGAGAATGAGAAGAATGAGAATGAGGAGAATTGAAGAAATGACGAAAGAGGAATGAATTTCAGGAAGAGGAAGATGGCGATTGACATTGCATTTAGATTTTTGAAGGGATGGAGTTAGCATGGAAGCAAGATTTTGACAGGTAGGAAGTGTAGGAAAAGAAACTTAGAGTAGAATTAGCGGTTGTATCTAGCTAGTTCAGTAAAGAGGTGAGACGTAGTTGCCAATCTAGTAGCACGTCGGTACACAGGGAAAACAGATCATCAGCCAAGTTGCCATGAACATATTTGTAGAAATGACAGAGAGAAGCCCCGTCATGTCTCATATATTCAATAATAATAATAATAAGGCAAAATGTGCCTCATTGTCATGGAAGATCTTCAAAAAGCTATCAAAATACAAGGACCTTGAAATCGAAATCTTAAAAATGTGGCACATCAGGACATTAACAATTCCACTTGTAGTTGGAGCCCTCGGATTGATCGGAAAAGATTCCAATAGACTCATTGAAGGAATCCCTGGTAGCCCATGCCTTAAAGAAATACAAAAAAAATTGTACTCACAAATACAGCCCACACCTTACGAAGGTCTTTATTTAAAATAAGTGCGATTTTTTTTTTCAAAACTGCTCAATGTAAAATGTCATGATGCCATTTCTGAACTTTGGTTTCTGGTTGGGACCCGGAAAGAAATGAGTATACACCAGAAACCAAAGGAAATAATAATAATAATAATAATAATAATAATAAAAATAATAATAATAATAAAAATAATAATAATAATAATAATAAAAATAATAATAATAATAATAATAATAAAAATAATAATAATAATAAAAATAATAATAATAATAAAAATAATAATAATAATAATAATAATAATAAAAATAATAATAATAATAATAATAAAAATAATAATAATAATAATAATAATAAAAATAATAATAATAATAATAAAAATAATAATAATAATAATAATAAAAATAATAATAATAATAATAATAATAATAATAATAATAACTATCCTACAAAAGTACAACAATTGGCCTCCAAAGATACTTGGAAAAAACAGAAGACTGGATGATGGTATGTGTCAAGGAACATGAAAGTAGTAAGTGTCTCTACTCTGTAGTAAAGGAATCCGAAAAATTCAAAAAAGAGCTTCAAATGGGCACAGAAATTCAAATACATCACTGTACACCGGCTGAAGCTGCAAAAAACTTTAAAAAAAAATGCAAAGAGAAATGCGACCGACCAGATAAAGAAACAATGGCAAAATAAACCGCTCCATGGCCAATACTCTGCCCGTACCAAACAAGCAGACGTAGACAAAAACCGCACCCATCAGTGGCTACGTAGTGCAGGGTTGAAAGGTGAAACTGAGGGTTTTATAATTGCTGCACAAGACCAATGCTTGTTAACTAGGAATTATCAAGCACATATACTAAAATACTGTGTTAGCCCAAGATGCAGATTCTGTGACAAATATCCAGAAACCATTGATCATCTTATATCAGGTTGCACGATATTTGCATCCACTGAATATAAAACTCGGCATGACAGAGTGGGCCAATATCTGCACTGGAAAATTTGCAACTCCTATGGGAAGGAAACTGGAAGAAATTGGTACGAACACCACCCTGACCCGGTTACGGAGATAGGACCTGTTACAATTCTATGGGACTACACAATATACACTGACAGAACAATCAAAGCCAACCGCCCAGACATTGTTATTAAAGACCACAAACAAAATAAGTGCCTCCTTATTGATATGGCAGTCCCTGCAGACTGCAATGTGTCTTTGAAGATATTCGAAAAACTGTCAAAATACAAGGACCTTGAAATCGAAATCTCAAAAATGTGGCACATGGGAACATCAACAATTCCTGTTGTAGTTGGAGCCCTTGGACTGGTTGGAAAAGATTCCAGTAGGCTGATTGAAGGGATCCCTGGAAGTCGATGCCTCAAAGAGATACAGAAAATTGTTCTGACAAGTACAGCCCACACTTTACGAAGGGCTTTATCTATGTAATTATTTTTTTTATTTTTCTTGCAGTGGAAAGTGTCATGATGCCATTTCTAACCTTAGGTCCCTGGGCGGGACCCGGAAAGAAATGTGTAAACGCCAGATATCAAAGGAAAAAAAAAAAAAAATAATAATAATAATAAAAAAAAAAATAATAATAATAATAATAATAATAATAATAATAATAAAAATAATAATAAAAATAATAATAATAATAATAATAATAATAATAATAATAATAATAATAAAAATAACGAAATTAAAGCATTAAGAATAAAGTTTTCTTAAAATATTAGCTCATTTTGCATATACTACCTTGATGGCTAGTGGTAATCAAAAGGCTCTGGGGGATGTTAGATTTTAGGTAACCCCTCTCTATTTGAGGCCATGCACTAATGGGTTAAATACTTTAAGCATCAGAGGTGAGTAGGAGTTAATTAAGCTAAAGAAGGCATGAAACGTAGTATTTGTTAAATCCAGAAGATGGTCGGAAACCTTTGGTCTATAGTGCATATATATATATATATATATATATATATATATATATATATATATATATATATATATATATATTCCCACTTTATATATATATATATCGTCTATGCTAAATTTGTTATAATTGATCCATACACCAAGACAGGTTTTCATCATTTTACAGTTCAAACTACCTCTTGCGGAACCTCTTCTATGTTCAATTTCCTTATTTTCTATACTAGATTTGCTATAATTGATCCATACATCAAGTCCATTTCTCATCATGTTACCGTTCAAACTACTTCTAGCACAGCCTATTCTATGTTCATTTTCCTTATTTGCTATACTAAATGTGTTTATATATCAGGTCTGACGATTGCGTCTAGTATGAAACAGCCTGTCGCCTCTGAGTGTTGACTTTTATGTTGACTTTTATATTTACACACGCTCTATCTCTAATATTGAGCACTTTATCCCATAAATATAGCACACCTTAAAACTATATTTCTTCATATCTATCTATCTATCTATCTATCTATCTATCTATCTATCTATCTATACCATATTAAACCCCTAATGAGAGCGAAAATCAAATTGTTTTATGAGGAATAGACATTAATAAAATGATGACAGCCTAGTTAATACAATCCTCATTAATATTTTCTCTATAACAGATCCACTTGCTATATCTCTGTATATGTGAGGGTCTTGGTTCTTTTTTGTTTACATTGTGCATTAATTTGCGACAATCTCCACTTTTTGGGATGCATTTATGATTTCAGTCTTTTTTTATGAGATTGAGAAATTTGTTATTGAATTTGAGGATTATTTTCAAAAGTTCATCTTCAATGTCAAGTGATGTTTATTATTATTATTATTATTATTATTATTATTATTATTATTATTATTATTATTCCTTAGTTTGCTAATAGCTTTCTTAACTTTCTCATCAGTAGGTTCATTATTATTTATGCTTGGAGACGGAATTTATAATGATTGGATGTATATAATCTATTTCAGCAGGCTTCTTTCGTTTAATGTGGTCAGGGTTGAAATGCTACACAAAGTATTTTTGAGACCAAAATATTTCTTCTGTGTTGGATTTAATTGTTAACAGAATTTTCTGCTTTCCATAAGGGCTCTTATAACCGTCAACCTTCCCTTGTTATGCAAAAATTTGTATGGTTTTAATATCTTTTTTCTTGCCCAAAGGAACTCATAAGTTTACTAGTTTAAGTTTGATAACAGTCTGCAAGAGTTTAGCATATTCTCTTTCGTAGAAAAATAATGAGAAGACCTTATAAATTTGAGCGTGTCTTTTGCGCTGACAGCGATGCCCGTCAATGTCATTGATGGACTTAAATGCTCTGCGTCATCACTCTATAACTAATCATTCACAGTGGGAAAACATAAATAAATGACTATCGCTTTCTTCGAAAACTAGGCTCAAAAGTTATACACCACATAACAGATCTGCATATACCGTATTTTCAGGCTTACAAGACGCTGCGGTATGGAAGACACACCCTAATTTTGGAAATAAATTTCTAAGAAAAAAAAGTCATTCACATAGAAGAACACATTCACCATGCGTCCCTCAAATACTGGCGCCGCGTATTGTTTAGATTAATCACTAGTTCGATTTTGTTTGTATGGCAATGAGAAACTAGTCAAGAGTATAAAGGCTCCCGCCGCTGCTAGTGAACAGAGCGTGTTTAAGTTTGTGGCTCGGCTCCAAGGTTAATAGTCTTGGAAATACTTGTAACAGTTAAGTAATGAGGGTACATCATATAAAAGGCCGAATTAGATAGATAGCTAACATTATAGTGTAATGACTTAACATACAAATCCACGTCCCTATCAGTCAAGTCAATTAGTTGACCGACCAAGCTTATTTGAGCCTGGGTGTTGACTTACATTCGTCTTGGAAGATACACACATTTTTAGGGTATTTTTTAGGAAAAAAAGTGCATCTTGTCAGCCGGAAAATACTGTATATTTTCATTTTCAAAGGAATTTAAAACTGGCTCATATGGAAAGGCCATGTTAAAGTATAATTTCTTTTACCTATTTGTACAACGTAAAATGTTTGTAAAAATTAAGAAAAATTATATAGTGTATTTGAACATAAACATCTTGAAAGGGTAGAAATAAATGTACAGCATAAAACCTCAAACTATGTGGGTATCATTTCCCAAGGGTGTGTATTATGTATTGAATGAAATGCTCTACCAAGAGGCTGATTACAGGTATCACGCCACACTGGGAATAGGCCCTGACAAAGTGTGTTTATATCAATTATACAGGTGATTAAGATACGAGGTGATGCTATGATTAACGGTAAGGAACGAGAAATCGGCGATCTAGTTGATATCGTTACATTCACTTTCATGCAAATACTCTTAACAAAATTATTAATGCACCTCTTCTTTCCCAAGCTATGGAAAGCAGTCTGAGTTCTTTAGTCTCGGATAAAAACTATCTAGAACAACAACTGCGCGGGAATACATAGTCGTCTAAAGGAGGGAGTCCCCAAAATAAAATTAACGCTTCTTCAGAGTGCAGAGGTAGGGTGTTGGACCAATCACCCTACTCCGTAGAACGATTCGATTACAGAAACCTCAGCATGAGGCCTTATAAACAGTGAAGCACCAAGCAGGTAGACAGATAGATACAGGTGATTAATGTACAGAAATGTAGAAAGAGTCGAACATATTGTAAGGCAGTGGTTCTCAAATGGTGCACCTGGGCGCACTGGTGCGCCCAGGATGATGTCAAGGTCCGCCCTGGCATTCCAGAGAAATATGTGTCCAGATATAAGAAATAAATATATTTACTTTTATTATATTGTTGTACCCGTCTCGTTCATATTTATGTGAATTAGGCTTTTCTGCTCTCACCGCAATTTAGTGCAAAAAGAGAGGAACTCTTCAATGTATTGAGGAGAAAATTAGAGTTTGCCTTTCAAATATATGCCCAGATATTGAAGAAATCGCTCTGAGTCATCAGGCTCATATTTCTCATAAACACAAGAATGAATAAACTTAAGATATGTTTCATTTTATATTTTTATTGCATTATTACTTTCCTGCAATATTTGACTTCATTATAATATATTTTTCCGCAATTTGTATATAGTGCGCTTGTAATTATTGGTAGGATTTCAAGTTCGCCCTGACTTCAAAAAGTTTGAGAACAACTGATGTAAGAGGAGGAAGGAGTGTTTAGACTAAGAATCACCAAGATTTTTAGGCCATCGACATCTTCATTGAATCTTTCATTCCTCATCAACTGCTATATACAAAAATGATTAACAAGAATATTTTTTAACTTAGAAATTCATTTGACTTTTTCCTTCGTTATTGTTTCTGGATCAGATTAATTTAACTTTACATTTTGTTATGTCTTTTTTATTTCTCTACTAGACGTATTTGTTTGAATTTCATAACTAATATATAACAGTCAGTTATGTGCCATGCGTCATATACGCTTAGGCGATCATGTATCTTTCGATACATGACTGACGAGGCAGATATTTTCCCGCAGTAGGTTGCCATTTATTTCTGCGGTAGACCATACAACGCTATAAAACCCGGTTTGTTCTTCTATGTATCCATAGCTAGCGGGGAGAAGGACTCATACCTTTTCCAAGGGTATTAGCATGTAAGTGAATGTTATGCATTTTTACTGGAATTCGAACTCGGCTCTCTGATTCCTCAATCCGACCCGCTATCCATTACTCTATAATATAATAAACGTATTAAAAATAAATTAATATACCTTATTATTGAATTAGTTGACATCCTTTATGGGGAAGGGTTTGTTTGATAAGCACTAGCAATGACATTGATATTTGGTTGGAAATTTGAGGAGTTTTAGTCTTAAATCACCAGCATTTGTTTAGTGTCCCCCCGGCATTTATTGTCTCCCGGATAAGACCCTTCGACACCCAGAGTTCAACAGCAAGGGATCGCTCGTTTAAATGGTTACTCAGTAGATGATATGCAGTACTTTGATAAACTCGACCAAAAGTTTATCAAAGTACTGCATATCATCTGGTTTCCTCATTGGTAGATTAATCAGAAAATTCAAAGTTGGCATTCACAAGTGGATGTATCAATAATATATGCAGTACTTTGATACACTTTTGATAAGGAAGATGTCAGTTTAAACCAGAGGTCACAAAACTTTTTAGACAATTGACCCGTAGATGTATGTTCTCTTATCAACCTCTAGGCATGTAAAATAAAAAGTTTTTTTAGGGTAGAAATTGCTTTATCTTTTTCCCTCATTACTGTTCCATGATAAAACTCATTTTAACTTTACATTTTTTTTCAATTTCTCTTCCTATATCAGATGTATTTGCTCGAATAATAATAATAATAATCTGACCGTACCAAACAAGCTGACGTAGACAAAAACCGCACCCATCAGTGGCTACGTAGTGCAGGGTTGAGAGCTGAAACTGAAGGTTTTATCCTTGCCGCACAGGACCAATGCTTGTTAACTAGGAATTATCAAGCACATATACTAAAATACCGTGTTAGCCCAAAATGCAGATTCTGTGATAAATATCCAGAAACCATCGATTATCTTGTATCAGGTTGCACGATATTGGCACCCACTGAATATAAAACCCGGCATGACAGAGTGGGCCAATATCTGCACTGGAAAATTTGCAACTCCTACGGGAAGGAAACTGAAAGAAACTGGTACGAACACCACCCTGACCCCGTTACGGAGATAGGACCTGTTACAATTCTATGGGACTACACAATACACACTGACAGAACAATCAAAGCCAACCGCCCAGACATTGTTATTAAAGACCACAAACAAAAAATGCCTCCTTATTGATATGGCAGTCCCTGCAGACTGCAATGTATCTTTGAAGATATTCGAAAAGCTGTCAAAATACAAGAACCTTGAAATAGAAATCTCAAAAATGTGGCACATGGGAACATCAGCAATCCCTGTTGTAGTTGGAACCTTAGGATTGGTTGGAAAAGATTCCAGCAGACTAATTGAAGGGATCCCTGGAAGCCCATGCCTCAAAGAGATACAAAAAATTATACTGGCAAGTACAGCCCACACTTTACGAAGGGCTTTGTCTATGTAATTTTTTTTTGCAGTGGAAAGTGTCATGATACCATTTCTAACCTTATGTCCCTTGGCGGGAACCGGAAAGAAATGTGTAAACGGCAGATATCAAAGGAAATAATAATAATAATAATAATAATAAAAAATAGATATACCCGTGAAAATTTCACGGTTTTCCAATTTTAATTTTCTGATGAATTTTAATTGATTTAACTTAAACTCATGGCGTGTTCTACGACAATAAAATATATGTAAAAATTGCTCCATCACATCGTTAAATATTCCAGTTTAACAACTTTAAAAAATATTGAAATGACAATCATGAATGTGAATGCTAGGGCCGCTCGACGTGGTTAGCACGCTTTTCTCGGTAGAACAATTCCGACTGAGTAGTGAGTTCGATCCTCACTGGGTGCTCCATTCTTTCGCCTTTGTGTCACATCTCAGCTACGTTCAGAAAATCGTTATAAATATGAACGCTGATTGTTATTTTAAGGAGTAAGGGGGTACAAATGAAAAACTGACAATTTTTTTCATTTAACTGAAACAGACGTTAAATATTATTTTCTTATTCCCTTCTTTCTTTCTTTCTTTCTTTCCTTTCCGTTGAAACTAAATAGCGTCTATGATTTTTCTTTTCCGTCTTTTCTTGCGATCAAAACGGAATAGTCTATTATTTATGAGATCAAAACGGAATAGTCCATTATTTATGAGATCAATATGGAATAGTCCACCTGCTAACTAAGGAAAGGAGATCAGAAAATTCAAAGAGGAAAACCGTGACCTTCTCTTGGCTACAACTATTTAAAGTACATTTTTATAATAAAAACATAACGATAACGCCAGCATAATTTCGGATGTTTAGAAAAGCTCGGAAATTAAGCAGGAGCATTAATTGTAAATAAAGAATTAGTCTCCAACGATGCTTGAATTCTCGCCCCATAACGTTCGAGCCTATATGACATGCACTTCGCTTTGGCTATAGAAGCTAAGTGATCAAGCAAGCCAAAATATACACTTTTTAAATCGTATCCGGTAAATTGCTCGAAATCAATTGCTCGAAAAATAATTTCTCAAACTATCAATTGCTCGAAAGGCAGTTTGCTCGAAACTTGTGGTTAAAAAAACAAACAAAAAAAAAAAAACTACATTGTTTCTAATATTTACTATAAGATAAAATAATACAACTTTATTGTTGTTAACTGAACAATTAAAATTAAAGAACGAGTACATTTATATAGCAGTTTGCTCGAAACCTGTGGTTAAAAAAAATAAAATACGTGCTAAGCATTTCCTTTTTTTTTGTACATTTCACATTTCCAGTAAATCTTATTGTTCACTGTTTTGTCCTTAATATGTAGATATCCATCCAAACACAACTTCTTCATTGCTTTTTCGCTCTCAACAAAAGTCATGTCCATCGCTAGGGTTCGAGATCTCCAAAATTACTGAAATAGAAAACAAATATAGAAAAAAAAAAATCAGGACTGTTAAAGTGGAGTGTCGTGGCTCCTTTTATATCCAGCTCCGTTGACGTGTCGTGAGACGGCGCAGTTTACGTGGTGCTTCGAGCTTCGAAATTACTTTGAGCAATCTGACTTTCGAGCAAGTGATAGTTCGAGAAGTTATTTTTCGAGCAATTGATTTCGAGTAATTTACGTAGATCCTTTTTAAATATGATTATTCATGCCATAGTGTTTATTTATAACAGGAATCAGTTGAATTATTGAAGTGTAACCATCAGTTCTAATTTATGCTCTTACTTTAAATGATAATAATGATAATTATTATCAATTAACAATAATGATTACTAGTTTTTATTTTTTATGAAAAACAACAAGTAATGTCTTTTAAAATGAAGCCTTTCAAATAAATTAATGTGTTTCAAATTTCAAATTAATGGCTTTGAAATAATCTTTTAAAGTAAATATTTTAAATTAATGCCCTTTAAAATAATCATTTTGAAATAATGTTTTAAAGTAATTTCTTTAAAAGTAATATTTTAATCTTAAAACAATGTCTTTAAAAGTAACCTTGAGTAATGACTTTTACAACAATATCCATCAAATACATTAATTCTATCAAAGTAATGACTTTTAAAGTAATGTCTTTTGAAATATCTGGAATATTTTTATATCATTTAATATCTTTCAAAATAATGTCTTTAAAAGTTTTGGCTTTTAAAGTATTAACTTTTAAAATAATGTCTTTCAAATACATCAATACCTTTCAAAGTAATGACTTCGACATTTATTCTTTTCATTTAATATCTTTCAATCTTTTAAAATTAAAATTAAAATTAAGGTTTTTTAAAATTAAAATTAATATCTTTTAAAATTAAAGTTAATGTCTTTTAAAATATGTCTTTTAAATTGAATTCTTTTAAAATCTAAATATATTTAAAAGTAATCTCTTTTAAATTAATGACTTTAAATGTAATTTAGATTAATGCCTTTTAAAACAATGTCCTTAAAAGTAACGTTTCTTAATACTAAATTAATGGATTTAAAAATAATAACTTTAAAAGAAATGTCAGTATAATGTATTTTAAGTAATTACTTTTAATCTCTACGCTCCTAATATCAGTAGACCAAAGAATTTACAAAAGTATTTCCCAGGAAATTTATTTTCTTTAATACGAAAAATTAATGGCGCAAGTTCTGTGTTTTATAAGAATAATAATCTGTTGGTGGGGCATATAACATTTTATTATGGCATTAAAAACAAACATTTTAAAAAGTATATATTCACATAATATATATATTAAAACAAAATGGAATGAAGGACGAGGACGGGAATAATGTTACTCACCGTAAAGTGCTGAATTGAAAAATATAACAGAGCAGAAACAACAACAATAACAACAAAAAAGAAACGGTTAACACTCCTCGCTCTTCAAAGCTTAATCGAAGAAAAACATGCAAATACGTACACACAATGGTTAAAAGAGTTGGAAGGAAAATACTACCTGGTATTCAGCACTATCAATCACAGATCACATTAAGATCTAGCAACCATTCCGTCTGTTTATAGAGGGAAGGCTGCTTTGACTTAATATAACAGCAAGCACATAAACATTTTCAATTGAAATTGGTCGTGGTCCTATATGTTAAGTCTAAGCAGCCATCTCTTTGTACGCAGAAAGAATGGCTGCTGAGTGTCAGTATAATCTGTCTTTGATTCAGTGTTGGTTCGTCGGTAGTACTTCTCTTTTCCTCTCTTTTAGTTGTTGTGCACACATTGAAATGTTTTGTCATCGATTAAGCTCTGAAGAGCGAAAAGTTAGATTATTTTATTGTTTCTTTTTTTAAAATTATTTTTATCGATTCACTATTCTGCGGTGAGTAATATATTTTTTATTATTCTTGTTCTTCCCACTTCATATATATAATGTGAATAGATACTTTAAAAAAATATCCATCTTTAATAATAATAATAATAATAATAATAATAATAATAATAAAAATAATACAACGTCCCATATGCTAAGAATTGGTATGAACATCGTCCCGAATCAATTCCAAAGGCAAAATATAATACGATCTTGTGGGATTTTCCAATAGACACCGAGAGAAATATAATTGCCAATAGGTCAGACATTATAATGAAAGATGGGAAATATCTAGTGATTGATATATGTCTCATGATCGATACATCTATTGCAGCTGATCGAAGCATTGATCTGAAGGGATTTGCAAAGCTTTCCAAACATAAAGATATGGAAGTGGAAATTGAGAAAATGTGACAACTAAAAAAAAAAAAAAAAGAAAATAATGCCAGTCGTTATTGGAGCACTGGGACTGTTAAAAAAAAGTAGCTGAACTTTTCAACAGCATGTATAGATAACTTAACGTATGCGAAATGAAGAAGATGTTTTTTTTTACTTCCGCTGCACGAATTTAAAAGAAATACATGTCATTGAAAATAAATGAAACTCAAATAGTTTCATGTATATGTATGTAATAGCTACATGTGTTTGGCATTTGGGTGAGGCACAGTCAAAGAAAAAAAAATAATTAGAAATTGTTAATGGCGGGAAAACTCAAAAGCGGCAAGACAGCAGAAGCAAGAGCAATAATTGTAATGGAGATTTGACGAAGATTTGAGATTAACCAGACCTTGGCAGTGCTATGGTCGGGAAGAACACTGAGGGAGGTGCTGGGGATTTGCTATCATTCGATATCCAACCACAACCACCAGATATGTCTGGTGTAAAGGTGTAAATAAATATATAAATAAATAAATAATGATAATAAACAAAATAATTGACGTGACTCTTTCAATATTTTGCAATGCTTTAAGAAGAGCTTGATTTCCAGACAGTAAAAGACAGAGTATTTAAGAATGGTTAACAATATTTTGACAGAATATCTGTCTTCTTCAAATCACAAATAAAACAAGAATGTACACAAGTATAAAAATAATTTGTACGTAGATTTTTTATTACTTATATACTAGTTAGTTTTATAATTTGAAGATAGACATACTGTCGAAATATTATTAAACATTGTTAAACACTGTGTCTTTCCATTTTCCAATTATGTTCTGGAAATCCCACTTTTCTGGAAGTGTGGTGTTATTAATAATAATAGTGATAATAATAATAATAATAATAATAATAATAATAATAATAATAATAATAATAATAATAATAAGGATCGTGTGGATCAAGCGGAAATATTGATTGTAATCAGTTCCGATATGAATGACGAGTAAACAAAGATATTGACAAGTTCATTTCTTACATTGTTACCATTTGTAAAACTCGGTCTTTACAAAGATCTTTTCTTCTCTTCAGCGCCTTTATTATTATTATTATTATTATTATTATTATTATTATTATTATTATTATTATTATTATTATTATTATTATTCCATCTTGTTCTTCATCTTTCACACCTTCGTGTCAACAAAGGAGTGGGACTCATCATCTTCGATAACAGTCAATCTCTCATTGCCGCTATCCGACATGGACATAAAGTCTTTGGTGCCGTTTAATTTCTGTTCTGGAAGTAGTTCTTGTTGCATGGCGAAGTTGACTGTCATTGATTGTTTGTGAAGACTCATTGAAGAGATACGTGAGCAACGGGTGGCTGTGTGTCGACTGTTATTGTTGGTAGAGCAACACAACTTGGAGCGTAACGTTTGGCGAACCTTAAAAGAAACAAGAGGAAAAAGAGAGACAACTATAATTATGAATGTTGTATTGTTTGAACTTCATAAAAAATACCAGCAATTGTCCTTATTTTTTTTCTTAAAACATAACAAATATTCTGTATTTGAGATCATATAAGACTCACTGAAAATGATCGTCCTGGATCTTATTTGTGAACCCCGAAGCTCACTATAGCAGGCTATAATCTTATTTTAGATCAATGATTCCTAACATGGGGTGTATGTCCAACCGGTAGGTCATGGTAATATTTTGGTGGGGCATGCGTAGGATGTTCACCCTTCAACTTACTATACCAACGTGAAATCAAATTTCATTTTGCATTATTATTTCATGATTAAAATGATCACAGTATATTACAGAATAAGCTTTTATTCAAATATTTTATATTTCTGCTTTTCAGTTCTAAACTCTCATATAAACATCATGAATGTCGTCCAGATTATTTATAAAGTACGAGGTGTGTCAGAATGTAGCTTTAGTGCTGTAAATGATTTGTTATTGAAGAAAAGAAATCAACTGGATATCACTAAACGAGGAGACTTGAGGTTTAAGCTGACTAAATTAGTGCCTAATATAAAATCTATCTGTAGCAGGGATGACGCACAAGGATCTCACTAACAGTCATTTTGTAATGAGCTCAAATTTCATTTTGTATTATTATTTCATGATTAAAACGATCAAAGTATATTACAGAATAAACTTTCATTCAAATATTTTATATTTCTGCCTTTCAGTTCTTTATTATGTTTTGAAACTATATATATTTAACTATCTTTTTGTTTTTTTATTGTTTCTCTTTCATGGACGCCATGATCTTTGGAAGCTTGTTTAGAGATCAAATTAATGGCCTTTTAAGTTTCCTTCACGTAAATTGCAGTAAAATTTTGAATATATAAGAATTAAATATTACAGGAGGGCCCCTGAATTTTAGAAATACCAAAGTGGGTCATGGCCCAAAATCGGTTGGGAACCACTGCTTTAGATATTTACTTTTATCTAACACGACTCAATAATAATATTATTTTGTCAAACGATATTATCATTATTGATGTGTTGGTAGTGCAACGGTTATAGGCACGTAAATTGAAATCGACGAACCGAGTTCAAGTTTCTGTCTAGTAAGTGTCGTTCATTTTTGCCCAAATGTACTTTGAAAAGACACGCTTCTATTTATCTCCTAGGTATGCGTTAAATCGCACGATATAATGGGTTCTATGGTCCTCGGTGATAGCCAGCAAAAGAAAACCACAGAGAAGCCAACAGGAAACTACACTAGCCTCTTTTTAAAGAAGTCGTGGCAATTCATAGATATAGAGAATGTTTTTAGGATCCTTGATCGCCTACTTCCTGAAGGGATATGGCATTAAAAAATTAATATTTTTATTCAATAATTTTGGCAATTTCGTGTACATATTAAAAAACTCTTAATGCTGCTCTACATTTTCTTGTTAACGTTCCATCACCATCGAGCAGACCCCGAACTTTCACATATCGTGATGGATGAGTCTTCTCTCAAGGAAGCACCTTGCCTTAAACGCCTATTTGAAGTAAAGCTTTCTCCACGGCCTCAAGTGGAACCCATATATACGATCTATTGTTAAAGCAGCTAGAAAAATGGTCAGTTCACGGTACCGCTCCAGCTATACTCCATATTTACAAGAGCTACATCAGACTAAAAATAAAGTAATGCTGTTACATCTAGATTGGAGATGCCTAGTCTTCACTTGACTGTCTTGGCAGTTCAAAAGCGTCTACGCGGTCGGGTTGCTGGTGAAATATTTTCTACCATAGAATGTTTATCCTACAGACGAATCATCTCGCAACTCTATCACTATTTCCATCTCTATCTGTTATATTCCGTGCTAAGGGAATAAATACTTAACACCAGGTGGATAATAGAAGAAAGGTTTATTGTTCACAACCAGTACAATATGAAATACAGTACAGTTATTGTTATGGTCCAAGGTTAGGACCAAGGAAGATCAACACGAACACAAGAGTAGAAATAACAAAGATATATTACACAGAATAATAATACAAGATGTTGTAGGTGTTAGTATCACTGTCAGTCTGGTTTGGAGTGAACTACTATTGGCTCGACTCGATTCCCACTCCTCCTTCTTGAGAGGCGCAGCATTTATAGTGTCAGAAAGAGTTCACTGTCGTTATAGGTAATGTCCTATAGCAGTTATACACACAGATCAATCTAGTAGTGAGTACCACTAATTGGAAGGTCGGACGTGCCTTTCGTCGTCTCGCTCTCACTCTTCACGCAGTCTCTCGTAGACAGTTGACTTTATAGGTACTTACTACCTATAGTGTAATCATTCGTGGGTCATTCCATTACATCACTATCACTACATTCCTTGGACCCACCACTACTTACTTTTGCAATTTGGATCCGCCATACCACATACACAAAGGTGAAACCCCATTCCCTTCGTATTCCATTAATAAGAAGGAAGTTCCACTCTGACAGCTTCTTCCCAATAACTGCGTTTTTGTAGAACAAACTCCCGACAGGATGTTTTCCCAATCACGACTATTTTGACCCCTTCAAGTCTAGGGTTAACCGTTATCTTTCTTGCAAAACCCCATAAACACCACATCTTAACCTTACTTACGCTTATTCAAAATAACGCAGCCTCTAACTTGAGTGGCTCTTGGGCCTCTTATTGGGTGAACATTAGTATATAAAAATATTAAACAAATCAAATTTTATTCATTAAATTTAAGATAACCTACAATTCAATTTTTTCTTATTCAGAGGACACTATCTATAAAGCATCAATTTATTCATCTCTATGCAGTGAACTCTTCTGGTGATATAAAAAAAGTGTCACACACGCACAGATCATGTTTTATGAAGATATGGAGTCATTTAAGGGTTTTGCATCTGCCGTAAACAGAAACGTTAATAAATCATGAAATTTAGAAAAAAAATGTAATAGTCAATTATTATTCTTTAATCAATTTCGAAAAGAGATAATCAGACCACCAGACATTTTATTAACTCTCAGAAATTATAACTACACTAATCAAGCAGAGAAAGCCCAAAAAGGAAAAGTGTGTGGAAAACGTAATGACAGCACAAACCTCTGCAAATACTAATACAAAGACAATTATATGATTTAGGGCGACAAACATAAAAAGCGCCATATTTACATTTAAATAAATTACGACACACAAACACATATATAGTTCGAGGGGCAAAGCGAAAGTATGTGTGCGTGTGTGTGAGATAGAGAATAATTATGCAAGAAATATAATTACTCTGGACTGGAAATTAAATATGAGAACAAACGCGACTGTCTTGCTCGCTTGGACACGGTCAGTTTTACCTGTAATATAACACAAAATGGGTCACACACGACACTGACCAACATATATACAATAAATAATAGTAGTAGTAGTATATATATATATATATCAAGCACGTGCCGTCAGTAATTACTCAGGGTAGGCAGCTTGTGACCTTTATGTAATAAATCTACAAAAATTAAAATATTTTGCATTATATGCATAATAATCCGAGTAACGTTCATGATTTTGTTAGATTAAGTATAGATTATGCCACAGAAGGTTACTAAATGTGGTTGTTAGTGAGGAATCAAAGCAGGGTTAGGATTAGGATTAGGATTAGGTTCATATTGTGTCACAGAAAGAAAATGTAGTTGCTGATCTATTTTATTCAGGTAGGCACTGTCTACCTTGCCTACATAGACGGCATGTCCCTGATATATATATATATATATATATATATATATATATATATATATATATATATATATATATATATATATATATATATAGGGTGTCCATAAAGTTCGTGTGCACTTTAAACATTTTTTATAACTTTATTTGTATTTGCGATAGAAATAATTTTTTTTTGTTTGTTTGGGGGTTTTATGGCATATCAACCACTATGGGTTATTTAATGCCAGATCCAGTATTTACTAGATATATCAAAAACGTATAGCTGGCAACATCATTGTTTCAAAAAAGTGTAGTTGGCAACATCATTGTTTCAAAAACGTATCCCTGGCAACATCATTGTTTAAATTTTGTTTCTACTGATTGACCCTAAGCCACCGCTTTCCATCACATTTTAGGGGTAAGGTGTTAGTATATTTAGTGTAGGGTTTGGGTGGGAAAGTTAATTGTAAGTTGTAGTTGTTTTGGGATGGGTTAGATGTGATGGGGCATGACATGACCAGCCGATTGATCGGATCGACGGCCTTTTGTTTGGACGTAGTTTATCGTCATACCCAGGACGCGGATGTAGTTTATCGTCATACCCAGGACGTGGACACACCTTGGGATTTCACTATTTTCCCATAGCTGGGACCCTAACAGGTGCTACCACCCCGGGTTAGGGTGGACCTGGGAACATCAGCAATTAAGAGGTGGTTCCACGCTCCTCAAAACCTCCTGATCAGAGGCCTTGCTGTTGGATGTAGTTTATCGTCTTACCCAGGACTCGGATGCAGTTTAACGTCATACCCAGGACGGAGAAATAATTTGTAAAAAGAATTAGAAAGAAGTAAATCTATATTTTTTAAGGTTTTATTGAAATTTTATTTAAGTTTCCACATGTCCTCCATCATTAGCAATACAAAGGGTAATACGATTTTGCAGTTCACGGAAAACATTTGCCAACTGATTTACAATAATTCTTGAAATCACATTAGTTATTTTAGCTATACTTAAACTGTATTTTTTACATTTTTTACAGATTATTTCTATCGCAAATACAAATAAAGTTATAATTTTTTTAAAGTGCACACGAACTTTGTGGACACCCTGTATATATATATATATATATATATATATATATATATATATATATATATATATATATATATATATATTTGTGTGTGTGTAATGAAATAACAGAAACAACAAGCCAAGTGCTTGTTGTTTTTAGAAAACAAACGGTTATGCGCATAAAGTTTACTCAATGTATTAAAAACATAGGAAATCGAGAGCCATTTAAACTTTTTTCTAAAATATACTTTGTAAAAAGATCAAACCCTTAGTGCTACGACGGTTTCATGTATGGTTTATTAAAAAGCAAAAGGTAAGATTTCTTCTTTTTTTTAAAGGCGCTTATAAATGTACCGTTGGTGACGGGACGTAGAAAAAAATACACAGAATAATAAAATAATACCTTTAACCCTAGTTCAAAACTTATCGGGAAGAATTTCCTAGCGTGTTTACACGCTGTCATTTCGGATCTTCCATATTTTGGGTAAGGTACTGTCCCCAACTTTTCCTACTGTCATCATCAGCAATCCTTGCTTCCTAAACCAAAACTGTGGTTCCATTTCGTTATAGACCATTTTACAAGAGTGCCTTTATCTCTTTTCTTTAATTACTCACATATAGCTAGTAAGGCAACAGCGCTAAGGTTTTGATTTTTCACTATATTTTACGCGCACGCACGCACACACACACACACACACACATATATATATGTATATATATATATATATGTATATATATATAAGATGATAAGTAACTGGTGATTTAATCACCAGTTATTTATCATCGCCTGAAAATAATAAGAATAATAATTTGCTCTACTTTGTACTGAGCAAATTTAAAAAAATCAAATGCTACGAACGGAATTTTACTCCATCTGTTCTTTCTCTCATTTGTATATATATATATATATATATATATATATATATATATATATATATATATATATATATATATATATATATACTATTTACATTATTCGGACTATTGTCCTCATCTTTGTCGCCATATTTATCACAACGTTTCGGCCGTTGTACGCTCCGGCCTTCTTCAGGTGGTTGGAATGTCGAACTAAACCCTTTATTTCGCTCACTGGGGTAGACTGTTCTAGTTACACTTGCCATGTTTAATGGATGTCAGCTATCAGTTACCTACTGTTAATTCCCCTCTTCAAGTTCTCCACTGCCTTACCCAAGTATTGAACTCACACTTTTTGGATCCTGTCACTGGATCTAAGCAACGCCTTTCCCACTCTGCCATGTGTCATTGAGGACACATGGCACAGTGGATAATGAGTGTGAGTTCAATACCCGGTTAAGGCAGTGGAAAACTTGGAGAGGGGAATTAACAGGAGATAACTGATAACTGACATCCATTAAACATGGCACGTGGAACTAGAACAGTCTACTCCAGTGAGCGAAATAAAGGGTTCAGTTCGACATTCCAACCATCTGAAGAAGGCCGGAACTTACAATGGCCGAAACGTTGTGATAAATATGTCAACAAAGATGAGGACAATAGTCCAAATAATGTAAATACTGTACATAATACCTCATCTCAGAAATATATACATATATACATATATATATGCTATATATATATATATATATATATATATATATATATATATATATATATATATGTGTGTGTGTGTGTGTGTGTGTGTGTGTGTGCATGTGTGTGCGTGTGTGTGTGTGTGTGAAGTAGATATGCTGTTTAATAAAAAAAGGACAAACGAAAGGGTGCTAATATAATCAGTTCAATAAACATTTATTAGATATTAACCATATGACAGAAATGAGCACTTTTATCTTCGGAATTTTCCGACACGCCCGTGTCTTTCATCAACGGTCCGATGAACAAACAGAGAAATGTAAATTACTCACCGACAGATGGTTTTGTAGATGGAATATTCACTTTTTACCACTCCATTTTTCTTTTTCCCCTTCTTTCCTTTTCTCTTTCTTCCTTTTCATCACAACATATTCTAATCATAGTTCCGGCTATCAACACACGGCCACGTGATCTGCCAAATTTTGCTACAACTTACTGCACGAGAGACGTCTTTCCCACTTCCCAACCTATGACTCTCTTCATTAATTTTTACATTCTCACTCACACATTTACACCGATCAAAATTTAAATTTAATTTTTTTTTTATCAAAAGTTTCCCACTGCAACATAGCATATGGAGATTTGTATATATATATATATATATATATATATATATATATATATATATATATATATATATATATATATGTAACGCGCGTCTCACAATATTGTTTACTATACATTTTATCAGTGTATAAGTAAGCGGTTATTGAATTATAAAAGTTTATTTTTCAAAATGATAGTAATATCTATCAAGACAGGATAAAATCTGGTTGTGAACTTTATCTCGCCGATCTGCTTCCAGTTCCACTAAAACATCATAAACTATCCGTATTTGTTATGCTATATATTTTTTAGGCGCTTATACAAAAAGGCACAGGATATCGGGTTGTAAATTAATTATACCCGTCTTCAAAAGACATCTATATGGAGATTCGAATAAAATAGCTAACAGCATAAAAGAAGACCGATTTTTCAAGCGTCTTTTTCTCCTATAAAATGTGTGCTGCCCTCAGTGAGCGCGACGAGTGCATAAAACACACATTGACTCCTGGTGGAAACAGCCCTTGTAAATTGAAATGATGGTGGGTTGATATTTTGAAATCAGATTATCGGTGGTGAAGATTACAGGGCCAATGGCAAGTTCCATTTTTTATCTTTTGAGAATTCCTAGAATTCGAACTCGGCTCTTTTTCTCTTTTTGAGCCGCTATCCATGACACCAGCCGCACATCCCGCAATAGGCCTGACCATAATCCAATTGTAAACGTGTGGATTATTCTGAAGATGAAAGTTTTTCATCGATTAACGGCTGTTTACTAGCAAAGATAGACTTTTGTGTTCCGCTATAGCGTGTGTCCTAATAACCAGTTTCTGTTTAGAGTGTATCCTACCACCACATTGGCATTCAACATTATTAAGGCATTGTAAATATATTTTACCGAGCAGTTTCTACTTTAGTGTGTATCCTACCACCACATTGGCCTCCTACATTATTAAGGCACTGTAAATATATTTTACCGAGCAGTTTCTACTTTAGTGTGTATCTTACCACCACATTGGCATCCTACATTATTAAGGCATTGTAAATATATTTTACCGAACAGTTTCTACATTAGTGTGTATCCTACCACCAAATTTGGAACCTACATTATAAAGGCATTGTAAATATATTTTACCGAACAGTTTCTACTTTAGTGTGTATCCTACCTCCATATTGGCATCTTACATTATTAAGACATTGTAAATATATTTTACCGAACAGTTTCTATTTTAGAGTGTATCCTACCACACACATTGGCATCCTACATTATTATAGCATTGTAAATATATTTTACCGATCAAATTCTACTTTAGAGTGTATCCTACCACCACATTTGTATCCTACATTATTAAGACATTGTAAATATATTTTACCGATCAGTTTCTACTTTAGTGTGTATCCTAGCACCAAATTTGTAACCTACATTATTAAGGCATTGTAAATATATTTTAGCGATCAGTTTCCACTTTAGAGTGTATCATACCACCACATTTGTATCCTACATTATAAAGGCATTGTAAATATATTTCCCGGATCAGTTTGTGCTTTATGGTGTATCCTACCACCACATTGGCATCCTACATTATTAAGTTTCTACTTTGGCGAGTATCTTAGCACCAAATTTGTAACCTACATTATAAAGGCATTGTAAATATATTTTAACGAAGAGTTTCTACTTTAGTGTGTATCCTGCCACCAAATTTGTAACCTACATTATAAAGGCATTGTAAATATATTTTACCGAACAGTTTCTACTTTAGTGTCTATCCTACCACCACATTGGCTTCCTACATTATTAAGACATTGCAAATATATTTTAAGATCAGATTCTACTTTAGTGTGTATTCTATCACCACATTTGTATCCTACATTATAAAGGCATTGTAAATATATTTTACGGATCAGTTTGTGCTTTATGGTGTATCCTACCACCACATTGGCATACTACATTATTAAGGCATTGTAAATATATTTTAGCGATCAGTTTCCACTTTAGAGTGTATCATACCACCACATTAAGGCATTGTAAATATATTTTAGCGATCAGTTTCCACTTTAGAGTGTATCATACCACCACATTAAGGCATTGTAAATATATTTTAGCGATCTGTTTCCACTTTAGAGTGTATCATACCACTACATTTCTATCGTAAATTATAGAGGCATTGTAAATATATTTTACGGATCAGTTTGTGCTTTAGGGTTTATCCTACCACCACATTGGCATCCTGCATTATTAGGGCATTGTAAATATATTTTACCGATCAAATTCTACTTTAGTGTGTATCCAACCACTACGTTATCATCCTACATTATTAAGCCATCGTATATATATTTTACTCATCAGTTTCTACTTTAGTGTGTATCCTACCACCACATTTGTAACCTACATTATTAAGGCATTGTAAATGTATTTTACCGATCAGTTTCTACTTTAGTGTGTATCCTACCACCACATCGGCATCCTACATTATCAAGGCATTGTATATATATTTTACCGTTCCGTTTCTGCTTAATGTGTATCCGACCACCACATTGGCATCATACATTATTAAGATATAGTAAATATATTTTACCGACCAGTTTTTGCTTTAGTGTTTATCATACCACCACATTTGTATCAATCATTATAAAGGCATTATAAATATATTTTATCGACCAGTTTCTGCTTTGGGGTGTATCGTACCACCACATTTGTATTCTACATCTTTAAGGCATTGTCCCGACTTATTTCTCTATGTTTTCAAAGCCATTAAGAATGTTTTCATTTAAAGGATTCAAATATCTTGTTTTATGATGTTTTTAGTCAATTTTCTCATTCTATTTATTTTTATTAATTTAGATTTGATAGTATAACAATAAATGGCGTCCCTCCTTCTCCTTTTCTTTTCCCCTTACATTAAATTATTTAGTATACAAATGTGGTGGGAGGATACACTGATCGGTGGGACACACAAAAAAGCGACAACGACGTTTGAATATTATTCCGAAATAATATATACAAATGTTCTAGTCAACGCCGAATAGATTAATCATTTTACACCGCTCGACATCCTATCGGATAAACAATATGGTTTCCGTTTCTCCAACTCTACTGTCAATGTATTAATGGCCATAACTGAATTTGTATATCAAGCTTTGCATAAGAACGGCGAAGATGGGGTTGTGGCTGTATATATCTCAAAAGCTTTCGACAGGTTTTGGAATTCTGGCCTTCTACATAAGCTGGAGAGAGCTACGAATGTTTGATCTAATCAAATCGTTCCTAACAAACCGTGTAATGAATGTCGTGTTGAAAGAGCACACGCTTCTAGATCATTTCATACTAATCCGCTTCCCACTGGCTCTGTCCTCGGATCTACGCTGATTCTGATCGTTATCAACAGCCCTCTCGGTGTAATTGACTAGCAGCTAGGTATTTATTCAGATCACGCAACTATTTACTCAGTAGCAATTTGTCAAAGTAAAATGATCGACAGATCCCAAAAGAACCTCTAATCGGTGGTTAACTGGGACAATGAATGGCTTGTAAATTTTAATGCCTTCAAAACAAAACTGCTTTCATTTAATAAGCACAGAGAACCATTTCTGGTTGCCATCAGCATGGTTGATGGTAAAAAAACTTTAGGATAGCAACACATTGCGCCTTCCTGGGGTCGTTTTCCATTGATATGAGGTGTGGAGTGACTATATCGAATGAAGTACTGGGTCTAATGCTAGGAAAGTTAGTTTACTGAGTTGTGTCAAACAATTTTTCTACTAGATTGGCAACCAGGTATATATATATATATATATATATATATATATATATATATATATATATATATATATTGTTATGGGTCCTTATCTATAACTACAGAATGAACTCTTCTTAACACTATGTATACTACGCCTCTCAAGAGAGAGAGAGAGAGAGAGAGAGAGAGAGAGAGAGAGAGAGAGAGAGAGACGAATCGAGTCGAGCCAATAGTAGTTCACTCCAAACCAGACTGACAGTCATACTAACACCTTCCACATCTTGTATTATTATTCCGTGTAGTATATCTTCGTTATTTCTACTCTTGTGTTCGTGCTGTTCTTCCTTGGTCCTAACCTGGACCATAACATATATATATAATTATTTATTCGAAAATTATAACATAAACATCTTATAAAATCACTACAAAAATAGCCATTTTGTTTCAACACCTTTGGTGCCTTAACAAGTGATGGTGTTGAAACTATATATATATATATATATATATATATATATATATATATATATATATATATATATATATATATATATAACGTAAATGCATTGCTAATGTTTTACTATAGATTCGCATAAAAAAATATCCGGAAAGGGATCGTCATAGGTCATGGTTAATTCGTTTTCTACGTCTTATCAAACCATTGATGGTTATTTAAAGCCAGAAAATATTTTTGGATTGTAAAAAAATGTTTATGGGTGTTGGGGCAGATAATCATGATTTAGTTATTAATTAAGTGATAGCTGGGGAGAGAAGACGTGGATTCATAGCTTTTCCAAGGGTATTTGTGTATAAGTGAAAATAACGAACCCAACCGGAATTGGAACTTTTGGAGCTCTTCGATTAACAATTCTGACACATTATCCATGACACCACCTGCAAATCCAAGCTTACAGCATTTTATATTCCCAAGCAGTCACCCATTTAGGTACTGACCAAGCTAGAAATTGCTTAGGTCTGCTATCATCAGATATTGTGTCTTGCAAAGATGTTGCTTAGGTGCATTTTGTTCCGGGAGTTACATATCACCCATTGTTTTTGAGGCAGTGGCTTTAGTCGTCATCTTTCCCGCTTAATTGTTAAGAGAATAATCTGTTACCTGTTAATTGTTTTAGTGATAAAATTCTTACTAATTAACCCATAGCTGGGGAGAGAAGAAGTGGATTCATGCCTTTTCCAACGGTATCTGCGTGTAAGTGAATATAACGATTATAACTAGAATTCAAACACGGCTCTTTGATTTACAATTCCGAGCCATTATCCATTATGCAATACGCATAGACAAGCTTACAGCACCGGGTATTCCCAAGCGGTTATTCATCTAGGTAGTAACCAGTCTCGACCTTGCTTAACTTCGGTGATACTACGGGAACCAATGTTTCAACGTGATGTGGCCGTAATCCTGTCATAGGTCAAGACTTAATGAGAGTGTTACTGACGGAATATATCTATTATATATAATGACAATATAACAGTATGACATTAATACATAATACTAAATGGCCTTTTTTATCTTTAAAATAGTTTTTCGTTCAAGAATAACCAAATATAATGGGGTTAGTAACCGTGTTTTCGAATTGACGTCTCTTTCACCAGATGTTTTGTTAAAAAACAAATTGCCTGATTTTGGAAATTAAATTAGCCTTTTCTTCGGATTTGTTTGCGTCTATGAAAAAGAAAACTAATATCGGTTGTCTATTTTTTCCTATTGTTGCATTTAAAATAATTGAGTTATTATGCATATGCCAACACATACACAAGCAAACAAGCCTACATGAACACACACACACGCAGACACATACACAAGCAAGCATCTGTAATTACAGTCGCAACAAGAAATGTAGAAAATTGATAGATTTCCATAAGGGCTGTCTTTTTTCATTAAAGAAATTTGTTAAAGAATAAATCGTTTGCGACAGGTTATATATATATATATATATATATATATATATATATATATATATATATATATATATAAGTAAATGCTCTGTTTATAATAAACAATATTAGAAACATTTACAGGCATTGATGTCCAACAAATCTCATAGAAAATATGTGTCCTCCGACATGAATCGAACCTGTATCCTATTCGGAACCATCACATAGCCTGACGTGCTATACTATTTAGCTACAGAGGAAGAGTCTGGTTAGGAAGGTCAAATTACTGCTTTTAAAATAATTGTCGGACTTAGTCCATTTCATAATATATGACGTCATATATATATATATATATATATATATATATATATATATATACAAATATTTAAGTAAATGCTCTGTAAATATTTGTATCTATAAAAAGAATGTATAAACATAAAATGTCTTAAAATAATTGTCGGACTTTGTCCATTTCATAATGTGTGACGTCATTTGTTTACATTTGGATAGACATTGAGCAGATATGAATGTACGCGAGAGATTATAGGAAGATTGTAGTTTAAAAGTAGTAAAATCGACCTTCCTAACCGAACGATCCTCTGTGGCTCAATCGGTAAAAGGCACGTCGGGCTGTATGATGGTTTCGTATTGTATACAGGTTCAATTCCTGTCGGAGGACTAATATTTTCTATGAAAATTTCTCGGACATTCAGGCCGATAAATGTTGTTTATTATAAATAGAGCATTTACTTAAATATTTGTATCTATAAAAAGAATGTATAAACATAAAAATGTCTTTTTATTTTTTATTTATATATTAAGTATTAATCTGATTAAATGAAGTTATATAGCTGCATTAATAGTCAAGAAAAAATTATTAGAAAACATAATAATAAAATTTTAAATAAACACTTCAACCTAAATAATAATAGTAATTCTAGAACGGAAGACAATAATTAAGAAAGTGTAGAAATCCTATAAATTGTCCACTGAAAAATAGAAATCGTAAATAAACTAACGTATTGTTTTCTGTTTTTAAAAGTAATTCTTTTTCATCATAAGTTACCAAACAATGCCTGATGAATTGGAACAATTTTAATTTCCGAAACATGAAAACTTTTGCGTAGCGATGTAAATATTTTTCAAATAAAAATATTATTATTATTAATATATATATATATATATATATATATATGAATACATTAAAGTGGGCACTGTTTCATGTTTAAACATTCTTCAGGCCTGAAGATGCGTTTAAGCATGAAACAAATTGTTGCCGCAGAGTGTTGACCGCAATCTCTACTTTTTATTTTCACACACTTTGTCCCTGATTTTGAGCATTTTAACACATTTATATATATATATATATATATATATATATATATATATATATATATATATATATATATATATATATACCTTGAAACTGTATTTTTATTTTTTTATTTCCTAAAAGTTGACCTTGTTTACGTTAGGATCGAGACAGAACAGGTATGTATATTTTGAGAATCGGGAAATGTCTATTCAAAAGCACTCTTCGGGTTTTGTGTGATCAGGAAGTTCCACGTGGCCGAGTTGGTCTAACGCACGTCAGATCTAATGACGGTTTCCCCCAGGGGACGCAGGTTCAAATCTTCCCATAGAATGCATATTTTTCTAACAGGATTAACAATTTTTTCTAGCAAGATATATATACTGTTTAATAAATAAATAAATATAAACAGAGTATACATATATATGAAAATATATTAAAAAAATAATTATATTGCAATGAAGCAGTCATACAAAGAATAAATTAGTATGGTTAATGTAATAAATGACGAATTCAGTTCGCTAACAAATTTAAATTATTAACCTACTAGCCACACGTTGAATGATGCGATCCTTGTTTTTAGATGTTCCGTATGTTCTATAAATATGTTAGTACTTTCGATAGGTCATCCTATCATCATCGGGCATAGTGGGTTAATACTTTAAATTTGTTAGCGAAGTGAATTCGTCATTTATTACATTAACCTTACTAATTTATTCTATGTATGACTGCTTCATAGTAATATTAATTATACTGCACCAATCATTCATATATATATATATATATATATATATATATATATATATATATATATATATATATATATATATATGTGTGTGTGTGTGTGTGTGTGTGTGTGTGTGTGTGTATAAACAGTAATAGGAATTGACGCGTGCTTTGACTGTATGTATATGTGTATATACACAGACATGAGTTAAAGATCAAATGCACATCAAATATGGATCAGAATCCGACAGGATGATAAAATAAAGAACACACACACACACACACACACACACACACACACATATATATATATATATATATATATATATATATATATATATATATATATCAATCTAACGTGTTTCAGTTTTAGTAAAGCTTCGTCAGAGATTGAGAGAAAACAGAAACTCTGATATTTTCAATTTTGTTTGGGTTACTTCTCATTGGTCAGTCATATGCATTAAAACCGTAGATAATTCTACGTGTATGTACGCTTGTAAAGATTCTTGTGTGTCTAAGCGGGCATTAGAACTCCCACTTGACTGACACACATATACAATCACGAATACACATTACCATCCGATGCCCGCGCAGACATACAAGTATCTTTATAAACTTACATACACATATAATTGTCTACGGTTTAAATGCACGTGATACGTGACTAACTGAAAATATCAGAGTTTCTGTCTTTTTGTCTGTTTTATTTCACTCACTGACGAAGTCTTAATAAAAGTGAAATATGTTAGATTGATATACGTTTCCTATTTGTTCTTTATTTTATCATACACACGTATTTTAATGCCATGTCCCTTTAAGATATAGGTAATTATGGCTCTCCAAGGTTTATTTCCTTTAGTATCCGTAAACTTCGGAAAGATAGTAGAGTGGTTCCACGTTGTGCGCTCCCAAGTTTAGAATTCAGATTAGCGTGGTGGGAGGAAGGGATGGATATAGTATTTTCCAAGGTTAATAGTTTGAAGTCAACACAACACACTCGGTCGGTATTTGAATTCACATTATCGGTCCCATTTTCCGAGATTACTCCCACATTAAGGAAATGGAATTATTTACATTATTTACATTATTCGGACTGTTGTCCTCATCTTCATTGTCATATTCACAACGTTTTGGCTATTGTACGCTCTCGACTTCTTCAGGATCTGTCTATATTTCTCAGATGAGGTATTGTAACTATTTACACTATTTGCATTGTTCGGACAATTGTCTTCATCTTTATTGTCATATTCACGACGTTTCGGCCGTTGTACGCTCCGGCCTTCTTCAGGAGCGTACGTTGGAATTTCGGACTGAGCTATTTATTTAGTTCACTGTGTTAGATTGCTCTAGTTCCACGTGCCATGTCTTTTCTGTCTTAGTTTCGGTTATTTCCCTTTAGTAACTCAATTTTCCAAGTTTTTTGTTCACCTCTGCTGTGTTCAGGTATTGAACTCACAACTCTTTGGTTCAAGACACTGGATTACTTCACACAAGACTGGGGCATCAGTGAATGAATTTTTGTCCTCATGTTTCAGTAACCATTTTCAACCAGAGTTAATATTGCAATTTTTGTTATTATTCTCTAGCATTCCATATTGTATCCATGTCTATACTTGGCCGGCTTAGGAGATTTTTGTGCCTTAGAATATACGCTGATTCCTACGCAGTTTTCGTATTTTACAGCGATGTCCCCTTTCTATTATTTCAAACTTATCCCGCAGAGGGTGGAGATCTCCATTTTCCCTCAATATATGGTAAGCCATACCTAGATGGAATTAATATATGTATATATAACACAAATGTAATAACGGTAAGATTAACCGTTACCTTATACGGAAACATTCGGCATTCATTGACCGAACAGTTAGTGCTACTGCCAGCTGAAATTCAAGAATTCTGATTCTTTACTACTCTTACTATTAAACAATTTTTCAGGAAAATAAATTTCTCAAGTAACCAGTCATTACTATTATATATATATATATATATATATATATATATATATATATATATATATATATATATATATGACGACTAGCCTATCTCTCTCTCTCTCTCTCTCTCTCTCTCTCTCTATATATATATATATATATATATATATAATTTAAAGAAAAACAAACCACTTTAAGGCTCCATTGTAATAATTTATGTCACCAGAGAATTGTATTTGTCCCTGGATCTTCAGACATCACTTTCAAAAGGTGAAACGAAAAATGAAATTAGAAATTACACTTTTAACGGGCAGTATTAAGCTTATATAAGTTGACATCGAGGGTGGTGAGGAATGGTATGAGAGACGTGGTCGAGTTTAGAGAAGGAAGAGAGAGTTTTAAAATTTCTTTTTATATTTATTTTTATTACAATACTTAATATTGAGGAAGGAAGAGGTAAGGATCAGACATTGACCTATTTAATCGGTCAACTCAACAGAAATGATATGGGGAAAGGAAAAGGAGAAAAAAGGGGGAAATAAAGAGAAACGTAGGGTTTTCGAAGGAAGAAGAGGAGTGGTATAGCTTTAGCGATTTAGATAAAACTGATTTTAACGTTTGATAGTATATATATATATATATATATATATATATATATATATAGATGCGCTGGTCATGTTATCAGAATGAGTAATGATTGGATGGCGAAAATCCTCACGTATAGCCAACTTGTTCATGGTAAGCATAATGTAGGCCGATCTTGGTTACACTTCAAGAACAAACTTAAATACAATTTAATTGCTGCAAACTTCCCTAAAGAGGAGTTCGAACTTGCTGTTGAAAACCAAGCAAACTGGAGAAAGAGCTGCCACCGAGGTCTAAATATCTTTGAAAAGAATCGTCTCAAACATCTGAGAGAATTCAGAATTAACACTAAATCTCGGGTTAATACATCAGCCCATATGATGGCCAACCCTTCAGTTTTGTCTATTTATTTTATGTAAATTCTTTTCATATGGTCTGATCAGCTTAATAACATTATCATTAAAAGACGAAAGAAAATCACCATATTGATAGATATTTTTTATCCTATCTAAGCTTGAGGCTTACATTAGCCATTATCAAAGATGACAATTACATTACAATATATTAAACAATACACGGACAAAACAATAATGATACTCTGTTTTTGTTTGCATGAAAAATTTCCAAGCAACGACAAACTCGTGTATACTAGATGCTGGAAGCGAAAATCGCACCGCAGCTCATGACGTCACACATTACCACGCGAGAGTGAAAACGAGAAGTATTAAGTATGGGAAGCCGTTGTTATAAACCAATGACGTCTGTTATCAATTATAGGCATTTAATGCTGCCTAAATACACATAATATATATTTATATATATATATATATATATATATATATATATATATATATATGTGTGTGTGTGTGTGTGTATTAAAAACACACACACACACACACACATATATATATATATTGAAGCATGAATGCGTTTGTATAGTGATTTAAAATGTTTTATAATAATTTCTTATAATAAAAATATATATATATCTGGCTTGAGGCATTCGGAAGTCTAGTCGCACTGAGGAGCTGTGATACAGCGAAACAGTACTGTATGTGAATGACATAATTTAGCTCTTGAAAAAAGATTTCAATTGAGCACTGTTGAGAGATAAGCTAATTTTATAAACAACAGCCACCTGCATTAATGCAAAGCTCTTCAGTAAAATGAATGGAGCACTTTGGCTGATTGGTATTTGTTTACATTTGTAAAAACAATACGCTAGATTTAGTTGTGTAACTCTACCGAGTGAAGATAGCTCTGGCTGACATCAAATTAGTTGTGTTTCAATCGTGGCTTGAGGCATTCGGAAGTCTAGTCGCACTGAGGAGCTGTGATACAGCGAAACAGTACTGTCTGTGAATGACACACATATATATATATATATATATATATATATATTTTGAACAATAAAAAATATTAAAAAATTAAAATCTTCAGACACACTCGGTTGTATATTGATATTCCTTCGTTTTTATTATTATTTCATTTACATTCCTCGACTAGTTTCAGCCAACATGGCCATCTTCAGGAGAAAAATAATTTTCTGCTTGCTGGTAGCAGTGAACTACAGAAATGTATGTCTTGATGGAGAAAATGAACTTTTGTCTGTAGTTTTCATTTGTTTTTTTAATTTTTTTATCATGACTTTTGGTCAGTCCTTGTGTTGGTCAAACAGTCTCTTTTAAGTTGTTATTTAAGATAAGAGCTGGATGGATTCATGCTGCTTTGAATTCCCTTGGTCATTTTGACAGATTTATTGGTTCCTGGAAAGGGGATGTGTCTCTGGTAAGTGTGTGTGTGTATTATTTGATTCTTAGGGAGTGAGTGAGTATGATGTGTGTAAGCGTGTATATTACTATGGGTGTGTGTTATCATTTGGCTCATTAAGGAGTGAGTGAGTATGATGTGTGTAAGTGTGTCTATTCGTGTGGGTGTGTGTATAAGTGTGAGGCCTCAATACCTCCGTAAGAATATCTGTCTTGTGTGGGTGAGAAATGTGGGTAGCTTTTGATTTGTAGGATTATATATTAATACTATCTATGTTGTTAAATTTATGGCTAAGCCCGGCTGGATAGTGCGTTTTTAAACGTTGTATCCACTTCTTTTCATGGAACTCTAATCTTTCTAATGTTATCTGCTCTAGACTTTTCCATTCTCTCAATTATATATATAATTTTACCTGTTTTCAAGCACGCACACATACGCAAAAACGTACAGACACAGTCACACACGCGCGCAAGGTATGAAGTCGTATAAAATTAAATTCAGTTACAGGAATTATTATTATAGTTCTCCAACAAATCAGCTTATTCAAATTTCAAGGCCTGATTTGTGAAACTGAACGAGATATAGATGTTGTAAATCTTGACAAAAATGTTACTGCAACAATACTAAATATTGTGAAGATTTTAACACAGGTCAGAATGTAAAAAAAAATAATTCTAGTAACAATAAAATATATAAATGCAGGCCACTACTTAAAGAAGTGACATGGTTCAAAAGAAACAATTTGAAATTGACAAGTTTTTCAATTTCACTGAAGCAGACGTTGAACACAGCGACTGTTATCGCCTCCTCTACCTTCCCTTTCTTTCTTTTTTTGGCGCTTTAACCAAATCGCCTAGTGACAGGACGTAATGTATGCGTCAAGGAAAGAAACAGAATTATAATGATGAAAATGATGATGATTATGATGATGATAATAATGAGGTAGACAGACATCGTCAAAATTGATCGAATCCGACTCTAAATTATCCAGACGTTATGGTCTATCCCAAATGCACAAAGCAAGCATTTTAATGCGACTCATCTTATCAGGAATTGGTAGGGCACCTCATAGACAAGCGAAAGCCATAGCGAAAAAGTTTTTAAAACCATTTCTTGGAATAATTACCTCATCGGAGACTTTTCTTTCTCTCTCTTTCTCGCTTCACTTTTACACATTATATATATATATATATATATATATATATATATTTCTCTCTCATCTTCTGGATTTTAAGTTTAGATCGTATTGTTTTTTTTTATTGTGCGTAGTGTCACCACAAATGTATACACACGTTTCCGGTGTCTGTTTTTTTAATTTTAATTTTAGTAGGTACCTTCATGAGCGCGTGTATTTTTTTTGGGAATTTTCTTTTTAATGGGAGCCGTTAATTTTGAAAATCTTGTAAAAATAAAAATAATTGTCGGATTTTCATGAAACTTTCAGAAACTATTCACAAATGATGGAAATTATTATAAATGTGTTTATTTTTTTTTTTTTAATCATGGTAATTTTTTTATTTCATTTATTACACCCCCCCCATAAGTAATTTCATGAAAACTCATGAAATTCTAAGGTGTTCTGATTTAGCGATTAATTAGTTAAAAGCACAAGGCTTTGACCAAAGCAAATCCATTTTACTTTTTTTTTTATTTCGGACCCGTCTACCTTAAAATCAGCTCTGAATTGTAACATACAAAACTCAATAAAACAAAGATATTATTTAATTTCAAAAACTTTTAGTTGCTTTTACTTATTTGTATGACTATGGATAACATTTCCTGAAAGCAAAAAACATTTTCGATGAAAAATAAGTTTTTACAACGATTATTTGTTATTTCTTATTGTTAAATTTATGTTTATTGCTTAAAGTTGTTAAATATTTTAAAATTGATCAAAATGGTGTTGCAGTTAGTCAATGTATTATTAAGTAGATAATATCATTTACAGATTATAAAATAAACCTGGTTACAATCAGAAAGTTGCTTTTAGGTAAAAATCTAATATAACATGTTTTTTTTTGTGTCAAAAATAGCTTAAATTCAAATATACGGAAGACCGGAAACGAAACATCATGAAAACAAAAGAAAGCCACGTGGTTTGCATGACTAAATGTTGTTCTCCACTGTCAGTTAGCCTTTTCATTTCAAAATTAATAAAATGAAGGGAAATACAAATAATACCATGAAATAAAATATAATAAATGTATATATTTATATTCTACACTTAGCCTTTCATAAGAAAGATACCTAATTAAAGTAATTACAGTGTAACCCTGACATAAGAGAGTTGTCGGGGCCCGGAGACGAAGTCTCTTATATCCAGGTTTCTCTTATATCCGGGTTTGATCTATTTTGTTTAGGTAAGTATGGCTCTAATTTGGGACCACATAAAATCTCTCTTATATCCGTGTTTCTCTTATACCAGGGTCTCATATCTGAGTTACACTGTAATTAAATTATATTAATTTGTATGCACCTTTATGAAATATTTTCTGTCAACAGTCTTAGTTAAAAAATTTTCATAAAGCATCGTACACGTAAAGATGGAAAGCTTTATTTTCATAAAGCATCGTACACGTAAAGATGGAACGCTAAGAAACAATTAAAAATTAAAACGCTGTAATTTTCCCTTAATAACTGGTTACGTATTTGGTTCAATAAAAACCTAAATTATTTCCCTTTTGTCCATCCGTACGATGAAATTAGGTCGCGTAAGCTGTCAATTCTTGATGACAGCATCAATCAACACATCGAAAGTGTCGCTACTGTTCACACCTTCTGTCTTTTTTTTTTAAAGTACACTTTTCAGCGCGTAAAGTAAGTAATGTTTTCTTTCAAAATATGTTAAATAAACATTTAAATTTTAAAGTTTGTAAAAATAAATTTAAAAAAAAGTGTAACTATTTCTTGGCAGAATTTTAAACGGAAAAATTAACTTTTTTTATAAAATTTTAAAAATTTAAAAAAATGGCAGACAATCGAAAAAAAAAACATGATTTTAAACGACAAATTTGGACTTGCTCGAAATGATAAAAAAAATTTAAAAAATAATCAAAAAATACTTTGATCTTTCCTCTTGATTATAATATAAACAGTTAGACAAATAAAAATTATTTTCGTCAAGTTTAAGGCCATTTTTATCATACTATGCTCATTTTCTGGCAATCTCATGAAGGTACCTAAATTTTAGGTCAGCGAATCGGTAGCGAAATATGCATCGAAAAATAATTCATATTTATCTGTATCTCACTCATTTAAACCGTTATTTAACTCCTCTCTTTAAAACTTGTCTCTGTTAAATTTGAATCCACACCTTCACCTTTAGGCCTTTCCTGTTCTTCTTTCTTCTATTACACCTCTCTCTAGAGCTTTCATACATTTCACTTTCACACTTGTTTCCCACTCCTACACATACACTCTCACTAAAATTTTGCTTTTTATACCCGGAGTTATATTTTCCGATTTCTTTTTGAATTTGTCGGTCTGATGATTTGCATCGTGATTACGATTCCAATGTAATAAACTATAACCGTGGAATATTAGTGTTTGAGTCTTTTATATTATATGTATGTATGTATATATATATATATATATATATATATATATATATATATATATATATATATATAGGTTGTATCAAAATTTTTTCACAAACGTTGGGGGTGGTTTTTTACACCAAAACAAGGTAAAATATGACTAAAATATGCTGGAATCCCATCATGCATGAATCACAAGCGTCTTCGTATTAGCAAGGGTACATCCTCTAGCAGGTTTAGATGTGTGTTCGAAATAAATTATCTGTAGACATCATCTATAAAACGTGCTGGAAGAACATATGAACCTACCAGAAAATCACCTACAATTCCAGCCCACACATTAATCGTAAACTGATGCTGGTGTCTAGCCTATATTGTACCATGGGTCCCGATCCGTCCACAAATGTTGGTTGTGTAAATTTGTTATTCCATCTCTTCTAAATGTTGCCTCATCCGTAAACAAGACTGAAGAAAATAACAACAGATTCGCAGTTTGTGCAATAAACTATCGGTAAAAGTTCTCCCGTGGTGGGTGATCACAGGGCGAAAGACCCGGCACACGTTACAAATGATACGGATACAGGAGCTGCTCTTGAAATACTCTCTATGCGGTAATATGAGATACGATATGCTAGGGCCACTTGACGTATGCTAATACCTAGATGGCGTCCGACAGCCTGTAGAATGTTCTTCGTCATGAGGCGTACGAGCGGATCTCTCGGTCTTCCTCGATCCATAGTTTGTGGTGCCACGGATCCTGTCTCAGTAACCCGATAGTAAACAGCAGGTTGGATGACTTCGCTACCTTTGGTCTGGAAACGCACTCTGATACAGACGTGCAGCCTCGCGTCCATTACCATTCGCGCGGCCGTATGTAAAAATCATCACTACCTGCCCATGATATGAATATTCTGCCATTGTTAAACTTCCCAGTTAACTCACTACTACACACGTTAAACGGTGAAGACAGAATAGCCACAAATGTACACGAATGACAAATATAACCTCGTCTACGTAGTAACACAACGCAAACTACCGCAAACTTTCTTTAAACTTAATAAATCAAAAACGAAGGATTTGCGGATATATGTTTATATGGAATTGTCCTTCTTTTGGTTCGAGGAACCTGCCGCAACGTTTGTGAAAGAATGTTTGATACACCCTGTGTATTACACTTTATTGGCGTACAGGTTTAATATAAAAGAATAATAATAATAACCTAAGCCTATATCGAATTTAAATTTAAAACCAGTAGCGTTAAAAATAAGAATAAGAGCGTTGGGAAGCTGAATAAAGTCGACCAGTCTATTCGTCTAGACCCCATCCGATGCCAGAAAGGTTAAAATTTAAATCTAAAACTTAGCATTCCTACATATTCTGCGTTTCCTCTCGATACATAATGTTATGGGACCTTACCTATAACGACAGAGTGAACTCTTCCTGACACTATAAATACTGCGCCTCTCAAGAGAGACGAGACGGAATCGAGTCGAGCCGATAGTAGTTCACTCCAAACCAGACTGACAGTCATACTAACACTTTCCACATCTTGTATTATTATTCTGTGTAATATATCTTTGTTATTTCTACTCTTGTGTTCGTGTTATTCTTCCTTGGTCCTAACCTTGGACCATAACACATAATTATAACAGACATTCTCATTTATATTTCTCCCCTCACCGTACGTATATATAATTCCAGGAATAGGAAAGGTAATCTGATGAATACCTTATAAAAGATGAAACACGTTACAAAGATTTTTTTCTATTTTGTCATTCAATTACCCAAGCCGATATATATATTTTTCAAATTTATTTGCTCTAATGTATATGCAAGAAAATCGTAGTCTATTCATATCGACCTAAGATCATCTCTCTTTTCCTTTCTTTCAATCTGAGAAAAAAAAACAAGAAAGAAATTATAGATTTCAAAAGTCAATCGTTGTAAACATTTTCTGTTGAGGAAGATAACGTCTGATTGAGTAAATAATTTCGGCCTAAAGGAAAACATAATTATGCGCAAAAGGAAAAACAATATTTTCAAAGTAAAACAAAAAATCGTAAGCAAGTTTCGCGAACAATTTAGAGTCAAATGATAAAGAAAACCAAAATAAAAGGAAAACAGACAGACAAACACTAAATAGCTAAAAATATCTACAACCTATTTTATTTCGAAACTTTGGAACAACGAAAGAGAATTGGCGTATGGGCAGACATATCTGATTTCAAGCGATGTTAACAAGTCTATCTGCTATATCATTACGGATGATTGAACTTTATCGCCGTGTGCGGGGTCTCGTTTGGCTAGGATTTCCGGACTGAATGATGGTTAGCGAGTTTTCAAACAAATCATTAGCAAAAACAATAAGTTCGAACCTCAGAATTTTATCGCTTTGTGCTGCACTAATTTTTACTGAGTAAATAGCGTGTTCTCGTTTGGCTAGGATTTTCAGATCTGCGTAATGCTTAACGAGTTTTTCAAGCAAATCATTCGCAAGTGTAATAAGTTCAAACTTCACGAATGACGGATTTTGCAGTTGTGTGCCGTATTAAATAGCGACCCGGGACCCTACTGACGTTTAACGAGCTTGTCAAAAAAGTCATTAATAAGTTCGAAAACACTAGAGTGAATCTTATAAGTAACATTTCATTTTATTCAACACCGGACATCGCCAGATAAGTTCGGCTAGTGAGTATGAGGAATTGGGGCCTCTACATTCTATCTAAGAGACCTAAGAGACTGTTCTCTGTGTAATGCGTATATATATATATATATATATATATATATATATATATATATATATATATATATATATATATATATATATATACGCATTATACATATATATGTTTATAAATGTAAAAGAAAATAGGAAAACTGTAATAGTTGCCGGCGCGTTTCGTCCGATGTGGACTTTTCAAGGCAAAACGAAATTAATTTATTAAACAAAGTAACTAATAATAACAAAACAAAATGTCCTTAGCAACTGAAAGAATTTAGAGAGCGGTATGGGAGAGAAGAGGTGGAATTATACATTTAACAAGAGTATTTGTACGAAAGTGAATATAACGAACCGGAACCCGACTCTCCGTCTTCCAATTCCGAGTTGTTATCTATTACACCACCCTCACATCCAAGATTACATCACTTGATATTCTCAAGTGGTCAGCCATCTAGGTACTGATCAGGCTCGATGTTGCTTAATTTCGGAGATCATATACAAACTAGTGTTTCAACGTGATATGCCCGTAAAGGAGTAGGAAGTCAACACAAAAGACCAGGTCTGAAATTGAACTCGGATCGCTGATCCTATTTTCTAAGGAGGTATCCGTTACAGCACCTTCACATCAATGAAAGAGGGTGTGTGCAATATGTACGAGGGCTGATCAAAAAGTATCGGGACAGGTGCTATAAAAGAAAAACTACAACACATATCAATTCCGCATTTAATCTCCTTCAAAATAGTCTCCCTTCTGAAGCTACACACTTTATCCAACGTCGTTTCCATTGATAGAAGCAATCCTGGAATTCCATTTTTGGGATAGTGAGCAGCTGCCTCGTCGCATTCTCTTGACGTATTTCTTCGACGTTTGGAATTTAGTTCAAGTGACATTTTATTTTTGAAGAGGAAAAAGTTGCACGGGGCTATATCTGAGGAATATGGCGGTTGTCAGACCTGGGAAATGTTGTGTTTGGCCGAAAAACGCTACACACTTCATGGTCACTGATGGAAACTCTGATGTGGTGAGACGACTACACGCTACACACTTTCCTTCCAAGCACTGCTTAGCATAACGGAAGTGAGTGACATCGTTATGCCTTAGTGTGTATACGGATTCAAGGTCAGTCTGTGCCGAGCGGCTTCACTTTGCGATCTTTAGCTCCGTTACCATAACAACAGTCCCGATACTTTTTGATCAACCTCGTATATATAATACTGATGTAATGAATACGCATACACCTGTGTTCCTGCTCACAGGAATATGATTGGCAGGTGTCAGCCATAAATACAGGCTGAGGTAAGACGCCATCGTAGTGCGCCATTGGACTGATCCATTGACGACGCCTATTGGCCTGCGCCTATCGCCTAAGCATATTGCCTACGACTACGACGAGTACCAGTCGATTACGGCTACCTGCTAGATTGTACTACTCGCTTACAGTCGCCAAAACCACTTAACTACTTCGAACAAATATATCCCTTTCCGGGACATATCAAATACAAACATTCTTTCTCGTTCTCTCTAGCTTGTTAACTATTGCACTATCTTATCTTATGTGACAAGTTCACAAGTATGTGGACCTCAGTGAGAATCGAACCCACATACGCGACAATCAAACAGGTTTTTCTTTACTGGATGGACACGAAGAGGCGACCTTTGATATTTACTGGAATTATATTAGTCTGGCACAAGGCCGAGTGTGTAGAACATCCAGGAAGATCAATCTCTGTAATCAGTAATAATGATCAGCGGGACAAGCGTGTTAACCATTACACATTAGAAGCCAGCAATTAATAGAAAGAAAATAGCAAAAAAGGCAAGAAGGTAAATTGGAATGCAGAAAAAGTGATTGGAACTTACTTCACCGTTCAAGAAGCAGTAAAAGACAGCGACAAGGAAACCCTGGAAAAGAAAACGAAAACGATTTAGCGAAACCAAAACAAAATAATCGCTGTCTATATAAATGATTATCCTGATATTGAGTACTGTATAAGCAATACAATTTTATACCCTGTGTCTAATACTGTGACTCAATTGTAATGTATCCTTCACAATTCGGATCATGTCAGTATAATATACCCTAAAGGTAAAGTTCGCAGAGTGAAGACGCTTGGAACAGACATACTAATAATCTGTCGCGTGTGCACACTAAGGTACACTCTTGTGCAAATCGAAACAAAACGGATAATTCCGTTATTATATACATTTTTTCGTATTTTTCCAATGAAACATGACTCAATGTACCTGTTAGTACTTAGTATGTCCATTCCACGAAGTCGTTCCTTGCAGACTGACCACAGATTCTCGATGGACTTAAATCAGGAGAGTTTCCGGGCCAGTCTATAGTACTTTGATTTGCTCACTGTTAAGGCTTGCCAGTGTGTTGGTGCAGCATTACAATTTTGGTACGCTTTCTTGGAGTAACGTTCATCGCAGACAATGGCTGTAGGAAACTAATCGACAGTCAAGACAATAGAAACAGTTGGACAGTCTATCAGGCATCGCAGGCGAGAACGTAAGGTACGCGTCCAGATGAGGGCTCAAGGAGGGCTGCAGCATAACGGATTGATTGAATGATATTTTGATAACGGCTTATCAACCTTTAGGAGGGTGTATAAAAACAAGAAAATATTTTAGATTGTAAGAATAATAGATGAAGATAATAATTTACTGATACAAGTCGTATTGATTAACCCATAGCTGTGGGGAGAAGAGGTGGATTCATACCTTTACCAAGAGTATTTGCGCCTAAGTGAATATCTACATTTCTTTTAGTAATGTTTACCCAATACAAGGACCAAGAGCCACTCAAGATAGAGGGTTACTGAATGAGGCTGTTGTATTTGCATAGGAAGAGGAAGTAAGATGCGCAGTTTATAATGTTATATAGGAAATATAGCGACTGGCCATTGATTGTTTTTGGTTTGTTTTATCAATTCCCGTTTTACTAATTAATCCATAGCTGGGGGAAAAGCGGTGTATTCATACCAAGGATATTTGCTTATAGGTGAATATAACGAACCCGAATGAGCTCTCCGATTTCCGAGCTGTTATCCATTACTCTTCCTGCACAGCCAGGCTTAGAACATCTGGTATTCCTAAGCGGTCACCCAACTAGTTATTGACCATGCTCAACGTTGCTTAAATTCAGTGTTCGTATTGGTACCGGTGTTCTAACGTAATATGCCCGTAAACCATACCATCTTTAATTCAAATCTTACAAGACGAAGAGGGTAGCAAATCAGACTCAATATAGCGCCGCTCGCTCACACATTCCGTGGATATATATATATATATATATGTGTAATTTGGCAGCAACTTTTCTTTCAAACATGTAGTGTTGAATGTTAAAGACAACATAGTCTTACATATTTTCTTTTGAATTTTCTCATATTCTCTAATGAGACTTTTTATTTGAAAATAGTTCCGAAATATGTATTTTCCATACGATGACCTAGCGCTTTCGAACATCATTGTTCATCTTCAGGGTCAATATTTGACTAAAATATTGACCCTGAAGATGAACAATGATGTTCGAAAGCGCTAGGTCATTGTATGGAAAATACATATTTCGGAACTATTTTCAAATAAAAAGTCTCATTAGAGAATATGAGAAAATTCAAAAGAAAATATGTAAGACTATGTTGTCTTTAACATTCAACACTACATGTTTGAAATATATATATATATATATAGTCCGATAAAAATGAAAGTCCGTTAAATCTGATTGTAAACTCAAAGACCGTTTTTTACTTGCTTTCATATAGCACATATATATTTTTTCATATAGCACTATATTATATTAATGGCTGGTCCCTCGAACCCGAGTATCCCTGTCTATTGGCCGGTTAGCCACTCCCTGTTGCAGACGCCTGCTCAGGTACGTTTGTGCTTAGTAGATGCAGAGTGGTTTATACTGTGACTGGGTGAGAGTGCGCATTATCTGTCGGGATCAACAGCCTGAACAAGGCCAGTACTCTCAAAATCTCGGTCACTGACAAACACGACAACTCCCAAATAGTTCCATCGATTCAATTTCACTTGGGTCAACCCGTAATATGGTTTTCAGGTGTCACACTCTTCGATAGCATCAAAAAGTCACCTTCCTGACAAATAGACCATGCTGAGATTCGAGCCCGGGTTGGAAGGCGAACGTTCTGACCACTCGGACAAGTGCCTATTGCATTATCAAATCGTTATATGAAGTCTCTATATATAATTAAAACGTGTTCGGTCGACTGTTTCCTGTATTCGGTTATATCCTTTCGCAAACAGCCCTCATATTTGAGTCCACAGCTATATATGTAGCCAGTGCGGGGATGACACTGCTTCACTGTGTGGAGGACTTCCTAGACTGAATTCAACATTCAGGGGTTTAGGATTCCCCTGATTGAATAAATAGTCATGTGTACGTGATGAAGGCAAACCTTCAGTCATCTGTGGTTTTAATTGCAGAGGGATGGACGTCGTTACGTCTACATGTCAAAGACACGCTACACGTGAATGAAAAACCTTTTAACCTGGATATGTAGAGGGAATTGGTCAAGTGCTCAACTGTGTAGCGACCCTATGACCACACCCAGTAATTGAGACTGACGATGATGATGGCGATCACCCACTAATAACTGAAAGGTATTAATGGTTGTTCTTTCAGTTGTTCCTTTTATTTAGTTGATTGATTGATCTGTTTGTTTAACGGCACATCAACACATTATGGGTCATTTAAGGCCGAAATTTAATTTTCTTGGAAACTTTGAAGCAACAAAAATACGATATATATATATATATTATTCTGCTTTCACAATTGAATACATGGTAGATGATACTCAGCTTTTGTGCATATATGTGTTTCTGGAGGCATGATTACTAGAAGTGGTGATATGTGTGTTCTATGTTGTAGTTTTGTTATTCTGCTTTCACAACTGAATACATGGTAGATGATACTCAGCTTTTGTGCATATACATGTTTGTATGGAGATAATTACTAGAGGAGGTAATATGTGTGTTCTATGTTGTAGTTGAAGTTATATTTTGGAATACAGTTTGATGTAAGAAAATTGTAGGATATAATATGGATTAATGTCTTAAGTTATTTCCTGTTGGTTGTTATTGGTAGCATTTTAAATGGATCTGGGTGAAGACGCTATAGTTTGTTAGTATGTGTGTATAGTTGGTATTTTTATTATAAATTTGTATTGTTGGTAAGTTTCATATAAAAATGTATTGCTGATATTTTTACTACAAAAATTAATTTTTATACTTTCATAGTGTTTCGTTTTTGTTTGAGGGGGCACTATTTGCTCATTGCACGGACTCTAACTGGTGCTACCAGCCAGGATCTAGGTGGGTTGGAGTGGTTGTTCCAAGGTTGCTCCTCAAAAACTCCAATCTCCAGATCAGAAGCCTTGCTGTCGGTTGTAGTTTATCGTCATGCCCGGGACTCTTTTATTTAGTAAGGGAATCAACTCGCCTATACAGAAGAGAATGCTGCAGAATTTCTAAAAAAGATAAAGAAGAGACACGTAGGGTCGTACTTGCACCATTTTTTTCTGCAGCCGCAGTAGAAGTGGTGTTTCTTGGGCAAGATAACCTGACGGAGACCAACCCTCTCAAGGCTGATTATATATTTCTTATCGCAATTGTTTCAAGATTGACACAAAATAACAAATTTTAGTTGGAGCTGCTTGGTTATCTAGCGTAATTATGGTAGAGTGGTTTTCTGAATTGATCAGTGAATCAGTATTTTCTTTGTCAGTTACTTTGTAGAAATTCATTAGCATCCCAATCCGATAGTCAAGCTAGAATCACAATACACTTACACACATCAATTTTACACACGAACGCTGCTTTACAAGAAAAAATGCACGTCAAGTCTGCTTAACCAATGAAAAAATTAAAAATATTAGAAAAAAAATTAAAAATATTAGAAATTTTCTTTCTTTTTTTTTTCACCATATATCATTCTCTGATGAAGCTTTCGAAACCTGTTAGATTTATAAACGTTTTAAATTTGTTCCGTATCCTATCCCATTTCTTTAACCCGTGACCCGTCGGGTCGTAGGTGCACCATGTTTACTCCAGCCGAAGCAGAAGTGGTGTTTCTTGGGCAAGATAGCCTGACGGAGACCAACCCTCTCAAGGCTGATTTCGAATTCAGAGTGTTTTCTTCTCCTAGACCGGTTGCTACCCAAGGCTATAGAATGCAGTCTGTCTTGCTATTTACTCATAGCTGGGAGGAGAAGAAGAGGAGTCATAGTGTATTTAGCACTTAAGTGAATGTTATGGATCCGACTGGAATTCGAACTCGGCTCTCTCTCTCCATCTTTCTCTCTCACACACACACACACACACACACTCTCTCTCTCTCTCTCTCTCTCTCTCTCTCTATATATATATATATATATATATATATATATATAAGACATAGACATATGGTTTAATTGACAGATGCTAAGAATAGATGAAATGAGGAAAGTAAACCTACCTGGAATGATTGTAAGACGGTATCGGTGTAAATGAGAACTAAGCCAAAAGTTGTGTTTTCTTCCGGGCGTAAAATAAACATGGCGTAAGTAATACCCAACAAAGGAAGTAAGACAATAGCAGCTTTAACGGCTTTTCTGTTAAAAAAGCAAGGAAAATAAATGCAAATATTATCAACACATTTGCATGAAACAAAAATATCACTACATTTGCATGAAACAGATATATCGCCATATTTACCTGAAACAAAATATATTGTGATCCCTACATGGGATTTCATTGTTAATTACTGTTTTTATTTCCGAGTGACTAGCCTAGAATGACACAACGCCTGACACTGTATGAGAGAGGTCATCTAGAATCCCGTTATGAAGTCTGGCAGTGTGTGATACAAGTGCAGAGATGCTAACCTAGTGTTAATAGACCTCATGCTTCAGTAGATGCTAAAACCATCAGAAATTGTTAAGCTCATGTGTTCGGGATCTGTGGTAGATTCACACGGAGGCTGTCGGCCTTCAACATCCAGATTGTCAGGAAATACGCAAAACGTGGAATTCTAATTCTGTACTCTACTTCTGCCATTGTACTGTTCAAAATAAAACATATTCTATGAAAATCGACCAATAATAAAGTTACTATCATTTTTAAATAGGGAGTTCCTTTTCACTCACACTGAATATTCTAAAAAAAAACAAATTCTATATAGATAATATACTTGGGTGCATTTTGGTACAAATTTTAAAATTTAACAAGTTTTGTTAAAGGCCAACTTTCATAAGCCTTTATCAAAGAACCTTGTTTTGCTGTGCGATGTCGGTTTGTCATTTTTAAAATATCGCGTTTTCGCATTTTCAGTTTGCATTGTTATGTTTTTCTTTTTCTTTCTGAAATATATTTAGTACATTTGTTATTAAATTTGAAAATATTTTATTGATGTTGGGTTGTCTGATTTTTATTGTTAATAATTCTAGTATTTGTAGTCGTTTTTTTACAGTTTATATGATGTAGTATTTTTGTGTTATCGGTAAAGGTTTTTTTATTGTGTTGGTTGGTGATATAGGATTTAATTGAACTATTCGAAGATAAATGGCACGATTATATATTTCTAATCGCAATTGTTTCGAGATTGACATAAAATAACAAGTTTTAGTTAGAGGAGCTGCTTGGATAGGATAATTATGGCAGAGTGGTTTTCTGAATTGATCAGTCAACCAGTATTTTCTTTGTCAATTACTTTGTAGAAAGGTATTTTATCATAATGTCGATTTTATTATGTGACTTATCTCAGAAAATTCCTTAAGCGGCCATGAGACGACGTCTTACTCCTCTTTGTGTAGGCTGTATATAAAAGTTACCGTAGGCTTAACAGAAGGAAGGAGGAGACTGGTATATGCCTGTTATGTTTTGTTTACAGCTAATGCTTTATATGATTTATGGCTTCTCACTTGAGTTTGTTTATTTTATTTTTATTTTAATTTATTTATGAGCTGCGATATTTTGTGTACACACACACATATATATATATATATATATATATATATATATATATATATAGCCGCCTCCTTATACCGCTCCAGAAAGTATCTGACTCATCCTGCGATGCTCTATCTTTAGAAGAATCAGATCAGACTAAAAAACGGAGTATTGCTGCTATATTTTCTGGGATGGAGCTTTCTATTTCACATTTTCCGGCATCGAAAGAGTTCAACAGTGATGTATTCTTTTATCCTTTACAAACCCTTTCACACAGACAAATTTCTTCCAGTATCGCTACTTTATCTTTATTTTTATGGCAGATGTTCAGATGTCATTAGTTCAATTATAATTAATTAAAGCCGCTCCATAGTTCTGTTTCATATATTTCAATTAATAGCATGTATTGGCTTTTAAAAATATACTATTAAAATCTGACAACATTACTGATTCCTTTTATTGCCATGATGAGAAAAAAATACTTGGTTCCTTGTACCACTCCAGAAAGTACCTGACTCTCCCAACCATGCTTCTCTCTCTTTACAAGGGTCAGATAAAAAATGGAGTATTGCGGCAATATCTGGACTGGAGCTGACCAATCCCCACTTTCTAGCTTTAACAATGTTTAAAAGCATTTATGCGGTCTTGTGAGTGATGTATTATTTCCCACAATACAGCCCCTTTCCCCACAGATGCATAATATCTAGCCTCTTACTAGCCAAAGTTTGTGAATGAAGTGAATTGTTTAAATGAAATGAATTTTACTGCAATGTAATATGAAGCAATTAATAAAATGGTTTTCCAATCTGAGTTTTATCAAAAATTATCCAGAGATCAACAGATTTCTCATATAGAATGCAATGTGCCATAAAAGTAGAGAAAAATATTTAAAAACAATCCATGATTAAAAGAATTTTTTTTTCATAGTACCTTCTCGATCAGACCAAAAATGCAGTATATCTGCCATATCTGGACTGGAGATACTCAATCCTCTCTTTCTAGCCTTGACAGAGTTCAAAAGTGTTTGCACGGTCTTGTGGGCAATGAATTATTTTCTAACCTTACAGGCCCTTTTACAAAGACAAAATGTTGCAAGCCTATTACTACTGTATTGTTATTTCTATAGCAAATGTTCAGACAAGCTACATTCCTTAATTCCACCAGTTCAGATCCTTAGATCTGGAACATGCTATTCTATTCTATGTACACCAGGTTGAATCATCTTTCTGCCACGCTTCATCTTTACAAGAGTCACATCAGACCCCAAATGAAGCATTGCTGGACCTGCTCAATCCTTACTTTACAGCCTTGATAGAAGTCATCATTGATTATGCTGTCCTTTAGGAGATGGATTGTTTTTCACTCTACACTCTCTTTTTCCCACAGTCGCAGTGTTGCAAATCTATTAACATGACATTTTCAGATGAGCTCAACTTTTTTCTTCTAGTTTAGACCTTTACAGTTAGACCCACGGGGTAGACTCTCTCATATTCCCTCCGTATTCCATTTGTAAGTAAGAAGTTCCCATCAGTCAGCTTTTTCTCTGAGAACTGTCAATTTTTGGATGCTTCCCTGAACACTACGATCTTTAAAGGGGCTGTGGTGAAATAATTTATTACATGAAACCTTAAAGTGGTCTGTTTTTATTTAAATGATATATATATATCAAATATTATTGTGGAAGTCAATTTCATCCGGATTGATACGACAAAGCTTAAAATGCTTTCTCTTATATTCTTAATCTCTCAAAATATCGATAAATAACACTACTGCGTTATATATATATATATATATATATATATATATATATATATATATATAACGCAATAGTGTTATTTATTTCTTAATCTCTCAAAATATCGGTAAATAACACTATTGCGTTATATATATATATATATATATATATATATATATATATATATATATATATATATAACGCAATAGTGTTATTTATTTCTTAATCTCTTAAAATATCGATAAATAACACTATTGCGTTATATATATATATATATATATATATATATATATATATATATATATAACGCAATAGTGTTATTTATCTATTGCGTTATATATATATATATATATATATATATATATATATATATATATATATATATATATATAACGCAATAGTGTTATTTATCGATATAAGAGAAAGCATTTTAAGCTTTGTCGGATCAATCCGGATGAAATTGACTTCCACAATAATATTTGAGACGTCAGCGAATACTTGCAAATCGCAGTAAATTCCTTGGTATTTGATGGAAGGATTTTGCTTTGGGGAACGTTAATCCCATGCAGATGTTTAATAAGAGCTGTTGATTTAAAAGGACTTTTATTCCTTCATAAATAAGAAGAATAACCCGAGGTTCTCACCTGTAATCTCTTGCTTCCGGTGTATGCGTCATGCGCAGCTTCGTAATCAGAATCCATATTATGCTGATAAAGAAGACGACGTTCGACTGTTGAGAGATAAAATGGAAGAGAATTATTATTTTATGTTTTATTAAATTTGGAAGCGATTTGAAACTTGATCGGCGAAAACGGTTCGACCAAAACACGTGATCTACATTTCTTTTTAACGGAAAAAGACTTGTTAAACTTTTACTATTCCCTATTTGAATTTTCTGATTAATTTGAATTTTCAAGCTAATGACTGAATAAATTCATAGTGAGTTCTATGACAATAAAATATCCGTAGAAATTGTTCTATTTCCTTGTTAAATATTTGAGCTTAAAAAAATTAACAGAATATTGTAATAATAATCGTAAATATAAATGCTGGTTGCTGGTTGTTATTTTAAGAAGTAAGGGGATACAAATAAAAAGATTTGAAATTGAAAACTTTTCCATTTCACTGAAATAACCGTTAAACATTTCTATCGCCCCTTCTTTCTTTCATTCATTTTCTCACTGAAACCAAGTAGTGGCCTCTCTTTCCATGTGATCAAAACGAAATAGCCCATTATTTATAAGGTATTGGCACGGCGTAACAGAAGTGCGAACTAATAAAGGGAGGTACAAGCATAATTATAATAGGATAGGATTTCGTTGACGCACGTGTTAACGACCTGTACGTGTGAACTACTTGTCCGTGAGAATGTTACGTGTTTGTGAGTGTTTCTATTTGAATTTTCTGATGAATTTTATTTGAAATTGAAATTGACAACTTTTTCCATTTTCCTAAAAAAGACTTAAACATTTTTTATCTTTCTTTCTTTTTGTCAGGGAATCCAAGTAGCGCCTCTGATATTTTTTCCGTTTTTCTATGCGATCAAAACAGAATAGTCCATTATTTATGAGGTATTAGCAGGAAACGTTAAACACTTCTTTCTTTCCTTTATTCAATCCTTTTCAGTGAAACCAAGTAGCGTCTCTGATATATGTTTCCAGGAGATCAAAACAGAATAGTCCATCAATTTATGAGGTATTGGCAGAGCATCACGGTCGTGCTAAGGGAGCGACAAATAGAATTATAATAAATTACTGAGATTTCTTTTCATAATTTTAAAAACTTTTTATTATGTAACAGTCAGAGTTAGGATTTCCGTTTGCTTATTATATCCCAGATTGGATAGAGTAGGCATAGGGAACCTTTACCGATTAGTGGGTCGTATGAGATATGGTTCATCATAAGGCGGGTCGTACTACGAAAAGAGAATTCAAGGTAATTTTGTTGCTGAAAGTGATTGAATCTTTTTCATTACAGATGACCATACCTTAGAAATGGGGAATTTTTTTTTTTTTTTACATTTGAGAAAATATTTTTTTTACATTATTGAAATCTGGATATAAAATTACCAGTAATGACAGATTAACAAATGCGACTGCGTGCGATTTGTTTCTAATTTATCCAGCTGACTAGATAAATTATTATGAAAGTTTACACGTATCGTCTTCCTTAGTGAAAATCACCAATGGTTTAAAATAATGAAGACATTATCGTCAACGAAAGGTTATAAAATTTAAGAAACATTGTACTTAATCATTGCTATCTAAGTGGTTATGTATGAGAGTGTGTGGGTGAACAAGTGAGAATGAAAGAAATCAAATAAATCTTTAATGAGTGTTATTTTCCTCATGAAATTAGGTGGGATATTCGGGAATGGTAAACGAGCCGCAGTTTGCCTCGAACTGGTATACAAGATTCTACATGACATATCAAGCTCTCATAGTATAATTTTCGAATTCAAGCCTCGATCAAAAGCCCGCGCTGAAAACCTGATAAGTATCAATAAAGATACTCTGTGGATTATTGAAAAGGATAAATTTAAATCCCTTCTCAAGATATTCATAAAAATAACGTCGTGTATAAAATGGCGAAGAAAGTACGAGTGGGGGGTTAGGTGTGTGGTTTATGTGTAGGACACTGTTTGTGGCCAGTATCATATAGACGTTGTGCACTTCGGTGTGGGTATGATGGTGAACGAGCTAAACTGGTCTTCTATGTGCCGTATCTCTTCAGGACGTTGGCGATCATGGCTCGCCACAATTTTCTGTCTTTGTAGCACTTAATAACTTTTGTCTTTTTTCCATCTGTCTCAAATCCTGTTCCGCCATCCATTCTCTCAAGCTCGTCAGGTAGGTTGTGAGTTACATTCCTCTATTTATCTTACCTTTAATCTGTCCTGTGAGTATCACATTTTCCAAGCTATCTTTCCTCATTATGTGTCCCAGAGATTTCAGCTGTATCTTCCTGATGTTAGGTAGAAGTGTCATTTTTTGTTGCCATTGTCCCTCAAACATTGTCCTTGGTGACATGTTCGGCCCATGGTATTCTCAGCATCCTTCTGTAGTACAACTGTGTAGATTAATTTTAACGATCGACTTTCCCCGAATTCTGAATAAAACTCCTCAGACGAAGAGGAAATTCCGTCAAAAACTATATATATATATATATATATATATATTTTTTGACCATGAAACTCTGGTTCGAATCTCCCCATGGTCGAATTGTCAAGAAGGCGACTTCCTAATGTGATCGGACTGGATCAAGGTCGATCCCAGCGTGCAATACCTTTGGAAAGTGCCTGAAAACCATATCACAGGTTGACCCAAGCCTTGTGAGTGAAATTGGATAGATGGAACTCTTGAGGACCGTCGCTAGCTGTTCTAGCACGAAGCCACGTCATCATGGCTGAAGGCATGAGCGTGCTGGCGTTGTTCAAATTGTTGATCACGCTAGATCACACGCTCTCTCCCAGAAATTGTAACTAAGGTCTGCTCAGCATAGTTGCAGTATAAACCACAGGGGGGCTCTGTGGGTGTTGAGCAAACACAAATGTCACTGAGCTAGCGTCTGCAATAGAGATTGGCTAGCCTAGTAGAGAGGTATCCTCGAATTCGAGTGGACAGCTATTATATATATATATATATATATATATGATTGCTGGCCACTCGAATTGTGTATGAACAAACCAATACCCAAGGAAAAATAAGGGATAAAAAAAGAAAGAACTAAGAGCATGTAGTTCAGGCGAAATCAATCGTCCAGAATCCAAGCTCAGAGTCCGAAAGTGTAAAGTGCTCAATACACTAAGTAGAGCAAATCTACCTATGAAACTAAAGAGTCAGGTAAACCTACTTAGGTTTCACCTACGCGGATCGTCAGGGTACGCTGGCTAGTGCACCTATTTAGGTTCATAGTTTTATATATATATATATATATATATATATATATATATATATATATATATATATATATATATATATATTTATTAAAGAAAAAAAACTGTTGCAAATACAATACAAAAGGAATAATTGTTCAGCCCAGTGTTCATGGCGGTCTCAGATGTAAAGGTCTGAACTGGTGAAACTAGGGAATGTAGCTTATCAGAATATTTTCCATAGAAATAGCGATTATCTAGGTGTTGTTAGAAGATGCATAAAACCGATGTTTGTTTTTCTTAAATTTATAATATTTATTTTGAAGTGTGTATATACTGAACGTTACGATAAAAAGTAACATAGAAAATAAATACTATGTATGGATTAGCAAAGATACTTCGTATCAAATCCTAAAGCGACTTAATTTATCACAAATAATAATAACATTGACCATGGTAGATCATGCCTTAAAGAAATACAAAAAAAAATGTTTCCACGAGTAAAGCCCACATCTTACGAAGAGTTTTATATATATATAAAATATGTGTTTTCTTTTTAATTTGCTCAGTGGAAAATGTCATAATGTAGTGATAGCGTGGTGGTGGTGTGGTGGCTGGCCGCTCGTATCCGAGCATGCTTGTCTATTAGGGCGGCTATACAATCCCTGTTGCAGACACCTGCTCAAGCACATTTGTGTTTATTCAAAACCCACAGAGTCCACCTGTGCTTTATACTGCACCTATGCTGAGCGGACATTAGTTATAGTTTCTGGGAGAGAGCTCATTATCGTGACTAATCAACAGCCTGAACCAGGCCAGCACGCTCAAACCCTCGGTCACGATGACTTGTGACTTCGCGCTAGGACCACTCTCAACGGCTCCTCGTCCTGGGTATGACGATAAACTACATCCGCGTCCCGGGTAAGACGATAAACTACGTCCAACAGCAAGGCCTCTGATCAGGAGGTTTTAAGGAGCATGGAACCACCTCTTAATTGCTGGTGTTCCCAGGTCCACTCTGACCTGGGGTGGTAGCACCTGTTAGGGTCCCAACTATGGGCAAATAGTTAACACCCAAATTTGTGTCAAAATAGGTTTTAATACCAGAAATACTTTGTAATAAAAAAATTATTACCAGCAATAATTTTTGAAGGAAAAATTATTATCAGCAATACTTTAAAAAAATACCAACAATACAAACAGTTATACGTTCTTTGAAAAGAATATGACCAGCTATAGATTTCTTCAAGGAGAGATATTCCCAGAAATAGATTTTTGAAGAAAAACATTTTACCAGCAATAGAAATTTTGTTGGCATTAAATAGCCCATTGAGGTTGATATGCCGTAAAACAAACCAAACCAAACCAAGTCAACGGCTCCAAAACAGCAGAACGAATAATAAATTGAGTTATGCTTGAATTATCAGCGCATATGATTATGTAATTCATCTTTTTCCTTCACTACATGGACGAAATAATAATCTCTGCGTAACGTTGCAAAAACGTACTTTGTAGACTTCCCAAACGGTTACCTCCCTTCCATGGGGCTGCTGCTGATTGTTGTTAGTCTTGTTTTGACGATCGAATGAAAGCGTTTACTTACTACTAATCCCCGTTAGGGCAAAGGAAAAGTTATGTTTCGGCCCACAGCAAACGAGAAAAAGAAAGCGCGAACGACCCTTCGTATGTCCAAAACGAAGAATAAAATTTGAATTTACAATTTCTTAAAATGACTTAAGTTTCATTTTTCAGATCTCGCGAAATTTTTAAGAGAAAAAAAAGTCGGTTTGGTTTCAATTTTGCAATCCACCTAAAACGATTTTTATCCCGAATTCTCTTGATAAAATCAGTTAATTGTGTGCCATTCATGATACGATCATGTATTCTTCAATACATGACTGACAAGGCAGATATTTTCCTGTAGTAGGTTGTCATTTCTTTCAGCGGTAGACCAGTTGACATCTATAGAACCCGGTCTATTTAGGAGAGGGAGAAGAAGAGGATTTATACCTTTCCCAATGGTATTAGCACATAAGTGAATGTAATGGATTCGACTGGAATTCGAACCCGAGTCTCAGATTCCTCAACCCGAGCCGCTATTCATTGCTCCACCGTGAATGTAAGCTAAAACTGAATCATTTATGTTTCAAGCATTTTTGCAGAAAGCAAGATATCACCATCAATTTTGACTAAAAATATTTTTAATTCGAATAAACAACCTAATTTCTCATTATAAAAAATGTCAAAATAAAGACAACAGCAACTTCTATATCCATTGTCAGTTTTGATAGTCAGAGTTTATTCATTTGATTAAATAACCGGTGTAATTAATAAAAGATCTATATTTTTATTGATGTTTTTATTTTATTGTAGACAATGTGGTTAGGGAAGTCATTGTTCTTTAACCAATCGTTGACGAACAAATATAATTAGCCTTAACAAAATTTAGAAAACATGGTCAGATCCCCCCCGCCGCGCCTGACGCAAACTAAAATAAAGACCATTAACTTATTTTATGGTCACCAAATGCACCCTAATTATAAACAGGATGAAAAAGCAATAAAAAAAATGAATTCACCCATACATATCACTCAATCACGCAAATCACCTGAGACTCTATTATAGAAAGATCACCCCCCCCCGTGTAAAAATAAATTTGTCTATGAACTCCCATGCTCTCTAGCAGAGTACATTTACAAAATTAACAAATAAAAAACCAAACAAACAAAAAAAAAAAAGAAAAAAACGGCATTAAATTATTATATCGAGTACACAAGCGCCACACTCACGTTATAACATGTCACCTGTCAGAACTCACTGCAATCCGTGCACATATCTAGCAGTACACTACGAAAGACTAAAATACAACTATTAACATAAGATTAGTGGATAATACCAACAAATTCTAGAGTAACAGATACAAGGAATAAGCATGCCACGTTAGATAAAATATAATTTACCACAGGAGACGGTATCTTGAATATAACATATGATATATTTAATATACTCATATATATATATATATATATATATATATATATATATATATATATATATATATATATATATCAGTAATGAAAATGGCAATCTGTATGGATAATCCCAAGGAGGATGTAATCCAGAGACCTCAATGTCAAATCAGAGCAATTATTAATTCAATTAAAAAAGAAAACAGATAACCTTAAGGGTATATATATATATATATATATATATATATATATATATATATATATATATATGGTGAACTCTCCGATCGTGAACGATAAATGAGGACCAGCATTGAATGGTGCCTTTCGTTTTACACTTATGCATGCTAGCAGGGGGGCTATTGTGGAGAAAATCAGTCAGTTAAGGGAAAGACATATTTCATTTGTGCTTTCTTAAGTGCGATACTAGTCCAGCCTTGCTGCGGACGACAAAGCCACACTGACAGATAAAGTTTGTTAACGCAGGAGTTTGGTAGTTGTCCATACAGCACCTTTTTTTGGAGGCCTATACTAATCCATTCTGACAACATGACCAACCAACCTAAGTTGTATCTTTGCTAGAATGGTTTCCATGCCTATGATATTCTTATATTTCTTCAGTATTGCAGTATTCTTGACCCTGTCATCCCATTTTACATTACATATGCCTTGACGACAGCGCATGTGAAAGGCGTCAATTTCATTTATGTTCATGCGGTACAAGGTCCAAGTTTCAGCCCCATAGAGAAGGGCTGAAAGAACGACTGATCTGTATATGTCGATCTTTACTCTGAGAGACACGTCTTTGATGTTCCATAACCTATGATTAAGATTACCGAATACTGTGCTGGCTTTGGCTATTCTGGATTGGATTTCCCTGTCCATTTTTCCATCAGAAGCGTCTGTTGATCCAAGATATGAGAACGCCTCAACAGCTTTTAGTGCCATACCATCAATGAAGACGGAAGGATTTGTGAGAGATGGATTGCCTGGTACTGGCTGGGTCATTAGCTCGGTCTTCTTTATGTTGATAGTGAGTCCAAATGCTTTCGCTGTTTCAGAGAATTTATCAAGGATAATTTGAATGTCTTCTAGACAGTGTGCTAATAGAGCAGTAGCATCTGCAAAGAGAAGATCGCGTACCAGCTGCAGACCAAGTTTCAATTGTGCTTTAAAACGTCGCTGATTGTATAGATCTCCACTTGATCTGAATTCAACATTGACTCATTCACTTAAGTCAGAGAATGATTTTTCAAGCATAGAAGAAAAGAAAATGTATGTGTGTGTGTGTAGAGGGTGTGCCCCCCAAAATGTACTTTTTGATTCCGTCGACAGTTCGATTATTTATAAACATTCATTTAATTTTATATTATATTTAATTTAATCTTTTAATCTTCTTTGTAAGTCAATAAGCATTAATATTTCTTAATCAATTAATCTTGTTTGCAAGAGTGAGTACATTTTTGGGATACCCTATATATATATATATATATATATATATATATATATATATATATATATATATATATATATATATATTAATAAATTTCCAACAGGATAAAATCCAGGTAGACCTTAATGTCCAGGACAGAGCAAGAATATAATATCAAAGACTCAAACACTAATATTCTATATTAACAATTTCTTACATTGGAATCGTAATCACGATCCAATTCATCAGACCTACAAATTCAAAACCGATTTCTTTTTGAATTTGTAGGTCTGATGAATTGGATCGTGATTACGAATCCAATGTAATAAATTATAACCATGGAATATTAGTGTTTGAGCCTTATATATATATATATATATATATATATATATATATGTGTGTGTGTGTGTGTGTGTGTAATTTGGCAGCAACTTTTCTTTTAAACATGTAGTATTGAATGTTAAAGACAACATAGTCTTGCATGTTTTCTTTTGAATTTTCTCATATTCTCTAATGAGACTTTTTATTTGAAAATAATTTCGAAATATGTATTGTCCATACGATGACCTAGCGCTTTCGAACATCATTGTTCATCATCAGGGTCAATATTTTTAGTCAAAATTTATTTATTTATTTTTTATTTTTTTAAACAAACATTTGCCAATTATCTTGTAGCGTAATCATGTTGCTACTTTTTTACGAACTAAAAACGTTAAAATCCTTTTAAATTCAAAAGACGCGATGATCACGTGCAGGGCGAAGCATTTTTATCATGTGACAGCGTGAAAAAGATTTCCAATACACCAGCCAAAAGATCGAAGAATACGCTACAAAATTTAGATATATTATAAACATTGTAATATGTTACCAGAAATATTGTAATCTATACGATTAATAAGAGGTCTTTTGCTTTTAATATGTAATGCCTCTAAGATTTTAAGGCGTCTAATGTCTGTATGTTTATCTATAATTTTAGTATTTTCTATAAGTATTTTACGTATATCAGATTGCATAAGGGAAACTGTATGTGACTTAATATGTTGTTTAATGGAGCTAGAATTATTTAGATGCAGAGTTAATCTTCTGGAGATCCGGGTGGTTGTAAATCCAATATATGTATGTGGATTAGAAGAGCATTCTTCCATGGGACATTTAAACTCATACACAACATTGGTTCTATCAACAACTGCAGCAACTGGAAAATGATTATTACTCATTATCAGGTTAGAGGTTTTAAATTTACTATAATATATATTAAGTTTTAAGGCCTTGTTGGAATCAACAGGAAACACATTATGGTGTATTATAGACTTAAGGGCCTTTTCATCCATGCTGTATTGTCTATGCATTTGTCCTCTGTAAAAGAGGTTAATTGAGGATAGTTTTCTGGGTGTATCTCTTGTTAGGTCTGAGAAGTATCTATCAAATTCATAATCAACTAGATAGTTAGGAAAACCGTTATCAATAAGGGTTTGCTTGATGTTAGTCAATTGTTTATGAAATATTTTATTGGTAGAAGAGATAAGTTTTGCTCTAGTAACTAGGTTAGAAATTATTGACCGTTTATATTTAATGGGGCATTCACTAAGATAGTTGAGGGTGCAATTGTTATCACTTGTAGGTTTTTTGTATACAGAAGTGGTAAAAGTGTCATTACTAGTATCTATTAAAACATCCAAAAAAGGGATATTATTATCTTTAGTTAGTTCATGTGTAAAATTAAGTACTGAATTATTTTTAAATGCTTGTTGCAAAAAGGTTAATTCATCAAAATTTTTAGCAAGTATAAGGATATCATCAACATAACGGAGGTATATGCTCGGTGTTTCAATAATACCAAAAATTTTATCTTCAAGATGTGACATATAAAAATTGCTAAATGTTGGACCAAGGACTGATCCCATAGAGACGCCGTCCACCTGTAAATAAATATTATTAAGGTGGTCATAGAAAGGAACCTGTGTAGTGCAGATTAAAAGGATTTTTTGAGTATATTCGGATTAATTTTAAGAGGTTGCATAAGAGGGTTGTTATAGATGTAATTAGTAATTATATCAATAGTTTCAATGACGGGGACGTTAGTAAATAGACTTTCCACGTCAAGGGAAGCTAGTATTCCATTATTCAGTTTATGAGAACGTAAGGTTTTTATTAACTCATGAGTAGAGTTAATATTATATTTATTAGGTAGATATGGTGTTATTAATTTATTAATAATTTTTGTCAATTGGTAAATAGGAGTGGTTACTTGAGAAATAATGGGACGAAGAGGGTAGTTAGATTTATGAATTTTAACCATACCATATAGGTAGCCAGGTTTATAGTCTCCTATAATTTTAGGAAGTTTTAGGCTATCACATTGGGCATTATTAGCTGTTATAAATTTGTTAATTTTTGTTTTTAGTTCATTAATAGGGTTCTTATTTAGTTTTTTTAAATTTAGTATGGTCATTAAGGATATTTTGTAATTTGTGATAATAATCAATTTTGTCAATTACTACAAACATATATATACATGTTTGTATCGAGCACTTTAGTTAGTTAGTTGTTTACTCGTATCGTTTTTTTTTTCTTTGGGTCTTGAACCTGTATCTGTGCGATTATTTTCGACAGACTTTCATGTTCCTGGCTCTTTATTTTTTAAAACCTTTTTTTCCCTTCGAGATTGATTTGGCTATTATTAAATCAAGAATTCGAAGGTTTTTCGACAGGAGTATAGTCAGCTATATATATATATATATATATATATATATATATATATATATATATATATATATATATATATATATATATATATAATTGCATTCGTTTTGGCGCGGCGTCGTTCTAAATAACTGTTGCACATGATGTCACCGGAGACTATTTCAAACTTTCAGCTTCCAAAAGAATATCAGGATGACAGAAGAATTTTAACGGAGACCATATTGGTTCTTGAAAATGAGTGAATGTCGAAACTACTTGGAGAACACAACATGAATTTTGAACATTTTATCCACTACTTCGATCGCAAAACTCAGTAAACTATTCGAAAATTTTAAAAATGCAATAAAATATTAAACCAACAAACCATGTCGGTTCTCTTTAATAAAACGTGTTTGGGTGAATACTTGCTGCCTAAATATACCTTATTCACACACACACACACACACACACACACACACACACACATATATTTATGTATATATATATATATATCTGTCTATATTTCTGAGATGAGGTATTATGTACAGTATTTACATTATTCGGAATATTGTCCTCATCTTTGTCGCCATATTTGTCACAACGTTTCGGCCGTTATACGCTCCGGCCTTCTTCAGGTGGTTGGAATTTCGAACCGAACCCTTTATTTCGATCGCTGGGGTAGACTGTTCTAGTTCCACGAGCCATGTTTGATGGGTGTCAGTTATCAGTTATCTCCTGGTAATTTTCCCTCTGAAAGTTCTCCACTGCCTGAACCGGGTATTGAACTCACACTCTTTGGGTCTGTTACTGGATCTAACCAACGCCTTTATCCACCGTACCATGTGTCCTCAAGGTTGTGACAAATATGGCGACAAAGATGAGGACAATAGTCCGAATAATGTAAATACTATATATATATATATATATATATATATATATATATATATATGTAAATAAAAAACCCTCGATTAATGCGCATTCATTTAATGCATTTTCGAGTAGTGCGCTAAAGTTTCTATGCACCAAAACTCGATTAGTACGTACATAATACTGAGTTAGTGCGGTAACGCATTCTTCATTTTCACCCTGAAAATTGATATTTTAATAGTTACCGATTAATTAAAAATTTTCTAAAATTTAAAAATGGAAAATGGGAGATTATTTTGTTTGTCAAGTATTACGTTAATTAATTAATTACATTCGTGTTAAAAAATAGACTGTTATTAATAGATACATTTTATAATATAAGTTGATAATAAAAATATATATTTCAATATTTGTCTGTATTAAAAGTTTTGATTTTTTTTTCATGTTTTCATTTTGAAGATCTTAAAAGGAAATTTCTGATTTTTGTTAAAAAAATGTTGATCTAATTGCATACAGAAATTTACATTTATTAAAAATATCGAAATATAAAACTTACTATGGAAAGATTATAAATAAAAGTTTCAGGTTAAAATACGAATCCTGATACGTTTGGAAAATTTCCCAAAATAGAAAATATACATGACAGGTTCTTTAAAAAATTAAATTGATTTTTGTTTTTTTTTAGATTTTAATATTTACCTACCCGCTAGCATAAGAAGATGAAAAAGGAGGAATCAGAAGAATTTTTCAGGGTCATTGTAGAATTTAAATGAAAATGTTTAGATAGCAGACCCTGATGAAGACGGAAGTATACAAATTTAGCAAAAAAATTGAAGGGGCAATTCCCCAATACCGTCATTTATTTTAAGAACAGAAGAATACAATGCAGCAAGCCACTCTAAATAACATTTTCAAAAAAAATCAGATTAATAAATATTAATTCGTATCTTCTGATATGTACGCATATTTTAATTAAAAAAGGTATGCAAATTAGAAATTAATTGCGAATGGAACTAAAATTTGAGGGACAAATTACATAATTTCCTATAAGTTATTCGATTAGCCTCACTAATCGAGGGATTTCTGTATATATATATATATATATATATATATATATATATATATATATATATATATAAAAGTAAACATTGAAGTCAACACTCAGAGGCGACAGGCTGTTTGATGCTAGACGCAATTATCAGGCTTAGCATGAAACAGTCTGTCGCCTCTGAGCGTTGTCTTCAATGTTTACTTTTATATTTACATACGCTCTCTCTGCTATTGAGTACTTTATCCCATAAATGTAGCATACCTCAAAACTCTCTCTCTCTCTCTCTCTATATATATATATATGTATATTCATGCTAGCCGCAATATATATATATATATATATATATATGTTATATATATATGAAGAAATATAGTCTTAAAGTGTGCTATATTTATGAGATAAAGTGCTCAATATCAGAGATAGAGCGTGTGTAAATATAAAAGTGGACATGGAAGTCAGCACTTAGAGGTGACAGTCTGTTTCATGCTAGTGCAATCGTCAGGCAACCTGACGATTGCACTAGCATGAAACAGACTGTCGCCTCTAAGTGCTGACTTCCATGTCCACTTTTATATATTATATATATATATATATATATATATATATATATATATATATATATATATATATATGTATGTTCATGCTAGACGCAATCGTCAGGCCGCCTGACGGGCGGGCTGACGATTGTGTCTAGCATGAATGTTCATTTTTATATTTATGGATGTTCACTTTTACATTTATGTCATATATTCAATGTTCACTTTTATATTTATAATTTACATACGCTCTTTCTCTGATATTGAGCACTTTATCCCATATATATAGCACACCCTAAACTTCATATATATATATATATATATATATATATATATATATATATATATATATATATATATATATATATATATGTATTTATTTATTAGTACAGAATAAAATCCGAAATTACCGCATATGGTGAATAGACCTATTTCAGCCGACGAAATCTTCGTCAGTCTTATTCAACCCCCGTATATAGACTGAGTTCGCGTCGGAATTAGAAATGTAACTGTTAAATTTCTAATTCCGACGATATTTACCAAGATTGCACAAAAATATCTTGAAATAAAGAGTAAATCTATTCAATAAAATCGTCATTGTTTTCAATCATGGCCTCATTTGGATTCTCCTACAACTTTTCTAGACGGTTTCTTGTTTAAGTTTGTAAGTTTTGACATAATATTTACCTTCAATTCATCTTTGTTGTTAAAAGGGGTTTTGTTGGTCTTTCGCCCAGCTGCGCTCCACACCTGATAATCAAGGGGTTGCAGTCTGGAGAGTTAGGTGGCCAGACATTAGGAGTGATGTAGTCACAGAAATTGTCTGACAGCAATGACTCGGTTCTCTTGCTTGTGTAGAATGGTGCAGAGTCCTGTTGCCAGACATAGGGTCTTCCAGCAGCCACTCTGTTGACACAGGGCAGCATTACCTCATCAAGGCGCTTGATGTAGGCCTCCGTGTTGAGTTTGAGGCCCTTTGGGAAGATGAATGGAGGCATAATATCGACATCAGAAGTGATCACCCCCCAGACATCTTCATAATCACCATTAGACACATCCAATTCTTTCTGAATTCTCTGCACTGTCCTCAGATTGACAACCAAACACACTGATATATTCATATAAGAGCTTCCGGTGCGATGGCAAGCAGTACAGCATTCCGTTTCCAAACTTCTGGCGGAGTGAATTGCATCATGGTGGTCTTTTTCTCACAGACTGTGTCCAACGGACCCTACTATACTGTACAGTCGACAAAATCAAAAACAAACGACGCGCATGCGCGGAATTAAAAATATTATGTGGCGACAATTTACCCATCGCACGCTGTATATGACCGTTGGCAAAATTTGCTGTTTTTATTTTATATTTTTTTCAAAAATTATATTTTGCAACGACGAAATTATATTGAAAAATCGAATATTTAACCGCTTCAGGATATCTAAATGTTTTCATATTCTTAACGGACTTAGTGTACTGCATATTTCAAATTTTGAATCTACGATTAGCGTATTTCATCAGATTTATCGGGCACTGTCTCTCATTAGCAGATTTATGCGAAATACTGAAGTCGGTCCAGCGATAAGTCGCTTAATAGATTCACATTTATTAATTTATAGACTATTTTCGCTCTCGTTATATATTGAGAATAACATCAATATTTCATTACCCACATGAAACTTTATGTCACGGAAAGCCGTAACATATGTGAGTATTGCTTTACTTATATTTTATACTGGCACTATTTTGTTTATTTTACATTGAACACTGTCTTTATTATTTACCTGTTTGCTGTCTTTTTTCTATAAATACTTTCAAGGTGATTGCTGGGGGGGGGGGGTCTTCGCAACTGGCTCCTTTTATTGCTATCCCTATTTTTCTTTAGTTTAACTCCTCATCCCCTTCCTCGTTAGGTGGTCAGTGATGTCAGTTCTCTGGTGGATGCGGGGCGCCTTTCGTTTCAGGTGTGATTTTCATATTTGTTTTTGACTTTGAATGAGTGTGTGTTTGAGTGAGTGCATGGGATGAATGAATGTTTTATATTATTAAAATCTCGCATTGATTTCATTCAGTTAACTGATGTTTCGGTAACATTTAAGGATTGTGGGGGGTTTATTACTAGCATTAATTTGGTTTCTTGTAATTTGGTTTCTTGTAATAGTTTTGTTTTCAAAATGTAAATACTCATTGGATCTAGTTTTTAAATTGTTGTTTTATTCCCCTCCCCCACAGACAATGAATTGTACATATGGGGACTAGTTAGGATTTTTATAGAGACATGAGGTATTATGGTGACTGTAGTAAGAAAGGTAAGTAAGAATGTGTTGTTTTGGTGTTAGCAATATTATGGTATGTTTGGGTCAGTGTTTGTGGCTAGCTAAGTTTAATGTTAAGACAGAAAAAGACCGCCCTATTCCCCATTCCCCATTTTGTCCTTGTGTTACATTTTGTAAATAAATTACAAATAAATATCGCTCTTCGCAAAGGTAGCTAGACATTTTGAATTAAGCACAGTACTAGACTGGCTTCGAGCTCTCATCAATTTACAGTTGAGCTGCCTAGATATAGCCGTAAGTTCTATGCTAACAGTTTCTTATCTCGCACTTCTCGCTTGTGGCTCTATGCTTTCCAGCCAATTTTAATCTGCAAAAATTTAAATGGAATGTTAATCGCTATCTGTTGCCCTCCTGATTAATCTATTTTCTTCGGGAATTATTAATGTTTCTGCTTCTAATTCTCCTTGTGTCATAATCGCTTTACTACCTGGTTTGGGGTGAAATCATTTGACACACACACATACACACACACACACACACACACACACACACACACACACACATATATACATATATATTAATCCGACAGATCTTTATCACTTTAAAGTTTATTTTTAGTGGATACTCATGTCTCAGTAGACGCCCTGTTTATTTATGAAACAGTATATTTATTGATTTTCGTCTACCGGCCTGAATATTGTAAAAATCTTATTAAAGAAGAAATAGAACGGATATTTTTCTTTAATAACATTTCTCTAATATTCAGTTCAGTAGACACAAATAGATAAATGCACTGTTTAATAAATAAACGGGCCGTCTACTCAAATATGAGTATCCACTAAAAATATCATTTAAAGTGATATATATATATATATATGACAATGAATCATTCACACAAAAAGTAGATTAGTAAAGTTAATGATATAAAATGGCAAAAACTCTTCGCAAACAAAATTTTAATGTTGCATTAAAATTTTGTTTCCGTGGGGATTTCGCCATTTTATATCATTAACTTTACTAATCTATTTTTTGTATGAACGATTTATTGTAATATAAATTGAATTGCACCACATATTTGATATATATATATATATATATATATATATATATATATATATATATATATATATATATATATATATATATATGTGTAATTTGGCAGCAACTTTTCTTTTAAACATGTAGTATTAAATGTTAAAGACATATATATATATATATATATATATATATATATATAATGTATGTATATTATAAATCAAAGTAGATAATAATGTGTACTTACAAATAGGACGATGAAAATTGGCACGTGCTGTATGTAGTCAAATGACGACTCAACAGTCAAGCACCTGTAGAGAAAATTGGAAAATATATAAAATATAGACATCCCTCGCTTAATGCGCATTCGATTAATGTGTTTTCGATTATTGCGCTAAAATTAATATCCCAAAATCCGATTAGTGCATGCATAATACTCGATTAGTGCGGTGAAACATTCTTCTGTTTAAACATAGGAATTGAAAATTGATTTTTTTTTATAGTTGTCGACATATACATTAGCCGCACTAATCGAGGGATTCCTGTAAAAACTAAAAATGATATACGGCTTTGCCCGGATCAAGTCTCTCCGTCACGCTACACAGCCTTTTCTCTGTCCTATAGGTTTTCTCATGGGATTTCTTTCACTAGGAGTTGTTTCATTATTTACATTCGAACTATTGCCCTCATTGTTGTTATTGGGACATTGTGCCTTTTGGCCTTCCCCAGCTGCTTATCGATATGAACAGACATCAGCGAATTTCAAATTCAACCCTTTATTTAATCTACAGGGATATATTGTTCTACATCCGCTGTCCATATCTAGGAATATCGATCCTGTTCTTATTTATTACTGTTTATTTATTGCTAACTATATCACCAAATTCACGAACTATTGCATTAATTCACAAGGGACAATATCTATGAAGTCACATATCAATGGAGAGTAGAACGAGGAGAATCTATCTCTCTAGATTAAATAAAAGGGTTCAGTTCAAGACTTCCAGAAGGATACCAGGATCGACAAACATCCGACAGACGATAGGAGAGCACAACGGATGAAATGCGGTGGTAATAAGGACAACAGTCAGAACTTAATTGTCAAACCGGTGTATGCGCCGAGAGATAAACACGCTGTCTCTTGAAATACCCACAACCAATATGACGGACTCGGGATGTGAGTCCACGTAAATAAATAAACAGAAACGACAAGAACCAATATATATATGTACAAACAAATGATAATGTATTAACAACAAAGGTATACAAGCGACATAAAGATGTGTGTAACAAATTAATGTGAAAACTTAATGGTCCAAAGTATGTGTAGTGAGTGAATGTGCGTACGTACGTGTGTGTGTGTGTGTATGTATTGTTTATGCGATTCTCAAAGAGAAGCGCGTTCTCCGTGAGAGGTTACATGTTGGCTAATAAGCGGATAAGGTGAAAAGAGAATGAGAAAAATATCACAGAGTATTTATAGTCCCGAGAAAGCCCCCGAGGAGCAGTTTCGAGAATTAGGAGGAGGTAAGCTGGCAATTACTTACTTTCATTTATACATATCTTATTTCTTTTTGTTTTTAAGTTGTGATCGAAATAGTATGGTATTTAACACTTACAGGATATAAAATGACTTTATGTGAATAAGCAATTTTATGAAAGACTTCAACAAAACACACGCAAGAAAACAAAAGACAAGACTGGAAATATAGAAAAAAAAGAACAAAACAAAACAAAAACAACAACAAAAAAAACAAAAAAACCCAGAGAGTTTAAATAATTTTTAAAGCTGAATATGGAAATAGTTATTTTCCATTATCAAGAACCGCGAATTTTGCGAATAAATACGATATATATAGGATAAAAAACAAACAACCAAAAAAACAAACAGATTAACGATAAAACACGCATTTTTTACGCGATCCTTATTAAAGTCATTTATTCTCTCTGACAATACCCTGGGAGAAGAAAATATTAAGGGTTATTAGCTAAAACCACATTTATTTGATAACACAGTCCAACAGAATATTTACACATATAAACGCATGCATACACGCAGAGAAGGAAATCTGCTTTATACACGAGCATATATATATATATATATATATATATATATATATATATATATATATATTTATTTAAAGACATTTATATTATGTTTAACGTTCTTTTTATAGATACAAGTATTTAAGCAAATGCTCTGTTTTATAATAAACAGTATTAAATAACATTTACCGGCCTGAATGTCCGAGAAATTTTCATAGAAAATTTTCGTTCTCCGACAGGAATCGAACCTGTATCCTATACGGAACCGTCATTTCGCAAGACGTGCCTTAACCGTTCGGCCACAGAGAAGCGTCTGGTTAGCAAGGTCGATTTTACTATCTTTAAACTTAAATCTTCCATGAATCTCTTCTATTCATATCTGCTCTAGCGTATCAAATGTAAACAAATGACGTTATATATTTTTGAATTGGACATAGTCCGACAATTTATTTAAAGACATTTATATTATGTTTAACGTTCTTTTTATAGATACAAGTATTTAAGCAAATGCTCTGTTTTTATAATAAACAGTATTAAATAACATTTACCGGCCTGAATGTCGGAGAACGAAAATTTTCTATGAAAACGCTGTTAACTGGAAAGTTGGTCACTTCGATCCAAGACTCTCCCCGTCACATATTGTTTTTTTTTATCACAAGGCTGACGAGGATCGGATTGTCGCCAGATATCGCTGAATTAGTGTCGGTCAGGCGGACGATATTATAAGACAAAAAAGAAAGTTGTGTAACAAGGTTTATATAACGGAGCCTTTTCGTATAAGAATCTACAAACATGCAGGCAAACGACCATTCCCTCGTAGTCTAATTTCGTGACACTTTGTTCTTAGTTTCCAAATCGTAGTCGAGGTTTGAAACTTTATTCATGCAGTAAAATACGGAATGCTGACAAAGCACACATCTCCCCCCCCATCTCTCACTCTGTCATTATAATCTAACCATAATCCATTTCCGGCCTAAGAAAATCTTGTAACTTTAGCAACACACGCGTCTTCCACCCCTATCAACAAGTGACATAGAACTTTCAATTCTTTCCCTTTGCAATATAATCAGGGCACTCCGCTCAATTTGTCTAATAGTCTGGTACAAGGCATGAGTTAAGAGTTCTTCGTGGAAGCAAATCACGAAGCGCGTCTATGCCTCAACTGCTACTATATCTGTAATTCTCTGATCTAACGCTTTTATGGACCCTCGCCCAACATCGGTATGGGGTTCGACGCGATTTGGTATTCCAAGATTTTCCAATCAAAACTCTCTGCAGACAGTGTCCTGGGAAGCAATTTGCATGTCTAAATATGAGGAGCTTCAACCTGCGCGAGTGGTGGTAGCAACATGTCGATCCGCCATCTTGTTCTCCTCCTTCTCTTGCTCGCACCTCACACGAGTACCTTTCAGTGGGCGTATTCATTTTCCTCCCACTTCTCCATATCAGCTCCTCACGCTTCTACCATCCAGGGAATAGGTTTTCCACCCGGCGGGTGGGTGCCTGATACAAAACAGGTGTTATTTTAACATCATCGTAAAATTTTTATCTGCCTTTTTTAAATTCCTAATTATCACGTTTGGTCCGTAATTTTTTTCTCTTTTATCCACTTGACCGAAATTTTCCGGCCTAAGAAAATTCTGTTACTTTAGTGACACACACATCTTCCACCCCTATCAACAAGTGACATAGAATTATTTCTTTACCTTCTTTTTCACCTACTTGTAGCCATAAAAGTATTATCTCTGACTAGCTTGGTGGTCTCTGTCCAAAAGAGTACAGATCCCGGCCGATTCGCGGATGTTATCGGACTCTCGTCACATCGTCCCTTAGGCTTCACTTTAGCCAAATGACTAAGTGGATTTCAGCACTGTCTTCTAGTGAAGTTCTTTACTCATAAAATTAGAAAACAAGATAAAAGTATATTTTCTCTTGTTTTCGGTAAGTCCATCAGTCTATCAAATATTTCTTCGTCTTTGTGTTCACTTTCGATTTAAGTTAAGCCTTTTTCTTCAAATTATCAGCATTCTGAAATTAACCCCCCCCCATATATATATATATATATATATAAGTATATATATATATATATTGTTATGGCTTTCCGCAACTCACAAGCCAAACCCACACACAATCTACACTTAACAAATCTCTCTTTCCCATCTCTCTAATAATATCACATTTGAACTCCCCTCTCTCTTTGGATATATTATAGCAATGGCTGATTGCAAAGACAATTAGGTCAAAAGGGAGTGACGACCACAACAACAGGTGGGATCTGAAGCTAATAATAGATTCTCATGCACGTGACGAATCACGTGACCAAATACGAACGATTGAGCGGGAAAATATCGATACCAACCATTTAGGGTAATGAAACTCGAAGGAGATGGACCATCTATCAAATTCTCATGTGAATTGATTCTCCGAACTGAAGAGAAGGAATGCCGTCCTCAACTCACATAACTCCAGGCACAGAATCAGTCGGAACGAATCTTGTGCGAATAACCACTCTTTTACTTGTTACAATCAAGCAAAAGAAATCACACCATAAATATCGAAATCCAGTTCAACTCAACACTATGCTGCTTACATTAATGAGTCATATACGGAAATCGACCACAATTTTGATTTAAAATGCCATACTTATCAAAAGACAAAAGTAATATACTCAGAAGGAAAATTCTCGAGAGTGCCACTATTGAATCTTATCAAAATATAAATCTACGCCCCAATTTCTTTCCAGTCTCACCTTTCCTGAAAGAATTGCAACTTTCCAAAGCCAACAGACACAACACAAATATGTTGAAGAATCAAAAGAAAACGGTTCAATCCATTAAAACATGTTTTTGAAGATGTACATATGTCCAGAAGAAAACCCTAAGAATCTGATCCCAATTGAAACAATATTCATTTAGTAACAACAGAATAGATATTTCTTCAATATTACTCGCTTACTTTTGTCTTACGAGATTTTGAATTATGGCACTTTGTGTCCTCCATATGTTTTCACTGACCTTTCAACCACCTGATGAATATTCATGAACGTTCTCAAATTTAAAAGCCTTAATAAACCAATGACATCCGTGCTCTTGTATATAAATACATGCAACAAAATATATGCTTACATTTGTTTTGATAATATGACTCAGAGGAAAAAAACGCGCTAAGAATAGTTTTTCTTCTTGTATTTTTAGACACACACACACACACACACATATTTCTCTTTCATATATATATATATATATATATATATATATATATATATATATATATATATATATGTGTGTGTGTGTGTGTAGTTTCTTGCATCCATTATTTTCTTTTTAATATGGGGAGGCTTGTGCCTTAGAAAATTTATTAGAAAATAACGGAGAATATATTAAAAATATATTTTGAGTCAGAGCAAAGCTGGATTTTCATTGGAGAGTCGTCTGAAGAGATTTATTATCATAATTTTGGAAACACTTTCTACTTTTTATATCTTAAACAGTTTCCATTCTTCAACTATAAAATTACAGACTCTCACAAGTAAATACGCACACATACGCAGGGTCTTCCTTATAATCTGGTCATAGTAAAGCCGCATATTCTGTCAACTGGATGAGTATATATTTCCCTGTAGCCTTTAGAAGACTAATGGTCATGATAATAGTGAGAATAAACGTCTCCATACAGGAAACAATACGCATTCTTTGATCGATTATGTCGGTCGAAATTTATAAAATCTTCCTTTTAAAAGCTTTTTCCGGAACATAGACTTCTAAAATGTTATAGCGATTTCGAATTCGTATTTTCTTTTTTTATGCCCCGTGTCCTTTTAGGACGTGGGCGTTCATAATTTACCACAACCTTCAATCTTTTGGAGCTCTTAGTAAGCTTCTCTTTTCTTTATCTTTCCATGTTTATCAATATTTAGTTTTCCATTTACGAAATCTCATTATGTAGGTGACTCACTGCTTTCCTCTATCCCTCTTGGCTTCAAAAAAGCATTTACAATGCCTTATTAAAGTAAAATATATTAAATATTGCATTGCTAATGGTAATGTTGGGATCGACCGTTTCCATACAGAAAACGTTCGACAATCATCGGCCGACCAGTTATCATGACAGTCGGTTGAAATTTATAAAATCTTTCTCTTAAATTATTTTAGGATTCTCATGCCCACTGTTAATCGCTCTTTCTAGTACAGATAAGAGTTTCCTCTCTCACATTTTGTTTAAGACAATAATATAATGTAATATCGTATAATTTCATCATCTTAGTCGCATCATTATTTCCCTTTCTAATTAATTGTGCTATATTTTATCTGTTGCCGCAGTTGAGAGTCTTCAGCTATTTCGTATTAGTAGATTTGTTTGAGAAGTGGTACTAATACTTAAATGATCACGGCACATTTCTACAGATCTGCACGTAAAGAACATTATATTAAACTCAGTAGGCCTCTCATTTTCTTATGATGGGCTTTGAAATGATTCGGTGTTTGGGTTTTCACAAAACATCTAAGATTTTCTCAATCGATACAGTTCCTCTATCATATCAAAGCATTCTGTAGCGGACCGTGCGGGATGAAGATGTGAAGAGATATCAGAAGGTTAAACTTTCCTGTTAGCGGGTCCAGCTACATGAGAATGTCGGACTTTAAAGTCCAAAGAAGACAAAGAAAACAAACAAGACCGATACATATGGGTAAACAAATATATATTAATAACAAAACAAGTTACACAAAGACATGGACTGTTACATAGAGTTTGTATGGAGAAATTATGTGTGTGTGTTGTAAGTGTTCGTACGTACGTGTATTGTTCTTAGCGCGTTCCCAGAATTTGGGAAATGCTGTATCTGTGAGAGGTCACATATTGGCCTAAGTGGAAAAAGAGGGATTTTACCTCGCCTCCGCGCGAGGTAGCGCCCCAAGGCCTAAGTCGAAAAAGAGAGAGAGAGAGAGAAAAGTGTCAGCCAGTATTTATGGCCAGGGGAGAGAGACCCCTGTTGAAGGATTAAGGAACTGAGGAGGAGCTAACTGCGACAATTCTGTAGAGTCAGAGGCTGGAAGACTTCAGATAGATAAGAAGGCGAAGTCTCTATTGATGTGGTCATATACTAATATGAGATCAACACAGCAGGTATACGTTTTTTTCGACATGTACGCTAGTTCCTGGAGTTGTTTGATGACATTGCACCATTAACAGAACGAAAGCCAAATTGGATCATTAGAAGTTGGCTTTCATAGAATGGTAAGAATCTTTCTTGAAGCTCTTATTTTAGTTTTAATTTCAAGATTAAATTTAATATTTCCAATAAGCAAAATACTTCGCTGCATTTCAAACTGCATTTAAATCAATTGGGATAATTTTTTCTGACTATTTGACAAACAAATCTGTGATCACAATTCTTTTTCATTAAAAAAATCTTTCAAAAGTAAAAAATATTTTTTCTGAAATCTTATTTGACAAAATTACCTGAGTTAAAGTTTAATTATCCTATATACTCGCGTATCATGCGACTTTTGAAGACCTAATTTTGAAGCTAGTTTTAAGGGGATCGCATTATACTCAAGATATAAAATTAGTGCATACACTGCAGACCCTGGCTACGCTGTTGGTCAGACTATATATCCCTTCACTGTAATCAAATTAGCTTCAAAATTAGGTCTTCATAAGTCGCATGATACGAGAGTATATACGTTAATCGGAATTAAAAGCAATAGTTCTTACTTTTAGTTTAAAATATTACAGAAAAGAATTTTAAAACAGAAGTGGATATTTTTACACATTTATCGACAGCCTAGTGTTTGGGAAATTTATCTAAGAGGAGATACTCGTAATAAAAGCAATATGAAAAGCAGTGCGCCTTTTTAGATTATTTCTTTTAACTAACTACTAATCTAACATATTTTACTCATTCTATAATTAAAGTCTTACTTAGGAAGATGGATGAGATGTTAGAAAATTGCCAATGAATTTTAAATTTGCTATAGTTACTGTCTTATTTTTTATAACGTCGGGTATGGACGCCCGTATTTACAAAATTCGGCATGTCTATGCACAAGAAAAAAAAAATTAAAAAAATGAAATACTGGGGATAGCTGAATTGTAGTAAGCTTTTCCGTTTATGATTACTAAATACAGTTTTTATTTAATAATAGTATAACTTGACCGCTACAAAGTAATACAGAATTTTAAAAGATTTAAACGTTCATAAATTATTCTAATTAAAAATTAACAAAATGAAAATAATTCATTATTATTCATCGACAATTTTTCTCGTAAAACAATACTGTCCATAATATATCTTATTCCTAAAACAATTAAAAGCTTTTCTAATTAAATAATGTCTTTGTTTTATGCATTTTTTATTTTACTATTCAGAGCAGATTTTCTGCGATTACTCTTGACAAAAAAATTGGTAATTTAAATTTTCCGACGACTTGTACTTCTAAACATTAAGCGCTATGAAAAAGAATTTCTCGGAATATAAAAATTAAATAAGTGTATGTAGGGGGAATACATACCAACATTTTCTTAAAAAGGAATAATTTCATTCATTTACGAATAATTTCTGAAAGTTTCGTTAAAATTTGACAATAATCTGATTTTGCAAGAATTTCCAAATCAATGTGTTTTTCACCGCAAAAAAAGAAGCTCAAATTTCCCATACAAATTTATGGTCCCACGTTGACGCCAGAAAAACAAAATCTTTAACCAAAGTTTCGAAATTTCTAAAAGGGAATTAAAAATAAAATAATTTTTACATAAAAATCCTCCCCAAAACACATTAAGTTGTAGCATAAAAAAATTCTGTTATTGTTTACAAACTTTATTCTTCATTTGTGTGCTTATGCCTATGCGTTAATGTATGTATGTATGTATGTATGTATGTATGTATGTATGTATGTATGTATGTATGTATGTATGTATGTATGTATGTATGTCTCTCTCTCTCTTTATCACATTCTTTTTCGTTTTTATAAGTGGCGTCGAGCGGCAACGTCAAACATTTTATCGCAGCCATTCACTCATATTCTTTGGCAGAGTCACGATAACTCTTTCTCTCTCACTCACATATACACACCCACACAAACACAAACACACGTCATTAGAAGTTTTTTTTTCACTCGAGTAGATTTTTTTCACCTAGGCCATGTGTTCTCAAGTGGATAAATGCGTTGGTTGGACCCAGTGATTTGACCAAGAGTTGTGAGTTCAATACCTGGCTACAACAGTGGTTAACAAAAACTTGGAAAGTTGAGTTAAAGGGAGATAATCGAGACATCCGGAAGAGGCATGGAACGTGTAACTAACACAATCTACCCTGGTGGACGAAATAAAGCGTTCAGATCGAAATTCTAATCATTTGAAGAAGGCCGGAGCTGACAACGGCTGAAACGTCGTGAATATGTCAAGAAAGATGAGGACAACAGTCCAAATAATGTGAATAACTACAATATCTCATCTCAGAAATATAGACAGATATCTTGTGAACAGGTTGAAATAAAAGATCTGTACGATTTTTGAGGTGGAAATATTGAACGAAGTTTATTGTATTATTGCCTGTTCATGATATTTAGTAATGCTATAAATAACTTTATCTTATTTTTCTTTCAGATTATAAGAAAATTATTGCTAATATAGTTCGGAACTTGCGCCTATATTCCTCCCAACCAAACAGCACATTAGAAATGCTGTATTCTACAAGTATAAAGGTGTAAACGAAAGTGTAGCATGAAAATCCATTCAGCGCGCGTTTGTGGGTCAATGCATTGAATGAAAGAAACTTTGAATTTTAGTCTAAAGAACGAGCCAAGCCGTTGGAAATGACTCGATTCTTGAGGATCTGTATGCTGCTATTACAGCAAATCATGCCACTAAGTTTAGTAAACTCACTGAGAAAGTTAATGTTTATACGGCAGTCCTACGCGAACTGAAAGTATTGGAAAGGTTTCAGTGTTTGGAAAATGGGCCCCGCACGATCTGTCTCCAGAAAATCGTCAACAACGCGTTGATAGTTGCGAACCATTGCTTACACGACAACTTAATGTGACCTTTTATACAGGCTTGTTACTGGTGATGAGAAATGGCTCTCTCGTCATAATTTTACGGGCCGTTATTAGTGGAACAGTCGACGAGACAGACCTACTCAGTAATGAAGAGGAGAATTTAATCCAAAGAAGATTATAATGAGAGTATGGTTGGATATTCAAGTAATCGTCCATTATGAACTGTTAGACAATAATCAAACGATCAACATTCCCTGTCGGTTGGGGCTTCAGAATACGCCGACTACACCTCTGCAGAGTCGTAAGACAGTTTCAATGAGGCACCCTGTTTGTCGTGGGTGGCGACCTGTAATTTTTGGGGACGGGATCCTAGTGGTTGAGGGCGTTAGGAATCATGGTTAGATACTTCTGATTCCCAACACGCCATTTTGGTCCTTAGAAAGGGCGGTCGGAAAGGCCCGATCCGATCAATCAGCTGGATAGGCCAAGCCTTAGCGCCTATAACTATATGAATTTATGGAGTACTTTATAACAAAATGCAATACCCCAAATATACACCGGGATAAAATACAAATAAATAGATCGAGATTTAGACATGGCGGTAAACATACAAGTTTGTACACTTAAGATTTGGGAAGTGCAATAAATGGTTTAATGGGTGCCCAGAGTCTCTCTTGATTACGATGATACTGATTTGTGTAACCCTGATCTATCAAGGCAACTGGGTTTCCAAATTGACGTGTCCCAATATCGGGCGCCGAGGTGGGTGGGGAGCACAAGCAGTGAATTCTACTACATCAAAATAATAAATAACTAAACAAGGATATCTTTCAGATTCTGATTCTGAGAGGAAATAAGTATTGTCTATCCAAGATTTTTCGCGTTTGTTTCCCGAGATGAAACTCCTCTAGCAAAATTTTCCTTTTCTTAATTGAAAAAGTGCTATCCAGTGGGATTAACCCCCAAAAGAATTAAAAAGATATTGAGAAATGGCAATTTGCTGGTGGTGGTAGAAAATAGGATACAAACCTAAATTTTAACTCATGAAGATCTTTCATAAGCTCAAAATGAAGACCTTCCCACATGAAATGTTGAAAACTTATAAGGGAGTCGTTAGAAGCAGAGAGTTGTCTTTGCCATGCCCCAGGAAATCTCATCTGCCTTAGGAAGCCAGGGGTCAGTGGTTACCGTAGAATCACGATAAAAAGGAAAGAAGAAAACGTAATAACAGACACGTATATCCTTACTTTTGTCACACCTCAAATCCCTAGAAAAATAAAAGCCGGGTACAATATTGAGACAGTGGAACAATATAATACTGCTCTACTAAGATGCATCATGTGCCAAAAATTGGACATCATGGGGATAGATGCAGGTGTCCCCCAACATGTGGGAAATGTGGCCAGGAAGAAGAATGTCATTATGAAGTAAGATGTGTTAACTGCCAGGAGAACCATCCAGCATATTCATGACCATCCGACTTCTGGAAAAGTGAAAAGGGAGATAATCGAGGTGAAATATAAAAGAAATGTTTCAATTATGGAAGTAAAGCGAATAGTAGACAGCTTTATGAAAGGCCCTTCCTACGCGAAAATAACGGAAAAATAAACACAACGCATACCAGTCAACCTGACAAATACAGAGTCCTCATTGAAAAGATCTTACACTGAGGACCAAATGTCTGGCCCAGATATAAAAAATACCCGAAAGACATATATTCAAAGGAAATGCTACAAACTGAATATCGAAAGAAAGCCAATGAAAGAATTGAAATAATAAATTCAAAGTGACCAAATTCCTACCCAAAATCGATTTGACAAATTGGAAAAAAAATGGAGGCGGGAAGACAGAACGCACAAACGGCCCAAACCTTCAAACTCAAAACATCGGAAAATGAAATCACAACAACATACTCTGCTGAATCTCGAAAACATTTAGCAATCGTGTATGAAATCTTCTAATGGAACTGCCGCAGAAAAACTACTTCTGTTAATCCCGTTCCCACCCCTTCACCGTTGAAACTGTTAGATGTAGACGTCTCTTCTACTCCAATAGCTTCATGTCTCGCACATCTCGCCTGTGGAACTCCCTTCCTTATTCCTGTTTCCCTGACAAATACAATCTCCAACTATTTAAGTGTAACGTCAATCGACATCTCCAGTTGCCTTGATCTATCCACTTCCCTTCTCCACATCCCTTCACCTTTCATTCCTATCTGCTCTCGCTCCAAATCTTTTGTAACCCCCTTGCCTTGATCGATCCACTATCTTTCTCCACATCCTCTCCTTTACCACTCCTATCTGCTCTTCCTACAAACCTTCTGTAACCCCTTGCGTGCTAGTGGCTTCCAGCCTTGTTTGGGGTGATAAGCTTAAAAAAGAAAAAACAAAAAAACAAAACAAAAACACACCTGTCATCGACAGTTGTTTGCCTCCATGGAACATTCTTTAATCAAAATGACAAACTGAATATAAAAGAATATCATCAATACATCTACACATATGACACTAGGCTTCGAGCGTCAGGCGGTACATACATCCTAGTTAAGAATGATGGAACTTAAAGTAAAATCAATTCAACAAGTACTTTACGGGCGACTGCTGTTAAAGTGACCCTTACATAGGCCAATAAACATCTGCTCGGTATACATCCCACCGAATGAACCAATAAATGAAGCTGAAATTTATGAAATCATAAGACAACTCCGTGCACCTTTTATGATATTAGGGGACATTAACTGTTACAGCACCGTATGAGGTTGTAACGACATAAACCAAAAGGGAAGGACCTTAGAAACAATAATTAATAACAACGATTTATGAATTTATAATGACGAAACACCGATATTACATAAATTCATTTACTGTCAGCTACTCAGCGATAGATTTATCTCTATGTAATCCATTAATTTATATGGATTTCTTTTGGAAGGTACTAGCAGACATATGCGGTAGCGGTCACTTGCCAACCGCCAGAGAAAACTTAGAAAATAAGGAAAACATTCTTTCCGTAGGAAATTAGGGGGAGCGAACTGGGAAGAATGTAAAATGCAATGTTCTAAAAAACTAGTAGAAGGAAAAAGCATCAAGGACTTAAAACATTTCACGGAAATCCTCAAGTCTATAGCTAGAAAATGCATTCCAAAAAATTCAATACGAAAAGCACGCAACTGATAATGATAAATATAAAAAACTCGTCAGGCTAAGAAGAGCAGCTTTAAGAGAATTCAACAAACAACCCACAAGCTCTAATTTGCTGCAATTTAAGCAACTCCGAGCAAAAGCATAGAAAATAATTAAAGAAAAAAGAATCCTGGAAAAACTACGTCAACAGATTCAATTTTGCTACAAAAACAGAATCTGTCTGGAATATGTTAAAGAAAACAGCAGACAAATACCAAACAAACACCATGAAACAGCTCTTGATAAATAAATCTAAAATAACCAGCAAAAAGGATATCGTTGACCAAATAGCCAAAAGAATCTCTAAAATTGAATCTGCGAAAAATGGTAGCCAACAATTTCTAAAGCTCAAACAAAAAGCTGAAAAACAAAAACTAAACTATAAATCATGCCGAGAGCTATTACCCGCCATTCATTGTAGAGGAACTAAATAAATCTTTAAAAAAAGCCCACAATACAACTGTGGGCTCAGATGATATCCACTACGAATTTATAAAACAGTTACCCAACAAATAACTGTTATTAAAAATGTATAATAGCATATGGACAAATGGCAACTTCCCAGAAATGTGAAGAGTCATTCATCATTCCTATTCCAAAACCTGGAAAGGATGACACAGACTCTGAAAACTACAGGTCGATAGCATTAATCAGTTGCCTATGTAAAATGTCATATGTCATATTTTGTCATCCAAGATTAAATTCAGTTATGACATTGATAGGATGTGCATTAACAGGAATTGCATTGTAGTCTTGAATCGAAAGAGACATGACCGACAAAGCGTGTACCACCAATGGCACTTAACTGACTGTCCATATAAACAACATTCAATATGTCTCCTACAAGGTGTGGGTTAAATAGCAGGGCAGATTGGGTCCTATAGCCTTGATTGGCAACCAGTCTACCGCGGAAAAAATGGCAAACTACTGCGGGAAAATCATCTGTCTCGTGAATCGAAAGATGGCAATTAAATGACTATTGATAGAAAATTCAAGCTGTTTAATAAAAAAATTATAACAAAAATAAAGTTGCTGTTATAGACAAAAATATAACGGAAATTATTTGACGAATAGTTAGCGGCATGACATTAATTTGGTGAAACCCAGAAGAGAATAAAAAATTATTTTACCAATGGAGAATTTAGTCTCTTTTTTTATAAGATCGAACATAAGATTACATAATATTTCGATCATCACCATGGCTTGGCTTGGCAAAACGAAGACTAACAGCGAGTCTGTATATGTCGCTTGCAGGTACGTTTGTGACTGATAAGTCCAATGCGGGACAGGCATATACGGTCGTAGTAGTTGCAGCAGAAAGTCCATCCTGGCCTCTTGTTCCTGAGAGCGGCCCTGCTGATATTTTCAAAGAAGGAGACAGCATGTTTGGCGGTCAGGCGCCAGGCGTCACGGTTCTCAGCTAGGGCTGACCATTGGCAGTGGTTGATGTGACGGGCACCAATGGATTTTTTAAATTGGTCAATTAGTACATAAATATATATAGGCTCTGGTGTGAATAATCAACTTTATGGGCATGCGTAAAAAAAGACACTGGGAGGATGCACCGTGCGTATTTCAAGAGACTAGCCGTTGTCGGACAGCATCGCCGACAAGAGAGGACATGATTTTTCAACTTTTCAGAAGCCAACGGATGGCCTAAAAAACTACATCTATTCACTGCTTCACACGGCAACAAAGTAAGTTCAAGCACATTCATTTTTTTATTACTTTTAATCATCTCACTCCAAGTAAGGCGATAATGCCACTAAGACACAAGAGATTACTAAGACTGAAAGAAAACGAGTAAGCGTTAACGTGGAGAAAGAACAATAAATGAACAAAATTAAAAAAGACAGAAAATGGCGATTGACGTTGCATTTAAATTTTTGAAGATTGTACGCGACAGAGAAACGAGAAAGTGGAAGCGAGTTCCACAGCGAGAATTACGAGAAAAGAAATTAAAATTCTCTCGAAGGTACATCAGATGTGAGCGGTAAAGAATAACAACATTCCAAAGTGGATCAATTAAACAGTCCTGTTGGATACCAATTCTGAAAGACAACTAAAGAAGGTCGGAGAGTGTGGTGTCTGAGGCATTGTGATAAAAAACAACATATATAAGGAAACTGAAATTTCGTTATTTTTCAGGTAAGACAAGGTCTCATCATTTTACAGTTGAAATATCTACATGTAACCGTAAGTATTTGCACTATTTACATTGTCCGATCTGTTCTCATCTTTGTTGCCATATTCATAACGTTTCGGCCGTTGTACGCTCCGATCTTCTTCAGGTGATTGGAATTTTGAACCGAAACCATTATTTCGTCCACTGAAGTAAATTTTTAGAGTTCCACGGGCCATGCCTCTTCTGGATATTTCAGTATCAGTTATCTCCCTTTAACTAAATTCTCCAAGTGATTGTTCATCTCGTCTGTAGTTAGGTATTGAACTCATAACTCTTTTGGTCAAGTCAGTGGATTACTTCAACCAACGCTTTTATCTATAGACAGACGCAACTGTCAGTTCTATCAGTTTCTTCTCACGCACTTGTAGTTTATGGAACCCTCTTCCAGATCTTGATTCCTGGTCAACTTTGATCTTCGAAAATTTCAATGCAATGCCAATCGTTATTTTCTGTCTTTGTAAATCCTGTTCTTTTATTGTTCTCTCTCCTTAATGGTGTTTTCTTATTCTCATATTCTCTCACACAACGTCAATCGTCACCATCTCTCTTCTTGAACCGTATTCTTTTATTGTTCTTTCTTTTCAATAACATTTTCTCAGATCCTTTGACACTCATTAAATTCCTTGCGTTTCAGTGACTTTATCGCCTTGTTTGGGGTGAGATGTTAAAAAATCAGCTATTAAAAAGTGCTCTTAGATTCCCAATAATTAGAATTATAAAAGAAAGGAAATTGTGGACAGCCGTGTTCACCTACTCCCTGACGGGACACGACAAAGAATAATAATAATAATAATAATAATAATAATAATAATAAGAAGAAGAAGAAGTAGAAGGATAAGAAGAAGAAGAAGAAGTAGAAGGATAAGAAGAATAAGAAGAAGAAGAAGAAGAAGAAGAAGTAGAAGGATAAGAAGAAGAAGAAGAAGAAGAAGTAGAAGGATAAGAAGAATAAGAATAATAAGAAGAAGAAGTAGAAGGATAAGAAGAATAAGAATAATAAGAAGAAGAAGTAGAAGGATAAGAAGAATAAGAATAAGAAGAAGAAGAAGAAGAAGAAGTAGAAGGATAAGAAGAATAAGAAGAAGAAGAAGTAGAAGGATAAGAAGAAGAATAAGAAGAAGAAGAAGAAGTAGAAGGATAAGAAGAATAAGAATAAGAAGAAGAAGAAGAAGAAGAAGTAGAAGGATAAGAAGAATAAGAATAAGAGGAAGAAGAAGAAGAAGTAGAAGGATAAGAAGAATAAGAATAAGAGTAATAAGAAGAAGAATGAGAAGGAGAAGAAAAGAATACGAATGCGAATAAAAATAATAATAAGAATACAAATAATAATAATAATAATAATAATAAAATAAGTGCCTCCTTATTGATATGGCAGTCCCTGCAGACTGCAATGTGTCTTTGAAGATATTCGAAAAACTGTCAAAATACAAGGACCTTGAAATCGAAATCTCAAAAATGTGGCACATGGGAACATCAACAATTCCTGTTGTAGTTGGAGCCCTTGGACTGGTTGGAAAAGATTCCAGTAGGCTGATTGAAGGGATCCCTGGAAGTCCATGCCTCAAAGAGATACAAAAAATTGTTCTGACAAGTACAGCCCACACTTTACGAAGGGCTTTATCTATGTAATTATTTTTTATTTTTTTTGCAGTGGAAAGTGTCATGATGCCATTTCTAACCTTAGGTCCCTGGGCGGGAACCGGAAAGAAATGTGTAAACGCCAGATATCAAAGGAAATAATAATAATAATAATAATAATAATAATAATAATAAGAAGAAGAAGAAGAAGAAGAAGAAGAAGGATAAGAAGAATGAGAAGAATAAGAATGAGAGTAATAATAATAATAATAATAATAATAATAATAATAATAATGATGATAATAATAATAATAATAATAATAATAAGAAGAAGAAGAAGGATAAGAAGAATGTGAAGAATAAGAATAAGAGTAATAATAATAATAATAATAATAAGAAGAAGAATACGAATGCGAATAATAATAATAATAAGAATAAGAAGAAGAGGAGTACGAAGAAGAAGAGTAAGAAGAAGCAACAGCAGCAGTAGCAGCAGTAGAAAACTTACATGTTGTTTGCTATTCGCATTTTCATCACTGCCCAAACGATGAGAAATGGTATAGGAAGACCTGAAACAAAACAAATAAATAAATTTAATTAAAATAAAATAAGATAAAATAATTATAACTATTTTAAAATAAAACCGTATTTTTTTGTATAACAGGAGACATTTTGAACGTAAATAAAAGGCAGAAAGTGGCGACGTATTCTACACAAGCAGACGTTTTCATGAATTTTGACTCAACTTAAAAAACCTCTTGTTTGAAACCGCCAGATTGCAAATACACTCAATATAATACCGAGTGTAACAGAAAACTTGTTCAAATAGTGTAACAGCATAATTGTCCATCCCACAAAATGTTTAACATTTAAAAAAACACTAAACTAATTGAATTTCTTTTTTCCAGGTTTTCAAATAAACCATTGAGCCATATTGACACCATTTGTTATAAGAATTGCAGTAAAAACCATTTGAGTTATTCAGCTAGAAAGAGAACAGGTTAAAATCGTATTGTGTCAGCCCCATTGTCTTCCCAAATGAGTAATGGTGAGAGGAAAAAGATAATTAATCTCTTCAGTAATGGTACCAACATTCATACTGTGGCTTCCATCTTCAAAATCCATTCAAGAGCCATCAAAAGAAAAGGTGGGAACAGTAAAAAGGAAATTTGGATCAGGAAGAGGGATCACCATTTCAACAAGCACATTTTCCTGAAAATTCGAAAATAGTTTTTGAAAAGGAAATTAAGAAAGGAGACACGCAATGGCTAAACATCCGGTTCATTTCTTTTTAATGTCGTGAAAAAATAAATATTTTAGTGAAATGTATGTACGACATTGAGATTTTAATGGGTAATATGGTACAACGTTTAAATAAAAATTACATGGTTTGTTTTGGTTTGTTTTGTTTTACGGCATATCAACCTCAATGGGTCATTTAATGCCGACAACTTTTTTTTTCCTGGTAATATTTTTGTTTTGTCAAAATCTATTTCTCTTAATATTTTTTCCTCAAAAATGTATAGCTGGTAATATTATTTTTTTCAAAAACGTATAGCTGGTAATATTATTTTTTCAAAAACATATAGCTGGTAATATTATTTTTTCAAAAACGTATTGCTGGTAATAGTTCCCCCCCCACTAAAAACGTATTGCTGGAAATATTTTTTTTTTTTCAAAAATTTATTTCTGGTAATAATTTTTTTATAAAGTATTTCTGGTATTAAAACCTATTTTTACACTTTTATAATGCTTTTTACCTCAGTTTTGGGGTTAACTATTTGCCCATAGCTGGGACCCTAACAGGTGTTACCACATCGGGTCAGGGTGGACCTGGGAACACCAACAATTAAGAGGTGGTTCCACGCTCCTCAAAGACTCCTGATCAGAGGTCTTGCTATTGGACGTAGTTTATCGTCTTACCCTGAACGCGGAAGTAGTTTATCGTCATACCCAGGGCGAAAAAAATTACAGGGGATGACTGCATATAGTAACGCCGTTGAACAATAGTGGTGTCGGACGCCTTCGAATATCACTCGCACTAATAGTACTTTCTCGTTAATACTTTCTCGAATAGTAATCAGTATAGTGATCCGAATAGAGAAATAGTAGAGTAAGTAGTATAGAGAGGGATCCGTATAGTAATAGAGGATAGACTAGAAATAGAGATCGTTTAGACATAACGCTACTTTCTAATGCGTTCCTCTATGGTCACGTAATCTACTTAATTCAATAATGGGATCGCCTGGTTTGCTCACTGGCCTTCTATGTTCAAACTCAAGTGTCGGCAGCGAAACCTTATTCCTATATAACACTTCACTACGGGGTCATAGTCAAGAATGTAATTTATACCCTGTTTTTAGCATCACAAACAAGAGATCGTACGATATTCAAGTCGTATTATTTAAAAGAAAATATGGTAGGTAGATAATGGGATGATTATTTTGCAAGTCACGAGAAAGTGCAAATTTTGAGTCACAAGGGCTTGACGAATCAATGGAACGAAAAAAGCCAAATGGAGTTGAGACGACAGAGGCTGGTATTCAAGAAAGAGAAAGTCTCTTGCGATGCATTGGTAAAACAAAGAATTAAGTTTAAGTGAAGTACGTTCAAGCAGTGCAGAAAAGTGAAAAAACCTCACGTTAAGCGCCGACTGGATTGTCTTCGCACGGAAATAAAGAAAAAGGACTGAGAAAAAAAAACATGTCTTGTTAGATATCGCAGAAAGGTATCAAAAGAATTTTTTTTTCGATTAGATGACGAATTTATCGTTACAATTCAAAATGAAGAAATCAGGACAAAGGGAAAAACGTTTGGAAAGATTCCAAGAGATCTACACGTCATATAAAAGAATCCTCATAGAATTCCTCGAAATGGAGCAGGAAGAGTTCTTTTATAATGAAACAGACAAAGTTTAACTGCAAAGCCAAATAAAATACTTTGATGACTGAATAATAATGCTATGAATCTCGATGAATAAAAGAGTTTGTAAAAAATGCTGGAATTCTTAGCATCAATCCCATATGATAAAAGATACAAATTAGCTTAAAGTTTTCTTAGCGTCATTCAATACTTTGATGACTGATGAATACGGATGAACAAAACTGTTAAAAAAGGCTATCAATTTTGCATATACCTTATTTCAGATTTTTATATATATATATATATATATATATATATATATATATATTTATATATATATATATATGATATATATGAATACATATATATATATATACATATACATATATATATATATATATATATATATATATATATATATGAATACATATATATATGAATACATATATCTATATATATACATATATCTATATATATACATATATCTATATATATATATATATATATATATATATATATATATATATATATATATATATATATATATACACACACACATATATATGGGGAAATTGTATGACAAAGTGGAGAAGGTTTAATTGTGATGCGTTTCGACCTTCAGGACTTCATCAGAATAAATTTGTTATTTTGGTACGACTACACATATGCATGAATGAGTGTGCAGGAGATTTTAGAATCTTTTTCTTTTTTTTCCCATCACTTTTGTTAGTAGATATCACAGACTGTGATAATACAAGATCTGCTAGGAATGGTGAATGTTGTAAGAGCCAGAGTACACATTTATGTTGACCTTGCGATGAAGGCACTCTCTAGACATTTACGTCGTAGTGAATTGTTTTCTCCTTTGATCAGAGTAGCATTTTTTTTATATCAAAATTGTGGTCAGTCTTGTTACGGTGGGCAATCAAAGCGTTTGATGTATTGTTTTGTAAAATGTTCATATGTATCATTTAGATTCTTTGAGGTTAGTATATTACAAGTCGTCAAGCTGGAGAATAGTCAGTGTGGATTGACCAAAGTGCAATTGTAAAGGCCAGTGAATCTAGCTAAACATTTCTTCACGTGAATGTGTCTCTAAATGAATTCATTTCGCTGAGCTTAATCTAGGGCCACCAGTGAAACCAGATTTAAAAGAAGTGATGAAGCACCAATGATACAGAGAGTCAATAAAGTCACTTTATCATTTAAAAAGTTATTACAAAGGCAGATGAACAGAGATTTTCCAAACATAGATTAGATCCGGCACAAAGCCGAAAGTGGGGGGAACCCAGTTAGAATCGAACTCACTATTCATTCGTAATTGTTTTAGCGAGACAAGCTTGCTAACCATTACACCACCGAGGTGCCCAAATGAGCAGACGAATATGTGCAATGTCTGTCTATATTTCTGAGATGAGGTATTGCAATTAGCTACATTATTTGCATTGTTCTGACTGCTGTCCTCATCTTTATTGCCATATTCACATGTTTCAGCCATTGTATGCCCCAGCATTCTTCAGGATCTGTGTATATTTCTGAATTGACGTATTACAATTACTTACATTATTTGCATTGTTCAGACTGTTATCCTCATCTTTATTGCCACATTCTCTCTATGACAGTTTAGATGAGGATAACAGTCCGAACAATGTAAATAATGTGAATATGTGGAAATTGTTTTTATTAAGTAATTTAATCCACTTCTATATGGGCACCATTAGTTGCACGAAGCACATCAAGATTATTTGATTTCTTGCTATGTTCGCTGTAGCATAGCCTCGTTAATGGTGGCAATGGCATCAGTGATTTTTTGCTTTAGGTCAGTGATGTCCCGTATCTTTGTTCGATACACAATATCTTTGACATAACCCCATAGAAAGGAGTCCAGGGAAATGATATCTGTTGAACGAGGTGTCCAGAGAATTGGGCCCATCCTTTCCAATCCGCCGGTCTAGAAATGTTAGGGGTTTATTTAACAGTACCTCTTTCATTCAACAGTGTACCCGAAATACATAAATTCAATGTGATTAAAACTTTGATAACTACTGAGTACACAGACGAAATCTGATGAAGATATCTCATCAATTGCCTTCGTAATATATTATTTAAATTGTAAAGAGACTTGAAGAATGGACACAAACGAGAAAAACTTTCTGGTGCGACACAGAAAACCAACTTTCCTTGCGGTAGATGAAGCTATAGATTCAATGTAGTTGTTCAACGACAAGTCAGTGGACAGTGTGAGAGCAAGCGGGCGCTCTCGTGGAGTTGCTGCACCAGCCATCCTCATGGGAGGCAAGAAGGGTCTCTATGGTGGGTAACTGAGAGCAGTTTCGTTTTAGAAGCATTAAAGTTTACAAATCATTTCCTGCCCCAGTCAACCACAGATTGGAGGTCCTTCTCGAGGCCTACAGCCAGGTTAGTTTTTATCAACGATGCCGGATCTACTATTAAGGCAGGAGTAAATATTAGTGTCGTCAGCGTAGATGTCAACTTGGGAGTTGATGGCACCAGGAAGATCGGTGATGAAGATCAGAAACATTGTAGGACCCAGGATAGAGCCTTGTGGAAATTGTTACAAAATGAGGAGTAGATATTGAAATTTTTAACTAATTTAATCGACCTCTATATGTGCGCCATTAGTTGCACGAAGTACATCAAGACGGTACTTGATTTCGTGCTATGGTCTCTGTCCCATAGCCTCATTAATGGTGGAAATGGCATCAGTGATATTTTGCTTTAGATCAGTGATGTCCCTTATCTTTGTTCAATACACATATCTTTAACATAACCCCATAGAAAGAAGTGCAGGGGAGTGATATCTGGTGAACGAGGTGGCCATGGGAATTGGGCCCATCCTTTCCAATCCACCGGTCTGGAAATGTTTGGTTTAGGAACCCACGAACTCGCTGTCCCCAGTGTGGTGGTGCACCATCTTGCTGGAAAATGATGGTTAGTTGTAGGTCTTCTAGTTGTGGTGCCTTTCTAATATATTTTTTAAATTGTAAAGAGACTTTATGGACAACCTGTATATTTCATAAGAATAGCTGAGTACTGTGCTAAGTTGGAATGGAACTCTCTATAGTGGTCTGTATAATCTTTTTCCTGGACTAGCTAGTTAAATACTGCTTCACAGCATGGCTTCTTGATCGCATTGCAATGAATTAAACGTGGACATTCGTTTTTCATGTAATTAAATTGTCATCCCTTTCGTTCTGAGCCCGCAATTGCGGGTGGAGAAGTCAATAGCTGTAACATCTTAATAGCCCATCTGTTACCAAAGACACACGTTTGGGTGTTATTAAAGAAATTGTGTTGGTTTATTAGAAAAGTGAATTCCTTTTTGTTAGTTTTTGGAAACATCCTGGTTGACTTTCTTGACGCTGTATTTACAAAATGAACGAAGCTGACATGCGCGAAAATACGGCATATTTATTCATTAATAACACGTGAATCGCTTTTTCATTCTTGCTAATTTAAGAGCTTTTGTGAAAGGTTGACAACTGCTCGATTCACTTGGTGGACACCTAATAACTTCTCGCGTCGTTGAAATATGGTTAAAATGGAAATAGGCAAACAAGGAAAAGCAATTTGAATTTTTTTTCTTTCTTAATGTGGAATATTTGCGAACTTTCAGAAAATGTCGGTAACCATGGGATTGATTTTTATCAATATCAACAACTTTTGATTTAAATTAAAATTTAAAAGTTTCAATGGACCGAAATCAAATCAATGTCTAATTAAGAAATTTAAAGACGACGTCAACGAATTAAATGTTGTCAGTTATGCAATGTATCATGAGTGCAACTGTCGATGCCAAAATTAAACGAGTTCGTTAGATGACCTTAACAAGGAAATAAAATTCTTTATTAATTTTTTGATTAGTTTGTCTTTCATTTGATTTTTTTAAGCCAACATTCTGTTCTGGTAAGACAGATTTAAAGAACAAGGGAAGCGGGTTCAGTTCTCGTTAGGAACTGATTTTTTATTTCTGATGTGCGACGTCCATAAAAATTTTAGAATATAAACGACATGAAAATTGCGATAAAAGCAACAGGAAATTGATGAAAGAAAAAGTCATTAATAATGATAATGATAATTATGAAATGGACAAAGTCCGACAATTATTTTAAGACATTTTTTTTATGTCTATACATTCTTTTTATAGATACAAATATTTAAGTAAATGCTCTGTTTATAATAAACAGTATTAACAACATTTACCGGCCTGAATGTCCGAGAAATGTCGAAGGACGAATATTTTCTATGACAATTTCTCGGACATTCAGGCCGGTAAATGTTGTTAATACTGTTTATTATAAACAGAGCATTTACTTAAATATTTGTATCTATAAAAAGAACGTATAAACATAAAAATGTCTTAAAATAATTGTCGGACTTTGTCCATTTCATAATGTGTGACGTCATTTGTTTACATTTGGATACGCATTGAGCAGATATGTATGTACGTGAGAGATTCATGGAAGATTGTAGTTTAAAAACAGTAAAATCGACCTTGCTACCCGAATGCTCCTCTGTGGCCAAATCGGTCAAAGGCACGTCAGGCTATATGATGGTTTCGTATAGAATACAGGTTCGATTCCTGTCGGAGGACGAATATTTTCTATGAGAATTTCTCGGACATTCAGGCCGGTAAATGTTGTTTAATACTGTTTATTATAAACAGAGCATTTACTTAAATATTTGTATCTATAAAAAAGTATGTATAAACATAAAAAAGACTTAAAATAATAATAAGGTTTCATTTAAGAAATTCAAACGACTCGAATCTATTACGCCTTTTGCTACCACAAAGTGTAAATTTAAATCAGTTAATTTAATGACGCCACTATCCATGGTGATTTGTTTAATGTCAAACCTATATGACAAAAAAGTATAAGTGGAAATATATACATAGGACAGATTCTCATTAGAGACAAAAACGGTAGTCATACGTCAATTTTGCACGAGAGTTAAAAAAAGAGACGCATGCGCCAGTTTTGCATTTGAGTTAAAAAAGGAAGCCATACGTCATTTTTTCACGAGTTAAAAAGGGTTGCATACGTCAGTTTTACACGAGATTTTTTAAAAAGGACGTCATGCGTCTGTTTTGCACGAGTTAAGAATGGGAGGTATACGTTTAATTCTGCACCCGTATTAAAAAGAAAAGCATACGTCAATTCTGCACTAGCGTTAAAACAAGGTAGGTATGCGTCAGTTTTGAACTAGAGTTAAAAAGAGTAACATATATCCGGTTTTCACTAGAATAAAAAAGAACGGACAGTGGAAATCAGCGAATAACTTATACAAAAAATTTGTGTAAAAGGTTGGTAGAACAGGGATTAGGAGAGATAAGAACAAAAAAGTTATTCAGAGTTTCAAAGGACAGGATGTTATGGAGAAACATGCTCGTCCCTACCCTGAAGGGGCACGATGTTAAATAGGTTAACATACGTCCGATTTGTACCAGAGTTTTAAAATGATGACTGGTTTAAAATAGAATAAAAAGGCTAGGTATAAGTCCGACATGGACTAGAGTTAAAAAAGGCCGACATATGTCCGGTTTGCGCAAAAGTCAAAACGTTTGGAATGAATCCAGTTTATATCCTGTCTGTAAGTGTGTCCACTCGAAAGGTAACCCACTTTGGGGAGAGTTTTACCCCCTTTCTGAGTATGCAGTTGGTGGCAGAATAAGTGAAAACCTAAGATTATTATATGAACTAGAAATACACGTAAAAACTTTACAGTTTCCCTATTTTAATTTTCTGGTGAATCTTAATTTTAAGTTAATGATTCCCCATGAATTCACCATGAAGTTATTGCTCTTAATAAATTAAGTTAATGATTCACCACGAAATTATTCTCTTATGGTGAATTCTACAATAAAATATGAATGCTGACTGTCATTTTAAAAGAAATGGGTACAAATGAAATTATTTGAAATTGATAACTTTTTTAATTTCACTGAAACAGACGTTAAACACTTCAATCTATCTTTGTTTCATTTTCTCACTGAAACCAAGCAGCGCCTCTGATACGTCTTTTCTGGTTTTCCTCTTGATCAAAACGGAATGGTTAATTATTTACGAGGTATTGGCAGGAGACGTTAAATACTTCTATTTTTCCTTCTTTCTTTTTTTCTTCTTTCTTTCCTTCTTTTTTCTTTTTCTCACGGAACCCAAGAAGTATCTCTAATACATCTTTTCTATCTTTCCTCCTGATCGAAACGGAATAATTCATTATTTATGAGGCATTGGTAGGAGACGTTAAACACTTCTATTCTTCCTTCTTTCTATTTCCGTCCTGTAGCCAAGTAGCGTCTCTGATATGTCTTTTCTGGCATTCCACGCGACAAAAACGGAATAGTCTACTATTTATGAGATATTGACAGGGTGTAACGGCCGTGCTAACTAAAGAAGGAAAGCACACAGAATTATAAGAAGACAATCCTACTTGCTTTGATTTGAAAGAATTATTTGTCGCAGATTAATAATAATGCCAATGTGTCATTTCAGAAATTATGAAAACGTGAATCGTTTATTGCAAAGTGTAGTCAGCAAGAGACGCTGCTCGGCCCGAAGGCTTGGATCAAAGCGTAGTATCTGTTCGCAGATCGCTCGCTTTGTCGGCCTTTTGGCTGAGAGCGTCACTTGATACTTACCTGGTGTAGGGATTCGTCCCCGCGCTGGTAGTATCATGGCTACGACTAGCTTGGACCGGCTCCGGCCTGGACCAGCTATGACAAGCCAAGACTAGCTATGACCAGCTTGGACAAGCTAAGACCAGCTATGACTAGCTTAGACCAGCTTGGACAAGCTATGACCAGCCAAGACCAACGGCCCGGGTGAAAACACTCGGGTATCCACGTTAAAAACCGACCTTGTGTCACAACCTGACTCAGTGGGGGGTCAAGTAAATACTGGGGCAAGAAATGGATGGTTAACTTTAACGCCTCTAAAACAAAAGTGCTCTCTATTAACCACCACAAGGATCCATCCCTGCATCCCATTAGAATGTCTGAAGACCAACTTCTCCAGAGCTCCTCTCTGCGGCTGCTCGGTCTCACGCTGGCCAATGATCTGAGATGGAACAAATACATGGAGTCAATTGCATCATCCACCGCAAGGAAAGTTGGCTCCCTGTGCCGAGCCAGGAAATTTTTCTCCCCGGAATCGATCCTCCAAATCTATAAATCGACCATTCGCCCTTGCATGGAGTATTGCTGCTATATATGGTCTGGAGCCCCTGCTGTTTGCTTCAGGGTTCTTGATAAGATCCAGAGACGGATATGTAATGTAATTGGCCCTGATCTGTCATCTCGTCTGCAGTTGCTCTCTCACAGACGCGACGTTGCCTCGCTCTGTCTTTTTTACAAATACTTTCACGGTAATTGCTCCGATGAGCTGCTTTCGCTGGTTCCTAGGCCTCATGAATTTAAACGTCCTACGAGGCTGGCATCCCGTTCCCACCCCTTCACCGTTGAAACTATTAGATGTAGACGTCTCTTCTACTCCAATATCTTCATGTCTCGCACATCTCGCCTGTGGAACTCCCTTACTTTTTCCTGTTTCCCTGACAAATACAATCTCCAACTATTTAAGTGTAACGTCAATCGACATCTCCAGTTGCCTTGATCTATCCACTTCCCTTCTCCACATCCTTTCACCTTTCATTCCTATCTGCTCTCGCTCCAAATCTTTTGTAACCCCCTTGCCTTGATTGATCCACTATCTTTTTCCACATCCTCTCCTTTACCACTCCTATCTGCTCTTCCTCCAAACCTTCTGTAACTCCTTGCGTGCTAGTGGCCTCCAGCCTTGCTTGGGGTGATAAGCTTAAAAAAAAAAGAAAAAAGAATTGTAGTCAGCAAGAGAGATAAGACGAAAGGCAATCTCTTGGCAAATGATTCACATTTTATTTCGCTTCCAAAAAGGCTTTTGAGGAGAAACATGATAATAGCTCAATGGGACTATGAAGTATTGGATAGAAATGCAGTCTCATCATTCACTATTGGGATAGCGAAAGATGCTTTCCAAAGGCTAAGCAATGTATTAAGTATCAGAAAGATTTCGTTAGAAATGAAGAAAAGAGTGCCCAACTGTTACGTAACATCAGTATTCCTACATGGCAGTGAATTAAAAACGCTTCGTTTGCTTCAAAGTTTCTATTCGGATTCATTTATTTTTAAATTGAGAAGCTTTTAACCGAAAGAGCGTTCCAAATATTTCACTTTCGCTTAGAAGTAAAACATGTTCATTAATTGAATATCCATTTACAATTTAAAACGTGCAATTTTTAATTAATGAATACTATCGGTGCTTTGAACCGATCATCAAATCAAAACCTTTTTTTTATCATTTAAAACTCCCGGGCATTGATCTAAAGACATTACTTTTTTTTTCTCATTTCATTTGTATGTCTTCAGAAAATCAGGAAACGTGGAGGATAGTTTTTGTCTTTTTTGCTCGTGAATTGCTGCCATGATTCTTAAACGAGTCTTACCAAAAATGGATTCGGTCTTCTAAAACAAAAATACCAGTCCCTCTATATAACAAATGAATGCTAGACAATCTCATAACAGAGGAAGCAATATAAATATGGTTCTATAGAAGGACGGTGAGAATTCCATGGACCGAACATGTGAGCAAGGACAAAGTCTTAGAGAATATGGAAAACAAAAAGTCATCTTTAACATCAGGAAGAGACTGTTGATATTTCTAGGGCACATAACGAGGAAAGAGAGATTGGAAAATTTAACACTCACAGGACAGATTGAAGGCAAGAGGGACAGAGCAAAACAACACATAATTTATCTAGCGAACTTGAGTAAATGGATGTCAGAAAAATGGTTTAAGAGAAATAACAGAAAAATAAAATTATTAAGAAGAAGTAGAAGAAGAAAAAGCTAAGCTTATTAATTACCAACTGAATGCTTCATTACATTGCATTATTTAAATTACTCGGACTGTTATCCTAATCTTTTTTGTCATATTCACAACGTTTTGGCCGTTGTACGCGTCGGATTTCTTCAGGTGTCTGGAATTTCGAACTAAACCCTTTATTTCGTCCATCGGGGTAGATTGTTCTAGTTCCGCGCGTCATGCCTCTTCCGGATGTCTACAGTCTACTCAACTCTCCACGTTTTGGTTCACCACTGCTGTGGCCTGGTTTTGGTCTAGTCACTGGATCTAACCAACATCTTTATCCACTAGGCCATGTGTCCTGAGGGCATATCTTCCGCCAACGGTATCTAGAAGAAGATTATATCTCTGGACTGTCTAGTCGTTTAGGGATACATCATCGGACAAGCGCGGTGCACACAATTTGGGGGAAGAGGAAGGATATTTAGCCCAACAAGAGCCCATTTTTGTTTGGTCTGAAAACATTTTTAGAACTCTCTGGTATTTACTAAATAAAAATATCTTAAAAATTCTAAAAAAATAAAATAAAATGGTAATATTTCTGCTTGATTTATTTGATTTTTGACTCATACTTTTCTTTTTGTTTTTTAATGAGCAAAATCAATAATTGCAGACAATTTTAATAATAATGGAATATCTTGAGGGAAATTAGTGAAAACGGAGGAGACGATAATAGACGAGTAGTTTTGAATAATCAACTGATCGCAATTCTCACGAGAACTATTTTGGGATAAGTGTTTGAGTTCATAATCTATACAGAATAAGATGTAATTCAATGTATTAAAATAAATCTTCTTCGTTTCAGTCAATTTAAATAAAACCAAGGATCCGGGACGAGCGAGTGATGTTGGATTGATTTCGCGTAATTTTTCTTGGAGATCTTTGAAAACTAGATCCCAACAGAAGACAGGATATAACTAAACTTTTTTGCTTTTTGGTTTCAAGTTTGAATTCAGATTTATATTCGGTTTCCTTTTTACGATCAAATCAACAACAAATCTGGAACAAGCTGTAACGACTGAAAATGAAAATCATCAATATCGATTGATTCTAACTTATATTGATTTCTAATATACTAATATTGATTGTACTTTTATTGATCTGTAATCATTTAATTGCACGTCTTACAATGATTTTTTCCTGATTAATTAGGAACGAATATTCGACACTAAATTCGCGTATAAAAGTCGCACAGCTTTATATCGGTTGACTTGGTTAAATTGTCAAATGTTAGGTGGCATTAGGAGCGTTAAGTTTTATTCAAAAAGTGAGCAGTAGGGAAAAAATAAAAATAAACGTAAAAGATGTGTTATCCCCGTACACGGACAGCGGAATTAAGTAGAGTAAATAAATGGTTCAGTTCAAATTTCCCTAAAGGTTATTCGGATCGACAGACACCTGAAGAAGGCATGAGGGAACGTGGACGAAACGTCGGGATAGTAACGAAGATTAGTACAACAATCCGAAACTAAATAATATCAGTATTACTTATTTTCATGTATACATGGCTTACTTTCTTTTACTTTCAAGCTGTGTTCGAAATTTTAAGGTATTTACAACTTACGGGATATAAAATGGCTTTATTTGAATAAGCAATTTTATGAAAGTTATCAACAAAACGCACGCAAGATCACTAAAAGAAGACTGAAAATAAAAAAAGACAAAACATTTTTAAAAATTGTTTTTAAAACTGGTTATGAAAATTTGACTATTTCCCTTAAACAAAAACCGCCACTGTCGTCAATGAATAAGAAATACATCCCCCCAACCCCCACCCCCGCATTTCTTATGCTGAGGACAGAATGACTAAAGCATTGCAATTCTAATAACAAAGATAAGAACATAGTCTGAACGGCAATAATTCCACTAACTCCTCATCCTAGAAACCTACTGCGGGAAAAAATCTGGCTCGTCAGTCAAGTATCGAAAGCTACATGATCGTCTAAGTGTGCATCACACATGGCACATAACTGACTGATTGACTGACAGCTTAGAAATTGGTGCAGAAATTCATTAAAAACGTGCTTTCAATTGTTTAATGAATGCGACATTTTCTTACTGAAAGTCCACAAAGGACAAATATAACGAAGTAGAAATTATTAAATCGCTCACGGAACAGCGATGATTTTATCGCATTCTTGTCATAGGGAGGCACGGTGGAGTAATGGATAACGGCTGGGATTGAGGAATCGGAGAGCCGAGTTCGAATTCCAGTCGAATCCATTACATTAACTTGGGAAAGCTATGTATCCTCTTCTAAATAGCAGCCCAGATCGGGTTCTATAGCCTTGCTTGGCAACTGGTCTACTGCCGGGTAAAATCTGCCTCGTCAAACATGTATCGTAAGTTACATGATCACCTAAGCATATATCACGCATGGCACATAACTGACTGGTATCTTCTCTTAGTCTCGTGTTAATTTATCTTTGTCTCAACTTATCTGTTTTATTTTGTCTTATCATAGTCTTAAATTATCTTCGTTTTATCTAATTTTAACGTTATCTTAGTGTTAACATATTGCATCTTAGTCTTAACTGACTTAGTCTTATCTTAGCCATAACGATATTGATGCTTTCTTTATAAAAATTTTTTTGTTATTTTTATTTAATGCGAGCAGTCATTGGATGACGGTCTGGTGACGCCAAATATATATATATATATATATATTTATATATATAAAGACATATTATGTTTAACGTTTTTTTTATATTATATTATATTATATTATATTATATATATATATATATATATATATATATATATATATTACAATCTAAAAATATTTTCTGGCTCTAAATAACCTCTAAAAGGTTGATACACCTTAAAAACAAATTTATATATAATAGATAGGAAAAGACAATATTTATGAAGCATTTTTTTAAAAACAAAAGCTAAAATAAAAACAACCGGTTTCGTCCCAGGACTTATCAAGTTCATTTATTCTGGGAATTTAAAAAAGCGTGTAAATTAATTTTAAATTAACGAATGTAATAGAATGGAAGGAGAAAAAAAAATTATGAATTTCAAGAACTTAGAGTCCAATAATATTCAAACCCAGCAAGCATTCCCTCTGTTTACAAAGGGAAGGCTCACGGGACCTGATATACAAAGGACTTCAGAACCTTGAGGTGAAATGTGGAGTGGGACCTAGATTAAATTATAAATTGGTCACCACTAAAATTTTCCACACATTTCCTACTATTTATTAAATGTTCAGCAATAGCAATTCAAAATCCTGGCGGGTAAATGCTGTTTTATTCTCGAATACAAACGCTGGGACGTGTATATATATATATATATATATATATATATATATATATATAAAATCAAATCTGTAAGTGGAAAGGATAATCCAAGTAGGTCTTTTGAATATAAAATATAAAAAGGATAGCTCCATAAAGAGATATCGCATACAGAGCAAATATGATATACATCAAGGAAAAACTGAACGCATCATGTATAAAGTATACGTATAAGTATAAATTTATTAAATTATTAAAATTATGTATATTTAGGCAGCTTATTTTCATTAAACATGTTTGGTAAAACAATTTAGACATATTGAGTCTTTTTCTTTTAGTTTTAACCCTTTCAAGTCCATGAATTCATTTCTTGGGGGCCGTAGAAAATTGATAAAGAAAAATTCCAAAATTTTCTTTCAAATAATTTTTATTTTCCCAAGTACTTTCAATCTCATCTGATATCATCTTCAGGGGTTGCATATCTATGGATGTGTTATGCGTTAACCCCGAATATTCAAGATGTTTTTTACCACTATGCAAGGGAGGTAACTTATGTGATTTAAAAAAAAAATTTAAAAATTTTATTAAAGTTTTAATTGTAAGTTTTTTAATTTAGTATTTTTTTTATATAACACTTTGTTGCTAAAAACCTTTATGAACTTTGCTATACTCACAGTTGACTTCATTTTTGGTCGCAATTCTCTTACAAATGGCTTCCAGAATTTTAAGATTTTGCTTATTATTATTATCTTGATGGAGCACCGATGCATTTTCAATTAGTCGTCAGGAGTCAGGCGTCAGGCGACAGTCTGTTTCATGCTAGATGCAATCGTCAGGCCTGACGATTGCACTAGCATGAAACAGACTGTCGCCTCTAAGTGTTGACTTCTATGTTCACTTTTATATTTACACACGCTCTATCTCTGATATTGAGCACTTTATCCCATAAATATAGCATACTTTAAGACTATATTTCTTCATATATATATATATATTATGAAAACTTGCATTATTTACTTTATTCGGACTGTTATCCTCATCTTCATTGCTATATTCACAACGTTTCGGCCGTTGTACGCCCGGCCTTTATGTCTATGTTTCTCTATATATCTGTCTTTATCCCAGAGAGGAGGTATTATGATTACTTGCATTATTTACATTATTCTGACTGTTATCCTCATCTTCATTGTCATATTCACAACGTTTCGACCGTTATACGCTCCGGCCTTTATGTCTATGTCTCTCTATATATCTGTCTATATCTCTGAGATGAGGTATTATGATTACTTGCATTATTTACATTATTCGGACTGTTATCCTCATCTTCATTGCCTTATTCACAACGTTTCGGCCGTTTGTACGCTCCAGCCTTCTTCAGGTGATTGGAATTTCGAATCGAACCCTTTATTTTTTTCCATCGGGATAAATTGTTCTAGTTCCACGTGCCATGCCTCTTTCGCATGTCTCAGTTATTTCCCTTTAAGACAACTCTCCAAGTTTTTTGTTTCACCACTGCTGTAGCCTGGTATTGAATTCACAACTTACCTGAAGAAGCGGAGCGTAAAACGACCGAAACGTTGTGAATAAAACGTTTGCCCATGACTGATATAGATAAAGTAGACTTTAATTGAAACCAGTGCTTCTCTGTATTTGTAAAGTTTTCGGAATTATCATCTGTAGAATGTTCAGTAGAATAGGGAAAGAATATGGGAGCTGATATCGCAGTTTATGTGCAATAAATATAACCTGATTATGGCTTTATGTCAGACATTGTATTGACGAAAATGTCTAAAAGAAAGGCACTATTTCTGCATGAATTGATTTTCTTTTTTCATTGGAATTATTTATGGTCCGGTTAAAAATCAGGCGTACAAGTCTCCCGTTTAACAAAATAATGGATTTTGAATGCCATCCAAAAAACTATCAATATGCAAATGAAATTGTAATGATTTTACAAAGATCGATATCAGTAATGATCGAACACATAAAGAATTAACACAAGAAAACAAACATTTTATTGAAATATAATTTTAAAAATTTGAAAGCCAGACATGAACAGGCTGAGATTGATAGATATGAACAAGCTGATATATATATATATATATTGGCTCCTGAAAAATTAATTTCGGTTCAGCTCTTTGGTTTGAGGTGTGGGTTTGTAAACAGTGACTATTTAAGCTAATATTGCACGACTCTTCGGCAGAATTGAGTCACTGTCAGTCACTGTGTGTTTATCTAAATCTAAAAATAAACACGCTAAAATTCACCTTCATTCCTGCCGTGCGCCAACGGCTTAGTGGTAGAAGTTCCGACTGAGGCAAATTCAGTCAGGTTTCGATCCTAGCTAGAGGCAACCGGACGTCTAGCCACACTGATGAGCTGTGAAACAGCGAAACAGTCTGTCTGTGGATGACAAAAATACATATATATATATATATAAAGAAATATAGTCTTAAAGTGTGCTATATTTATGGGATAAAGTGCTCAATATCAGAGATAGAGCGTGTGTAAATATAAAAGTGAGCATAGAAGTCAACACCCAGAGGCGACAGTCTGTTTCATGCTAGATGCAATCGTCAGCACTCATGGCCTGACGATTGCATCTAGCATGAAACAGACTGTCGTCTCTAAGTGTTGACTTCTATGTTCACGTTTATATTTATATATATAAATTTATAATATTTATATATATTCAGTTTTCACCAGAGCCTTGTTTAAACTTTCGTTATAAACATGTTTAATCATTCAGTGCAGCCATGTTCAAGATTTCAATATAGTCTTGACAAAATATTTAGTACAGACTTGCATAAATTTTCAGTACGTCCCTGTTCTATTTTTCAGTACAGCTTTGTTCAAACCTTGTACAATTTTATTCAGTCTTTCAGTGGAGTCTTGTCCACCTTAAACTTTCAGTGAAGACGTGTGGAAGTTTTAGTTATGACTCGCATTTACTGGATTTCATAAGACTAAGACGAATAATTTTAGATGAAGAACTGAGTTAAAACGAGTATTTTATTTATATTTCCTAGGCCAGAAGTTCACAAATTGTTTACTAGGGCGACTAAATTCAATATCGTTAACTCTTTGGTACGCAGATATATATATATATATATATATATATATATATATATATATATATATATATATATATATATATATATATATATAATTATTTATTTGAATATTACAACATAAATATGTTATAAAATCACGACAAAAGTAGCCATTTTGTTTCAACACTTCTAGTGTCTTTTCAAGTGCCGATGAGATATATATACGATAATATTTACTACGGATCCATCTCCATCAGAACTTAGTAACATGGATGACTGGTATTTAAGCTATTTCATTTCAATAATTCAATGGCAGTGAGAAATATTCCACATTTTATTGTTAGTTATCGAAATAGAGAGTACAGGACTTCCTCGATTATCCGTACATCTATCTTCCGGAATTTGATTATCCAAACTTCAAATGATGAACAAAATTAAAATTATCCAGGATTTAAAAAAAATTATCCGAACTAAACCCGGTCTAGTATTTCATCTTAGACAAGCGTTTTGAAAATTTAGAAAACCAAACTCAAGGTTTAATAAAAACGCTAAAAAATCAATTAGCTGTTAATTTCCTTTTTCTTTCCATACAAACGCTGTTTTCAGAACATACATTAAATATCTGTTTGGATTTCTGGGATCAGGAGATATTATTTACACTATTTATATTCGGACTATTGTCCACATCTTTGTTGTTGTTATTATTAGGCTTCGGCCGTTGCGCCTTCCGGCCTTCCTCAGATACATATCGATCTGGGTAACTTACAGGGAATTTTGAACTGAGCCCATTAGATTTTACACAAACACACACACGCGAGCACACACAAATATATATATATATATATATATATATATATATATATATATATATATATATATACACATATTAAGTGAAAAATTAGTAATATATATATATATTTATAATATATATGTGGTATAGAAGTTTTATATTGTTTATACATACATATATATATATATATATTTAAAGACATTTTTATGTTTAACATTGTTTTTATAGATACAAGTATTTAAGTAAATGCTGTGTTTATAATAAACAGTATTAAATAACATTTATCGGCCTGAATGTCTGATAAATTTTCATAGAAAATATTCGTCCTCGACAGGATTCGAACCTCTATCCTATACGGAACCGTCATATAGCCTGACGTGCCTTAACCGTTTCGGCCACTGAGGATCGTTCGGTTGGCAAGGTCGAATTTACTGCTTATAAACTTCAATCTTCCATGAATCTCTCACGTACATTCATAACTGCTCATGGCGTATCAAATGTAAACAAATGACGTCACACATTGTCCATTTCATAAGGCACGTCAGGCTATATGTCCATTTCATAATATATATATATATATATATATATATATATATATATATATGTATATTGTCATCCACAGACAGACTGTTTCGCTGTATCACAAGTCATCAATGAAAAACTAAGATATATATATATATATATATATATATATATATATATATATATAATAGATCAAGATATATAATATATACATATATGTACATTATGTATATATATATATATATGTATGTATATATGTATATATATATATACATACATATATATCACTGGATCGTCATGACAAAAACTGACTGAAGAATTTTTGTTCTTTGCTCCTATCTACTCGAGGAACACGAATTTTAAGTTCGGCATTCAGTCATATTCTTGTTCGTGTTGGCGCGCGAATAAGTTCCAGAATGTGAAACTGATAAATTCTAAACGCTTCAAATATCTCGGTATATGGATCATTTATAAACAATTTAGTGTTGCTGAATATAGGATAGATCAGGGGTCGGCAAACTTTTGCTGTGTGCCGACTTAGGGCTTTGAAATCATTCAGTGTGCCAACAACATACGTATTTTTATACAAGTCAAGGTCAATATACCTGTTCTACAATATATCTTATATAGTAATATATAATACATATACTTTAGTATATGTTAAAATTGAAACAGCTAAATGTCTTCTATGCGTTGTAGTAGTTATTGGTTCGGACTTCGTGATGTCATTTGTGGCTGCGTGCCATTGGAAACTGCTTGGCGTGCTAAGGGTGGCACGCATGCCGTAAGTTACCGACTTATCGATTATGTTATGAGTACAATGATTTTCTTCTTCTATGTGCCGTGTCCCTTCAGGTCGTTGACATTCATGGCTCTCCACAATTTTCTGTTCTTTGTAGCTCTTAATATATTTTGCCTTTTGTTATCTCTCTTAAATCTTACTCTGGCATCCATTTACACAAGCTCGCAAAGTAGGTTATGCGTTGTTTTCCTGTGTTCCTCCTGCTTTCACTCTGACATGTGAGTATTAAATTTTCCAAGCACTCTTTCTTCAATATTTGCACTAGAAATTTCAACTGTCTCTTCCTGATGATAAATATAAGGGTCCCTTTTGTTTTCATTTTTCACTAAAAAATATTGTTCATATTTTTGATGCATGGTATTCTCAGTATCCTTCTGTAGAACCACATTTCTGTTACTTCTTCATCTGTGATGAGATTATTCAGCATTCACTGCCATATAGTGGGACTGACTTTACGTAACAGTTCATGACTCTTTTCTTTGTTTCTAACGAAATTTTTCTGTTTTTTAATACGTTGCTTAACTTCTGGAAGGCATTATTGGCTATCCCAATACCTTCTTCGAATTACACCGTCCCACATTTTGTACTCTGTTAAAACACTTCCCAGATGTTTAAATTGCTGTACTTGTTTGATATTGGTATCTCCAAATATATTTTGGGATTAGTACCAGAGAAGGGAAGATGCTTCCCGGACACGTGCTTGCAGCACGACGTGCCGGATTTTTGAGTAAAGAGAGACGTTTGGTCGTTAGCTTTCCTTTCCAGTGTCGGAGAGAAGACCTGTATTTTTAAAGATTACTGTATGAATTGATGTGTGTTTCTCAATGGAATTATTTTTGGTTCGGATAGAAGTCGAATGTCAGATTCACTTTTGACAGAATTATCGATTTTGAATGCCATCCAGACAAGAACCAATATATTAATGACATTTTAATGATTTTACAATCAGCGATATCAATAACGTTCGTATTTATAAAGAATTAACACAAGACAAAAACATTTTGCTGAAATATAATTTTTAAATCTGAAAACCAGGCATGAGGTAAAATTATAATTCTCACTTATTTTCATCATAGTCGCTTATATCTTCACATTTTGACCGGCCTATTCTCCAGCCTGTCGAGTATAAATCGGAGTAACTGATGCCATTTGGTTATTAACTAATGCATTGCTCTGTATGAGACATATTTCAATAAAGATTTGTTCAGATTTTTAGTGATGTCTTTTTCGGACTAATAAGGGCTTCCGGATATGAGGAATTGGTTACAAAGTCCGGATATGAGGGGTCATGTTCAGATTAAAATAAAAGAACTGAAATCAGGTTTAACATCTATTTTCAATGTTTTGTAGTAAACAAAATAAGCTGATTGTGAGTGAAATATAACAGAATTGATTTTAAGGGAAAAGAAATAAATTATGTAATGTTAATGAAAATTCATTAAATTAAATATGCCACGTATGCAAAACAAATAATGTAACGAGGATTTTTTAATCGCCGTTGCATGATGATTCTTTCTCCTCTAATGTCATTCTTAACTTTTTCCGCATTTCGTTTTGCTTTTGTTCTTGAATTTTTTAAACAAAAGACACTTTTTAACTCTGCGTGCTCTGTTGCAATCATCATAGATGAATGCTGGTTTTCTTTCCATAAACCTGACAATCTTTTCAATAGCTTTTTCAATTTCAGTCCAGGTTTCATCACAATCATATTTTTTATTTCCTTGTTTATGCTGAAGAATAGTTTAATTGGAAGATTTTATATCATACAATGTTGACTTTCCTATGTTGAACTCAGCCATTAGTTACAATGAACTTTCACCAGCGTCTAGTCTGTTTAAAATTTCCAGTTTTTACGATAACTCCAAAGGTGTTCTTTTTCTCTTATTCCCATCATCTTTTGCACCAATACAAACCATTAGGGTGAAATAAGCATAAGCAGTTATCCAAAATAAATTTCCTGAAAAACAGAAAATTCAAATTAGTTACATATCGCCCAAATAGTTCAAATATACGATTAAATTGGATATGAGGGATTCCGGATATGAGGGATTCCGGATATGAGGGATTCCGGATATGAAGGATTCCGGATATCAGGGATTCTACTGTATTGTCAAAGTATTCAATTTAATACAGCCTGTTTTAGTTTTTCAGTACAACCACATTCAAATTATTGCTTCCGTCTTGTTCAATCTTCCAGTAGAGCCTTGTTCAAGATTTCAATATAGATTTGTCCATGCATTCATTACAGCCTTTTTCTAGCATTCAATACAGTTTTATTTAACCTTTCAAAACGTTTTAATCAATCTGGAAGTACTGTCTTGTTTAAGCTTTCTGTACAGTAGTATTCAAACTTCCGGTAAAATTGTGTCCAAACTTTTAGTATAGCCTTGTTCAAGCCTCCAGTACAACATTATTCAGTCTTTCAGTGGAACCCTGTTCACTTCTATCTTTCAGTAGAGCCTAGTTCACTTCTTCAGTACAGCTTTGTCTAAGTATTAATGATTCACCCATAAAAATAACTAAAAAATGATTTTATGAATATTATCTGAAAGTTGAAATGAGTGTATTGAGCGCATACACTGGATCCATCATAAAACTGAAAAATGTAAAATTGATACCCAGAGTAGAGATGACTTAAAACAAATTTAACATAGGACATAAAGAAATTAAACACCGGCTAAGTATCGCTGGGGTTAGTTTTGTATAACACCGCACGGTGGTAGAAAACCAAAATATTTATCTGAGTACTGAGTTATATTCCGAAATAGTCTCGTCAAGTCTCATGGATGTCATGCGTGACTCGTTCAAAAATATCTAAACTATTATCTATATACAAACTTTTTCTCAGATCGGTGATTAAACATGGCTTCAACCTAATGAATCATATATATCTTAAAGGAGGCAATCATTCATCGGAGCCTATAGACCGGTGCTACAAAATTACAAACAGGTATACCAAAGAAGAGAAATCACATCAGTTGTGTAATAATCACAAGTAGCAACAACACAAATCGGTTGCACATGTATTTAGAAGAGAAAATAATGATATATCAAGCTGTTAATGCTATCAAAAATAAAGGTTTGGAGGAAACTGCAGTCAGTATTGGGAAGAACACTTACGGTACTTGAGATGCCTAATTTCTCGAAAAACTGTTTTAAGACAGTTTTCCTTCCGCTTGTGCTGTGAGGTGTCGCGGGGAGACACAGTCATCTGTCAGTGGCAAGGCGAATGGCCTGGAAGAGAAATATCTCGCGTGCTCTGAGAGTGCCTGTCACTGAGTCGTCTTCTTGGTCTGCCTCTTGCTCTCCTGCAAGAGTACCTGAGGGTATATGCTTGTAGGGCTTGTTGGTTGATAGACATACGAGTGAGGTGTCCGAACCACTTGATCCTCTGTCGTTCGATGTGCTGTATGATTGGTATTGCTTCTACCATATCTCATATTGCCTCATTCCTGATCTTGTCTCGCCTGCTCTTGTTCACTGCTTTCATTAGGCATTTCAGTTCACAAGTGATCAGTTTCCTCTCAAGGGTTTTTGTTAGGGGTCATGTCTGCCACTGGTATGTCAGCGTTGGTAGGAAAATGGCGTTGATGAGATTTGCCTTGGTGCTCAAGGAAATGCTAGGATGTTTTAGAAGAGGAGCAAGTTGGTAACTGACTGCGTTCGATTTCTGACATCTGGTCTCAATTTCTCTGTCTAGTTTGCCTCCAAAAGCTCAACCCGTCGTCCACCGTGGGAAGTGGAAACAGGTAATGCTATCTAACGGGCCACTGGTGAAGTTGTGACTGGCTTAGCAAGCCGACAGTAGATAAAAATTGCTCAAGGAAACAAAACGAGATACAAACGGACTTTTTAAAGAAAAGATTTCAAGAGTAGCGTTAACATTATTTACATTATTCGGACTATTGTCCTCATCTTTGTCGCCATATTTATTACAACGTTTCGGCCGTTGTACGCTCCGGCTTTCTTCAGGTGGTTGGAATGTAGAACTGAACCCTTTATTTCGCCCACTGGGGTAGACTGTTCTAGTTCCACGTGCCATGTTTAATGGATGTCAGTTATCAGATATCTCCTGTTAATTTCCCTCTGAAAGTTCTCCACTGCCTTAACCGGGTATTGAGCTCACACTCTTTGGGTCCTGTCACTGGATCTAACCAACGCCTTTATCCACTGTGCCATGTGCCCTTGAAATATGGCGACAAAGATGAGGACAATAGTCCGAATAATGTAAATAATGTACATGATACCTCATCTCAGAAATATAGACAGATAGTAACGTTAACAGTTCGATTCATGAATGTTTCAATATTATGTGGCCGTAAACTTTAAGAATATAAATCTTTATAGAATTGCATATTAGATTTTGGATTTTACGGAATTGATTTTAAAACATATCGTATAAAATGCAAAGAAACTCTAATTTAGACTTTAGGTTGTCGAGAATTGTCTTCATAGAGTATCTAAATGTGTACAAGAGGCAAGCAAGCAAATTTAGGGGTCTCCAAGATTTCTTTTGGAAGCATTAATTCTTTTGGAAGTTGTGGAGAGCAATGAATCTGTCCTGAAGGGACACGGCATGCAGAAGCAGAAAAATACTTATAGAGAATCTGAAACGCATAAAAATGATTTTGATTCTTAGATTAGGCAATTTTTGTTACTTATCCCACGTACACAAAGGTATCACTCTTTAAACATGGCCTTGTGCCGTATTCCGTTCCATGAGGATGAATACGGTTTTTCACTAAAATCAAATCTTGTTTTTTTTCTTCAAAAATATCAAATAATATTGCAGTCCAGATTATTTTTGAGTTTAAAATGAAAATGGATTTTTGAGTTTAAAATTAAATCACTTGCAAGTTGCAGAAACCGGGCATATGAAAGTGTTTGTTCAATGTTTCAATATAACATATTTTTAGTGTTAGACTCGAACGTGTATCCGTTCCCAGGAAAGTGTGTCAACGTGTGTTTGTAGCTTTTCCCAATCTACTTGCGTCCTGGGTATGACAATAAACTACATCCGGCAGCAAGGCCTCTGATCGGGAGATTTTGAGGAGCATCGAACCACCTCTTAATTGCTGTTATTCCCAGGTCTATCCTGACCCTGGGTAGTAGCACCTGTTAGGGCCCCAGTTATGGGCAAATATTTAACCCCAAACTTTGGGCAAAACGTTATGAAAGTATAAAAATAGATTTTTATGGTAACAAATACCGGAAACATATTTTTGAGGAAAATACAGGGTGTCCATAAAGTTCGTGTGAACTTATATATATATATATATATATATATATATATATATATATATATATATATATATATATATATATATATATATACAGGGTGTCCATAAAGTTCGTGTTCAGTTTAAAAAAATATAACTTTAATTGTATTTGCGATAGAAATAATTTGTAAAAAGTATTAGAAAGAAGTAAATCTATATTTTTTAAGGTTTTATTGAAATTGTATTTAAGTTTCCACATGTCCTCCGTCATTAGCAATACAAAGGGTAATACGATTTTGCAGTTCACGGAAAACATTTGCCAACTGATTTACAGTAATGCCTGAAATCACATTAGTTATTTTAGCTATACTTAAAACTAGGTACATTAAACTTTATAACATTTTTTACAGATTATTTCTATCGCAAATACAAATGCAGTTATAAATTTTTTAAAGTGCACACGAACTTTATGGACACCCTGTATATCACCAGCAATACATTTGACGCTCGACAAATACCCGCTTTACAAAAATACGTCAATAAAACTTTATCTTACAAAGAATACATCTTCTAATTATACAAACATCTGCTAAAAATCTTGTCAGCATTAAATAACCCATTGGGATTGATATGCCGTAAAAGAAAATAAATCAAACATATTTACTTGATTCTGAATACTTTAAGTCTTACATTGTGAGATAAAGCAGCAGGTGGAAAGATGAGGATGGAGACTTTCTTCTCGTCGTAGGCTCTGATCAATGAAATACGAACGCTCGTCTACGCATTTGCCCTACAAAAACCATAAAGGGAGTGTTTTATATGTAGAGCGGGAAAGAAGCTACCTGTCACATGACAGCAGAACATGAAAAGCTAACGGTGCCTGACAGCCTATTGTACTTAATTTAACCCTCGATTGTACACGATGAAAATTAATGATGAAAGCAATTCAGCGTGGAGGAGTTGTTAACAAGCTGATTAGGAAACTGCTAATCAGGATTGGAAAGAACTACAACAGTTACAGGACTTGAGAAGTCTAATTTCTTGGAAAACTTGATAAAGGAAAAGAATATATAAAAGAAAATATTATATAATAAGATTATATTAGAAGACACTAGTGAAGAGAAAAGATAATAAAATAACAGAATTCAGGAAGACGGAAGAAGATTGGCGTTATATTTAAATTTTTCAACGTTAGGTGGCAGGGAAGCCAGAAAACGAAAAAACTGTTCCCCAGGCGAGAAGTGGGAGAGAAGAAGCTATTAGAATAGAACTTACGGTTACATCTAGCTGGTTAAAAGTAATTGCTAACCTTCATCATTACGAATTAATAATTACCATTAACCTTTCAATTTGAATCGGTTTCAAGCCTTATATTGAGTGGATTCTAATATTTTAATCATACGAACCTATAATTTTGTCGGCATTAAATAACCCATTGAGATTGATATGCCGTAAAAGAAAATAAACCAAACATATTTACTTGATTCTGAATACTTTAAGTCTTACATTGTGAGATAAAGCAGCAGCTGGAAAGATGAGGATGGAGACTTTCTTCTCGTCGTAGGCTCTGATCAATGAAATACGAACGCTCGTTTACGCATTTGCCCTACAAAACCCATAAAGGGAGTGTTTTATATATAGAGCAGGAAAGAAGCTACCTGTCACAAGACAGGAGAACATGAAAACCTAACGATGCCTGACAGCCTATTGTACTTAATTTAACCCTCGATATGTACACGATGCTGAAAGCTAACTTCAGTTAATGATGAAAGCTATTCAGCGTGGAGAAGTTGTTAAGCTAATTTCAAAAATCGTTTATTGAAAGAGACCCCTTTTCGATAGTGCCTACTCATGGAAATTAAAGAATTAGGAAATAATAAAAAACGCATCTGATTTTATAAACATTAAGTTGGAATGAGGGTATTGATGACATCTACACCTACACTCTTCTTCATCTGTGAGGAGATTGTCCAGCATTCACTGTCATATAGGAGGACTGATATTACGTAAGAGGTCAGTGCTCTTTTCTTTGTACCTGTGGCTTCAAGTCTCTTCATCTGTGAGGAGATTGTTCAGCATTCACTGCCATATAGGAGGACAGATATCACATAACAGTTCAGTACTACGCTTTTCTTTGTTTCTAACGAAGTTTTCCTGTTTCTTACTTATTTGCTTAGCTTTTGGAAGGCACCTTTTGCTATCCCAATACCTTCTTCGGATTTCATCGTCATATATTTCGTCCTTTGTTCGAATTGCTGTATTTGTTTGATTTTCCATCTCAAATTATATTTTGGGTTAAATGAAATAGAGCCACGTCACTTTTTACAAATCTCTTCTTCGTGTGTGAGGAGATTGTCCAACATTCACTACCATATAGGAGAACTGATATTAGTAACAATTCAGTACTCGTTTCTCTGGGGGCATTTTGGGGAGCCTAATGGTTAGCATGCTTGTCTCGATAGATCAATTACGACGAAGTAGTGAGTTCAATCGTCACTGGATGTCCCATACTTTCGGCCTTGTGCCACATCTAAGCAAAATTAGCATTATTTGTTTTTTTTAACGACATTTTTCTGTTCCTTAATACTTTGTTTAGCTTTTAGAAGGCAACTTTCGCTATCCCAATGCGTCTTCGGATTTCAGTGTCGCACATACCGTCCTCTGTTAGAACATCTAATATTAAGTTACCGTTCCACACACACACACACACACACACACACACACTATATATATATATATATATATATATATATATATATATATAACTTCTTCATCTTTGAGGAGATTGTCGAGCATTTATTGCCGTATAGGAGGACAGATATCACAAAACATTTCATTACTCCTTTCTTTGTTTCTAACGAAGTTTTTCTGTTTCTCACTTTGCTTAGCTTTTGGAAGGCATCTTTCGCTATGCCAATGCGTCTTCGGATTTCAGTGTCGCACTTTCCGTCCTCTGGTAGAAATCTAATATTAAGTTGCCGCCCCACATTGGTAGGATGTGATACATGGTCGGGTACCCCATATGATGTGGGGTGCTCGAGCACGTTCCCCCAGGCCAGCTCCAAAAACAGCCCAACCTCCGCAACAGTCGGTTGCGCTGGTATCACGATATTAATACCGATCCCCTCTCCTTGGTGCAATAAGGAAGGTACTGCCACTGTCATCTGTTCCCCGAGACCGGGCACCTTCAATAATATTTTTAGTTACGTTGTCCGGACTCTGTTGCGAATACAGAGACTCGACTGAGAGATAAAATCTAGTTTGTTCATCCGATGGCAAATACTACACTACAGGTGGCCAGTGAATTACTGGCCACCTATCTGTGATCGTAGCTTCGATGTGGCACAAGGCCGAAAGTATGGAGCACCTAGTGAGGATCGTACTCGGGAAAATCTTGCTCATCATGACATCACGCCGAAGTATCTTAGGTCTGTTAAAACAATTCCCAGATATTTAAATTGTTGTGGAGTAATGGATAGCGTCTCGGATTGAGGCATCGGAGAGCCGAGTTCGAATTCCAGTCGAATCTGGCACATTCATTTACGCGCTAATACCATTGGGAATGGTATGAATTCTCTTCTACTACCTTCTATTTACCTATAGCTGGGGGAATAGCCTTGGATGGCAACTGATCTGCCACAGAAATAAATGGCAACTTACTGCGGGAAAAAAATTTGTCTCGTCAGTCATGTATCGAAAGATATATGATCGCATAAGCGTGTATCACGCATGGCACATTACTGATTGACTGACATGCTAATAACATTGGGAAAGGTATGAATCCTCTTTTTCTCCCCAGCTATGGGTAAATAGCAGGACAGACCGGGTTCTATAGCCTTGAATGGCAACTGGTCTACCGCAGAAAGAAATGGCAAACTACTGTGGGAAAAAATCTGCCTCATCAGTCGTGTATCGAAAGATACATGATCGCATAAGCGTAGTATCACGCATGGTACATAACTGACTGACTTATTGCATTAGAGGGAACTTTCATATATCTGAACTTTTAGCACGGACAGAAATCTTTTTATTTAATATGGAAGTACCATTTGGCTGAATAAAGGTTTATTGATTTTTATTAATGGAGGTTGTTTCATTGTATTTAGCTATGTTTTGTCCTTGCTTAACATATTCGGCATAAAAGAAGTATTCACGTTTTGCTTTTTTACCACTCATGCGCCAAGCGGGCTTGAATTAATGCAAATGAAATTTGCACATTAGCTTCTTTTTGTTATTGCACTTTTGAGACTTTTGCAATTAACTGCGCATAATACCCATTTTTTTAAACAGATTTTTTTGTGTGCATTCTACAAAATAGGTAAATTTTAACTTATTTCCTGTTAAGTTCGTCGCCATATTCATTCCCAATTTGGGACAGCAACATCAACGCCACATTTGCTATCTGTATTGGGTATGATTCACGTACAGCTAAACTTATATATCTATATATCTAAAATAACTAAAGCCTTGTGCGAATTAATTGAAACAAAACGAAAAATTCCGTTATTATTTACTTTTTTTTCGTATTTTTCCAATGAAAAGTAACCCAGTGCACATGCTAGTACTTCGTATGTCCATTCCGCGAAGTCGTTCCTTGCAGATTGACCACATATTCTCGATTGGATTTAAATCAGGAGACTTTGCGGGCCAAGCTATAATATTATGATTTGCTCACTTGTAACGCTTGCCGTTGTGTTCATGCAGCGTTACAATTTTCGTACGTTTCCTAGGAGTAAATTCCATCACAGACAATGGCCGTAGGACAACTAATCGGCTGTAGAGACAATAGTATCTGGGCGTGAAGAAGATTTGATTTAATCACGGATGACACAATATTATTCAAGGCCAAATAAATTTCATCATACACCCCGAAAATAGATTCATATTACTACACATCACAGCAAATGACCTAATCTGAAGAAAAAATAGAAATCGATTATACTCCCTCACTTCAGTAGGTCTAAATCTGACCACCCGAAAGAAAGGAAACTAAAGCGGTTGTTTCAATTAATTTGCACAAGCCTGTAGATGTTGTCGACATCCATAGAGTGATTTTGTCCGTTTTCATCGAAAGGATGTACTCTCTACTGCAAGCCACTTGTAGTAGTGTCCATTTCTGTTTTACGATGCCTTAGAAAATAGCCAGATGTTTCTTGAATATGCATTTGCTTATCATTTTCGTTTTCTTCTAGTTTGAGATTATTTTCTTCACAAACTTTGAATTGTTATGTGAACATGTCCACGCATTTGCCCTGAATACGATAAGAAGATTAAAAAAAAACAAGTAGGAAACGTTTATCAATCTAACATGTTTCACTTTTATTTAAGCTTCACCAGAGAATAATATTAATAATAAAAGTGAAACACAGAATGATAAACGTTTCGTATTTATGCTTTATCTTATTCTGACGGATTCCGATCCATATTTGATCCTAATTCATCTAAATACCTTGTAAATTGACTGTTTTAAAGCGTCAACTCGATAAATTTATTTTAATGGAAGCGGATAAATTATTTTTAGCAAGAGTCAAATTTAGGTTAAATTTAGACAAAAATTATAAAACGCCAGTGCGCATTACAAAAGAGAAATATGTTTCCAGAATTCTGCAGATGCGTATTATACACCGAAAACTTTGGGTGAGATCTGTTGCACAGCGATCCTCTGGGGAATCTCTAGTGTTCTATTATTAGTCTAATACAATAGCGTTGAAATACTTAATAGTTTATCGTGTTATGATCGTATCGAGTTAAATGGGCGTAGAATGTAAATTCCGAAACCTCAGTAGCGTTACTTTGATCTTTTCTCACGGGAAATATAAATGGAGTTGGATTGTGTAAAAAGATGAAAAGCTAGAATTTGGGTTCTGTTTTTATCACTTGCGTCATTTCGTATAGGAATGAATTTCTTTTTTTTTTGCGTTTATGGAAGAGATCTGAATTTCCGAAGTATAGTTATGATTCGAGAGAAAACAAAAATGGAGTCAGTGAATAATGCAACAACAAAAGTTCTAAAGGGAAACGTTTCTTGTTATCTATCCTGCATATCCTCATAATATACGCTCAGGCCTTCTTCAGATGAGGACAACAGTCCGAACAATGTAAATAATTGCAATACCTCATCTCAGAAATATAGATGCATACTTCTTTTATTTGCAAAAATATTTCAGAATATGAGCGATCATGGCACTCCACAACTTCCAGTCATTTGTTGCTCTAAGTAAATTTTATTCTTTGCTATACATCTTTGTCCTTGTTCTGCCATCCATTCACTTAAATTCCTTAAGTCTGTTACCAGAAACGAATTTGGGCAGCAGAACAGGGATTTGGAGCGAAAGTAGGAGAACAGAAATGTCTTAGAGCCCCCCCCCCCAAGGAAAAAATCGGAAGTACAATGTAGTAGTGGATAGCGGCTCGGAGAACCGAGTTCGATTTCCAGTCGAGTTCGTTAGATTCCCTTTCGTGCTAATACCCTTGAGGAAAGCATAAATCCATTTGTTATGTGCTGTTTTCTCCTCTTCTATTGCCTTCAGTATATCCTGTTAGTTTTAAATAGCAGGACAAACTTGCTCCCACAGGAGAAGGATAGATTTAAAAACCTTCAATTCGAAATTCAACAATGGGTTATTTAACCCATAGTGGAATTTCGACTTGGCGGTTTTAAATTTGTCCTCTTATTAGACCAAGTCTGTCCTGCTATCACTAACGACGCGTGATGAGTACAGGTATGTTCTTGATGACATGATCAATCGGGAAGGGGAGGTCTAATCCAGCATGAGTGAGAAGGCTCTAGATTTCGGTTGAAGTTTATTGTTTTAAACTGCGTTGAAAACTGACAGAAAACCAGAATATGCAGAAAATCTTTAACGCTGTAAGGTTAATTTTGACAGTCATATCAGATTTACATATGCAGAAAAATAATATTGCGTTTTTTTCATTAATTTTCATAGTATTATGCAAAATATATTTTTATCTTTGATTTTCATATTTTTATACAAAATAGGATTTTTAAATATTTTTTAACGATTTTACTACATGAACGAACTAAAAAAGTAACTAATATAAAAAATACTTATATATTTTACTACATGAATGAACTAAAAATTAACTAACATATACAAAATACCTATATATTTTATTACATGGTATGAACTAAAAAAATAACTAACATATAAATATTTTATGCATTTGTTGTTCCAGGATTCTGCAGTTATCGAATTTTCAGTTTGAGGTGATTGTTCGTTTTAAGAAAGAACATCCAATTTGGAGACTGAAAAAAATGCCAAGACATTTTGCCAGATTTTGAACAGCACATCTAACATTTGTGTTTTTGTTCTGTTTTAAGCTACTAAATTTCTATCCTTTGCTTTTGTTTCAAATAACTGTAACAAAAGTCCCGTAAATTAAATAAACTGTACCAAATTTCCTTTTTTTGTTGTAGCACCGTGTATTTCACGCAAATGGAGGATATCTACAGGAAATATCGACGTTGTACGATCTTACATATCAGATGAGGTAATGAATAAACAGAGATAAAGGAATCTACGGTAGACGTCATTATTTAACATTGGTTCATTGTTTACATAGTTATTCTAATTTTTGAATGACAAACGTCGAGTAGAAGATGCAGTCTTTTTATGATCAACAGAACACATACCATTCCCTCTGATTTTAATTTCCATTTCATTCTTTTTTATAAGCGATGTTCAACCGAAGAGCTTTTCTCTCCCGAGTGACAGCTAAACTACCATTTGGAAGGGCACTTATCAATGGCCGGTGATATGTGAAGATTCGACGTTGATTTCAAGTTCGAAATTTATGGAGCTGTCTATTTTATGAAAAAGAAAGTCAGATTAACATTTCATCTCAAAAGGTTTGTATCGATCGTCTTTCGATTTTGCGTCGCAAGTCAGGCAGATGATTCGATCTAATTCTTTTTGTATCTATCCGTTTATCGACTAATTTATGTCTTTTATCACTTGATTTATGACAGCCTGTTCCTATCTATCTATCTATCTATCTATCTACAACAGACTATTCATTATCTCTCTATATATCTACTACAGACTATCTATCTATCTATCTATCTATCTATCTATCTATCTATCTATCTATCTATCTATCTATCACAAACTATTCATTATCACAAACTATTCACTATCTATCTATCTATCTATCTATCTATCTATCTATCTATCTATCTATCTATCTATCTATCTATCTATCCTTTACAGCCTGTTCATTATCTATCTATCTATCTATCTATCTATCTACAACAGACTATTCATTATCTATCTATCTATCTATCTATCTATCTATCTATCTATCTATCTATCTATCTATCTATCTATTACAGACTGTCTGTCTGTCTATCTATTTATGTTCTTATCTATCTATCTATCTATCTATCTATCTATCTATCTATCTATCTATCTATCTATCTACAACAGACTATTCATTATTTCTATATATATCTACTACAGACTATCTATCTATCTATCTATCTATCTATCTATCTATCTATCACAAACTATTCATTATCACAAACTATTCACTATCTATCTATCTATCTATCTATCTATCTATCTATCTATCTATCTATCTATCTATCTATCCTTTACAGCCTGTTCATTATCTATCTATCTATCTATCTATCTATCTATCTATCTATCTATCTATCTATCTATCTATCTATCTATCTACAACAGACTATTCATTATCTATCTATCTATCTATCTATCTATCTATCTATCTATCTATCTATCTATCTATCTATCTATCTATCTACAACAGACTATTCATTATCTCTATATATATCTACTACAGACTATCTATCTATCTATCTATCTATCTATCTATCTATCTATCTATCTATCTATCTATCTCTCTATCTATAACAGAGTATTAATTATCACAAACTATTCACTATCTATCTATCTATCTATCTATCTATCTATCTATCTACAACAAACTATTCATTATCTATCTATCTATCTATCTATCTCTCTCTCTCTCTCTCTCTCTCTCTCTATATATATATATATCTATATATATCTATATCTACTACAGACTATCTATCTATCTATCTATCTATCTATCTATCTATCTATCTATCTATCTATCTATCTGTCTCCTTCCCACTATATCCATCTACTTCGCGATATTACAATCTCTGTCATATTGCACTTAAGTATTTTCTATTAAACAAAACCCCAAGTTATTACCGCTTGATATATTCCCGTCGGTATTCTTAAACTCTGGTTCTCTTTCGCCTTTTTTGTTCGTTTCCCTCTTTCTCTCCATACCTGTGTGTCTCTCTGTATTCCTGTGTGTGTCTACATTTTCTTCTCGACATATTTTTATTTACACTTTATCTCATGTTTCGCTATTTGTTCACGTTTTTTCTTCATCTTCTGATACGATTTCGTTCTACTCAGTGGACTTAACGAACAATCTTCGATCATTCGTCCGCTCCTGGACATAACAAATGTCTTCCATCCAAATTCTTGTCCCCACTTCTACCGGCACTAAGTTTAGTCTACAAGATTAAAGAATGCATTAAGAACAAGCCAATTCCTTTGAGAGACTTGTCCACGAACATTATCAATCCGCCAATCACAGACTTTTTCTTTCCTTTCTAAAAAGTTTTAGATTCGGAGTTTCGACATAAAATTTTTTCTTTTCCTTTCATTGTTGAAATTCTTACAGAATCTGCGAAAATGAATGAACAATTTTCTCTGTTTTAAATACGCGATGCGATCAATAAGTGTGTAGCTTAACAATGATTCATCGGCTCAAATTAAAAAAAAAACAAATTCACTATTCAATGTTAACTGAAATTGAAAATCTCCACTGATTTCAGTTCACAAAAAGGAGACTATGTTGGGAAAGAAAACACTTTTTTCATCATTAGGCTACGGACTATTTGATTCACTTGTTTTCATCATTAGGCTACGGACTATTTGATTCACCTTTTTTCATCATTAGGCTACGGACTATTTGATTCACTTGTTTTCATCATTAGGCTACGGACTATTTGATTCCCCTTTTTTCATCATTAGGCTACAGACTATTTGATTCCCCTTATTTCATCATTAAGCTACAGACTATTTGATTCACTTGTTTTCATCATTAGGCTACGGACTATTTGATTCCCCTTTTTTCATCATTAGGCTACAGACTATTTGATTCCCCTTATTTCATCATTAGGCTACGGACTATTTGATTCACTTGTTTTCATCATTAGGCTACGGACTATTTGATTCACCTTTTTTCATCATTAGGCTACGGACTATTTGATTCCGCTTTTTTCATCATTAAGCTACAGACTATTTGATTCACCTATGTTAAAATATGATAGGCTGATTATTCATTTTATGAGAATATGCCGGATAGATAATATTTGACCTGAAGAGGTTAAGATTGTAGTGATCGGGGAAGCATCCTCTTGAGAATTTGTTCCCCAAAGTAGCTGTTCTGGGGAAGAAATTGTCTGGGTGAAAATTCCTCAAATTAAATTTTGCACAGTTTAAAATCAAATTTTTAAAAAAGCTTTTCAACTTACGAATTTTTATTTGGCTTATTTACACTCAGACATCATCTTTGTTGTTGTTGTCATCACAACATTTGTGCTCGCACCGGAAATCTTCAGGTAAATGTCGATGCGGGTAACCTATAAGGAACTGAACCTTTTAATTAATTTATGAGGATAGATTTTTTTCCTTCTGTTGTCCATGCCTAAGGATATCTACTTCCGTTCTTATTTAGTACCGTTCGGATGTTGCTTCTGTTTACACTGAATCTAAGTCTGTGCCACCCGACCCAGGGATTGAACTTAAAATTACCGTCACCAAATTCATTCTGTCACTGAATTCACGAACCAATACAACCGGCGCCGGTAGTACAAACTTACTTAGTAGAAACATGGCGATCAATAACTGAGCCTCAATAAAGACGACATATAACGAAAACGAGAGGACGAAACGAAGTGTTTACTTTGAAATTCCTTGAAAGTTACTCTGAGCAACACACATCTGAAGAAGTTCGGAAGGCACAACGGCTGAAAAGTTGTGATAATAACAACAAAGATGAGGATATTAGTAGTAATGCAAACAATGGAAATTCTGACAGAGGCATTTTATACGAGTATAAGTTCGTGCGGAAGTTGTGCAGAATAGAAATTTCGCTATGGATTATATTTACAAGAGTCAAGTCAGACCAAACATGGAATATTTCTGCCATATCATGGCTGGAGCTGCACAGTCTTCACACTTCCAGTGACAGTTTAAAAGCATTTACACGACCTTGTGGTCGATGAATTCTGTTCTATCATACAACCCCTTTCCCACAGAAACTGTCGTTACTCTATTGCTATTTCCATGGAAAATGTTCTGATGAGCTACGTTCCTTAGTTCCGCCAGTTCAGACCTTCACAGCTAGAGCCTGCTACGACACATACGCAGGGATTACTCATTAACATCCGCTTCGCATCCCATTGGTAAGGGGCAAGTTCCACCCAGATAAATTCTTCTCCAGAAGTGTTATTTTGTGGCAGAGACTCCCAAAATGATTCTTCCCCGGGTACTACAATTTTAACATCTTCAAATTTAGGTCAACTGTTATCTATCCTGCATATCCTCATAATATATTTTTTTTACTTTCTCCATTTACACTCTTACAAAGCCTCATTCAATAAACTTCTGCCATGAGTGGCTCTTGGGCCTTGTATTGAGTGTATCTTCATATTTGTTGTTGTAAACTTACAAAGGGATGACATTTTTAACCAAAATAATAAGCCACAATGAATCAGTAAAAATACATACTTCTTTTACATTATTTACATTGTTCGGACTGTTGTCCTAATTTTATTGCCATATTCACGACCTTTCGGCCGTTGTACGCTCAGGCCTTCCCCAGATGAGGACAACAGTCTGAACAATGTAAATAATTACAATACCTCATATCAGAAATATAGACGCATACTTCATTATTTGCAAAGATATTTCAGAATATGAGCGATCATGGCACTCCACAACTTCCAATCATTTGTTGCTCTAAGAAAATGTTATTATTTACTATACGTATTTGCTGTTGTTCTGCTGTTACGAGAAACTTGGAACGAAAGTAGGAGAACAAAGATTTCTTAGAGCTACTAAGATAGGGAATTTTGGAAAGCTATAATCTCCAATATCTTGAACAGACACAGCATATAGAAGAAGAAGAAGAAGAAGAAGAAGAAGAAGAAGAAGAAGAAGAAGAAGAAGAAGAAGAAGAAGAGTAGTCTTGGAAGTTTTCTCAATTATCAAGTTCTTTCTAAAGGGTAGGCCCCTGAAGATATTTGTTAACTGCCAATCCCCCGAGGCTCAGGTGACCAATACAAGCGCTCCCCACAAGGCTCACTTTTCGGTCCAACCCACTTTCTACTTTGCATAAATGATCTGTCTAAGACTATACTCCAATCATTTGTGAATGGCTATGCTGATATATCTGACGATACAATGGTATATGGGTGCGCCTCCAAAACTCTAGGTGACCAGAATCTGGTAGCTGATATCTGCTATGATCTAGCTTTAACGGCTCACTGTGAGAAAAACTAGCTGGTCACATTCAAAACCTCAAAAACCAAACTCGTGACGTTCCATGGAGGAGGCCTCATGCCTTAAGCGCCTATTGAGATTCACCACAGACCTCGAGTGGAACTCGAACATACGATCCACCGCTGGAATAATGGTAGTTTCCTTTTACCACTCCAGTAAGTACCTGACTCCTCCTGCTATTCTCTAACTTCACAAGAGCCAGGTCAGAGGGAAAATGGAGTACTGTTTCCATATATGGGCAGGAGTTACTCAGTCTTCTGCACTAGTATTGCTCGCTCTAAATATCATTTTCATGAATGATAATTGTTTTCATTTATAGCAAGGTGACTGGACAGGGGATCAGTTGTTATCGAATTATTGAACATAAACAAGACAATTTAGTGCAACATACATAGACAAATATGAACAGTCTGTGATCGATCGATCGATTGATTGATATGAACAGACTGAAATAGATAAGAAGAAACTGAGATAGAATGAGACTGTGATGCACACACACACACACACACACACATATATATATATGAATACATAGGTAGCAAGATAGATAGATATGAATAGACAGACAGATAGATATATATGAAAAATCAAAAAGAGATAGATATGAATAGATAGATAGATAGGTAGATAAGTTAGATAAAAATGCATAAAAGAGACAAACTGCAAACTGATAGACAGACAGAGATAGATAGAAATTGACCAATATATATATATGTATATATATATATATATATATATATATATATATATATATATATATATATATATATATATATATATGAATAGAGAGACAGGTAAATGTCTGTGTATGTATGTGTGTGTGTGTGTGTGTGTGTGTGTATTGGATAAAATAAAGAACAAATAGGAAACATATCAATCCAACATGAAACATGTTAGATTGATATAAGTTTACAATTTGTTCTTTATTTTATCTGTTATATATATATATATATATATATATATATATATATATATATATATATATATATATATATAAAAGTGAACATAGAAGTCAACACTTAGAGGCGACAATCTGTTTCATGCTAGATGCAATCGTCAGGCCTGACGATTGCATCTAGCATGAAACAGACTGTCGCCTCTAAGTGTTGACTTCTATGTTCACTTTTATATTTACACACGCTCTATCTCTGATATTGAGCACTTTATCCCATAAATATAGCACACTTTAAGACTATATTTCTTCATATACACACACACACACACACACACACACACATATATATATATATATATATATATATATAGTGATGAATAATAGACAGACAGAAAAACAGATATCTAGATAGATATGAATAGTCAGAGAGACAGATAAATACATAGCAACAAACTGAGATCGATAAATTCTGATAATGCAAAATCACTTTAAAAAATATGTCATTTTGAAAAGCCTGAGTGAACTATTAATAATAATAATAATAATGATGGTAATAATAATAATGATAACAGCAACAGTCCGAAGGCGATATGGAATAAAAATTAAAGAGGATTTTCACACAACATTAAATTACTGATTTTATTTTAAATTTGAACATTTTAGGTTTTCAAAAACGAACATTCGTTTAAAAACCAAAAGCAAAACATTTTGTATCTTTAAATATGAAGGCGCATCAAATATATTTTTCATTTACTGTTCAAATTTCTATTGAATTCTCACGAAATCGCCCCTGTGCTTTTTAAAGCTTTTATAATACTCTCTATATGTCAACTTCCGTTGATTCTTTCTGAAAGTTTCCGGTTTGCTGCTGGTCGTGTTTTTTTTGTTTTGTTTCAAACTTGGCGTTTTAAAGCAGCATTGATATTGATTGATTTCCTTCTTTTTTCTGAATTTTACGATGAACTTCAACGATTTTGAGGCCAAGTTAAAAATAATGTCTAAAAGAATTTCCCAAATCTGTCATTTTATTATAGGAAAGAAAAAGTACAGCTAAATAGAACAGATAACGATAATGACTATATAATATATGATATTGACTATATAATAATGATATCGACTATATATGATATTGACTATATAATAATGATATCTATATAATATATGGCATTGTCTATATAATCTATGATATTGACTATATAATAATGATATCTATATAATATATGGCATTGTCTATATAATATATAATATTGACTATATAATAATGACATCTATATAATGTATGGCATTGTCTATATAATATATGATATTGACTATATAATAATGATATCTATATAATATATGGCATTGTCTATATAATCTATGATATTGACTATATAATAATGATATCTATATAATATATGGCATTGTCTATATAATATATAATATTGACTATATAATAATGACATCTATATAATATATGGCATTGTCTATATAATATATGATATTGACTATATAATAATGATATCTATATAATATATGGCATTGTCTATATAATCTATGATATTGACTATATAATAATAATACCGTTTTTCAGACCAATATTCTAGGTTTTAGGGAAGACAATTTTTCATCAGAATTAATAAACTAAATCTGCAGATTGTTTGATTTATTTATGTTTTACTGCTTATCAACCTTTTTCAGGTTATTCAAAGCTAGAAATTGTTTTAGAGCTTAAGGATTTTTTGAAGATAATAATGATTTACTGATATAAATTTTACTAATTAGCCCATAGATGGGGTGAGAAAAGATTATTTAACTCATAGTTGGAGATTTTGAAGTCAGAGTTGTCCTTATCTTACACCAGTTGCCACCCAAGTCTATGAGATCCAGTCTGTTCTGCTATTTACCCAAGGCTAGTGAGGGAGAGATGGATTCATGCCTTTCCCAATGGAATTTGCGCGTAAGTGAAGATAATGAATCCAATTGGATTTGGAACTCGCAAATAATCAAAATTTATAGAATGGTGCTACAGATTCATAAACAAATGACATTACCAAATAACAAAAAACACATCACTTGAAGACATTATATACATTATTCCGACTATTGACCTCATCTTTGTCGCCATATTTATTACAACGTTTCGGCCGTTGTACACTCCGGCTTTCTTCAGGTGGTTGGAATGTCGAACTGAACCCATTATTTCACTCACTGGGGTTGACTGTTCTAGTTCCACGTGCCATGTTTAATGGATGTCATTTATCAGTTATCTCCTGTTAATTCCCTTCTGAAAGTTCTCCACTGCCTTAACCAGGTATTGAACTCACACTCTTTGGGTCCTGTAACTGGATCTAACTAACGCCTTTATCCACTATGCCATGTGCCCTTGTAATAAATATGGCGACAAAGATGAGGACAACAGTCCGAATAATGTCAATAATGTACATAATATCTGATCTCAGAAATATAGACAGATACTTGAAGACATTTTGAAAATTCATTTCATTCCAAGCAAGGCAATAAAGCTACTAAGACGTAAGAGAGTCACTGAGTGCTACAGATTATGAGAAAGAAAACAAAACACTATTAAGGAGAACAATAAAAGAACAATAATTAAGAAGACAGAATATAACGCTTGAGATTATATATGAATTTTTGAAGATCAAAGTTGACTGAGAAGCAAGAAGCTGGAGGAGAATTCTACAAGCGAGAAGTGCGATAGAAGAAACTGTTAGCATAGAACTTACGGTTACATCTAGCCATCTCAAATATAAAAAGATGAGACCTAGCCGCCAATCTAGTACATAAAGTGAAGGTACCATACAGGAGTTGTTCATTACAATTACTATGAAGGTATTTATAGAAAAAGGCACAGAGAAGCTACATTACGGCGGCGGCAAAATGACTAAAGCCGAGATGCGAGGTCAGGACTGGCAACATACAATGAGGGTAACATGGCGGGTCCTAGCTGTGACGTTTGGAACCGGTGGAACTAAGAAATGAAGTTTGTCTGAACATTTGCCATGGAAATAGCGATAGAGCAGCGAGGGGCTTGCAAAATGGGTTGTCGTGTGGAAAATAACTCATCAATCACAAGGACGCGGAGATGCTTTTGGATTTCTATCGAGAACAGAAAGTGAAGTCATGTCCGTCCGTATATGGCATTACTTATTCTTATGTCCGTATATGGCATTAATTATTCTCCTGTCCGTATATTGCATTAGTTATTCTCCTGTCCGTATATGGCATTAGTTATTCTCCTGTCCGTATATGGCATTAGTTTCCGGCTTGATCTAGCTCTTGTAAAGACAGTGGATACCGCGAAGGGTTAGGTGCTTCCTGGAGCGGTATAGGAAACCGAACATTTTTCTAGCATCTTTAGCGATGGATCGTATGCTCGACTTGAGGTCCGTGCAAGCTCCCCAATAGGTGCCAATAGGCGCTTTAGGTACGAGGCCTCCTTGGGAGATAAATGAAAATTTATTGCGATAGGTCAAAATTCAGTGTCCTCTAGGCGATGATGGAAAGTCACCAGATTAGTTTTTTTTGGCATTGAATGCAAACAGCCTGTTTTTCCCCGAACTGAGCTGTTAGAGATAGATCAGATGAGAGATCAGCTGCCAGACTCTGGTCATCTTTGGTGGTGCGTCCATGTGTCGTTGTATCATCAGCATAGATATTCACAAAAGTATACTCTTAGGCAGATCAAAAATAATTTAAAAAATAGTAATATAGGAGTTGCATATGACCAGGCCTACCTTCTCAACTTCCCCTCCAAGACGCAGGACGTCTGGTAGAAGATTAGTTACAGTGAATGACTATTTACACTATTTATATTGTTCCGACTGTTGTCCACATTTTTGTTGTCATATTCACGATGTTTCAGCCGTTGTACGCTGCGGCTTTCTTCAGGTGATTGGAATTTAGAAACGAACCCTTTATTTCGTCCACCGGGGTAGATCGTTCTAGTTCCAAGTGCCATACCTCTTCAGTTTCATTTATTTCCTTTTAGTAACTCAACACTCCAATTTTTTTTTCTTTACAGGTATTGAACTCACAACTTTTTGGGTGAAGTCAATGGATTACTCCAACAAAGGCTTTTATCCAGTCGGCCATGTATCCTTGGGGATAACGGCCGAGACGTCGTGGATATGACAACAAAGGTGACGACAACATTCCGAACAATGTAAATAGTGTAAATAGTTACAATGTTTCGTCTTAGAAATAGAGACAGATACAATGAATGTCCATTTCACGTGTCAATACAAAAAAAAAATTCCTTTGTCGCTCTTCACGTTACCGATTTCGATTTGTCGCTCTTCACGTTACCGATTTCGATTTATTTTCCTCCTCGTAGACTGATCGCCACCAAGCAACATTCATAATTAAAAAAAATATCATGCCAGATCAGGCCAAAGATGGAGTATGGCTGTCATGTATTGGCTGGAGCTGCCCAGTCTTCACTTTACACTCTCAATCAAATCCAAAAGCGTCTCCGAGTTTTTGTAGGCGACGAATTGTTTTCCACTCTGTAAACCCTTTCGCAAAGACGAGATGTTTCAAGGTCCTTGCCTTTCCATGGAGAGTGTTCAAACAGATGGCACTCCTTAGTTCCACCAGTTCTAATCTTCACTATTAAAACTCGTCATGCCAAGTACATTGTAGCGAACCACCTTCATTCCCTTCGTATTCCCCTGGTGAGAAGTAAGTTCCACGCAATTAGTTTCTTCCCACCTACCAGTCTTGTGTAACCTACCCGAAGAGGTTGCTTCCCTGATCACTACAATCTTAACCTGTTCAAGTCTAAAGTTAATCGCTATCTTCTGGACATATCCGCATAAGCTGTGCCTCTTAGTCTGTAACCCTCTACCTCAAGTGGACCCAGGGCCCTGTAAAAGGTGAACTCCACTGTAAAAAAAAAGTTAAAGTAAAACGACTGCTATCAATATTAATAGATTTTGTAATGTCAACGAATACTCGTTGTCACTTTCGTAATGCTAGTTTAAGTAGAGACTTTATAATCGCAGATTACAACTATAGTAACGCCGTTGAGTAATACTGGTGTCAGACGCCTTCCAACAGCACTCGCGCTAATAGTACTTACTCGATAATACTAGCTTGCTGGCGATCTATGTTCAAACTCAAGTGTCGGCAGCGACACTTTATTCCTATATAACACTAGAGCAAGCATAAAAACTATAGTGCTAAGAATGTGTTGAATTCAGTTTTTAGGTTTAGTCACTTGTTAGATTCTGAAGTGCTTACAACTTAGCGGTTAAAACAGTTGGGTATATTTATTTTGGCTTCCGTATGGCAAAAAAGATATGAATTTGAATATTCCCGAAAGCCTATTTATTATTTCTGATCTGAGCTGTCTGCTAACTGCCATAGATTGACGGTCTGTTTAAGCGTTTAAAACTTGACGCAATACAATGTTTCTTTACAACACTCAATCCGTTTCATTTTCATACATATATAACATTAACCTGTTAGAAATCAGTTGAAACAGCGCTGGAGTAATTTTGTACAATTTCACTCCTGCATTGTGAGAGCGTTGTTGCATGGCTGTGCTGGTCCGTTTCGAAAAAAAAAAAAGAAATTGTCAATTATTTGCAGTAAATGTAAAAAAAACCTCTGTCAGCGATTTCTCATGGGAGCTGCTATATCTCGGATATTCTGCTGTACAGACTAATCTAACTTGATTGGGTCTTTCATTTTTTACGGTTTATCAACCCTTTGCAGGTTATTTAAAGCCAGAAAATATTTTTAGATTGGTTTATCTTTTTTAGATAATAATGGTTTAGTGATACAAGTCTTACTAATTAACCCATAGCTGGGGGAGAAGAGGTGGATTCATAGCTTTCCTAAGGGTATTTGCACGTAAGTAAATATAACGAAACTAACTGGAACTCGGCTCTCCGATTAACAATTCCGAGCCATTATCCATTACACCACCGGTACATCCAAGATTATAGCACCAATTATTCCCAAACGGTCACCCATCAAGGTACTGATCAGAATTGACGTTGCTTAACTTCGGTGGTTGTACGGGAACCAGTGTTTCAGCGTGATGTGGCCGTAAGCAGAATAAAGGGCACACGGACACATAATATAATAAAAAAATAGATCATATGTGCGTTACTATATGTCAGTGTTGTTTTGGAAATAGCACTAAGCGCTAGTTACTTTCTAATACAATGACTAAGAACCGACATTTTTATGGCTTCTTTGAAAACGTATATATACGTCAACAGCAGGCAACGTAAGTTTCGTAAAGACCTATCATAAATTACACAGCAGTGTTTATAATAGTAATATTATTTCTCGAAGTCGAATAAACTTTTAGACATTAAAATAATAACTACTACTACCCCCCATATATATATATATATATATATATATATATATATATATATATATATATATATATGTTTTTTTTTGTCTGCTTATTTTGAACAGGATCCGTTCATATTCTCGGGTGAGCTTTCTGCTGTCGGTATTAAAAGAAGAGGGAATTACTGTGTTGATACATATTGATTTGTACTTTCGACATTAACACAATGTCATCTTCAGGGTGTGTTTTTCAGACAAAAAAAAGTAGTGTTCATTATTTCCAAAGACAAAATTGCTATGTTCATCTCAAAGTTATAATTTAACATATGGAGTGAGGACCGCGAGTTTTTGATTTTCCGTATTTATTCAGCAGCTCATAATTTCTTTTCTCCCGACGGATATTAGAATATTAGAATATCATCGCTTGCATTAAGCTGGCTATCCGCATCATACAACAATTCATTTTTTATCACTTTTTGAATTTCTATAATTTAATCAGGACGAAATTGATAGAATCGCGCAAAAATTAACCTTATGGATCAAATTGACTTGATAATCTATTTTCAGTAAAATCGATGGGCTTCTCTAATCAAAAACAGTCAGGTATTTATCGGGCGCAGAATGCCACGATTGAAAAGCTACAAATCGTTAGTTGTCGTTTGATATTGTCCGTTTGTCCGCTTCCACATCTCAGATGTATTTCTTTCCTTTTTATTTCTTTTTCTTCTTTGCCTGCTTTCTTTCTTTTCACTTTCTTTTTCTTTGTTTCTTTCTTTTTTGCTGGCTGGCTTTCATTATTTCTTTCTTTCTTGTTTTGCTTTCGTTATTCCTTTCTTCTAATTATTTCTTTCTTTTTCTTTTTTCTTTCTTTCTTGCTTTCGTTAATTCTTTCTTTTTCTTTCATGCTTGCTTTCATTTTTTCTTTCTTTTTACTTTCTTTTTGTTTCTTTCTTACTAACTTGCTGGCTTGCCTTCCTTCTTTCATCTTTCTTTTTGTTTTCTTTTTCTTTTTTCTGGCTTTCATTCTTTATTTATTTTAATTTCTTTCTTTCTTTTTCTTTCTTTCTTTTTTCTTTCTTTTTCTTTCTTGCTTGTTTTGATTATTTCTTTGCTTGGGTGATGTTCATTTTTCATTCTTATGTCGTAATAATTCCATTTTTCATCTAATCATTTACTTTATTCTTCCTCCCATTCCATTGGTTTTCTTTCCTTCCTTGCGTTGTTTTTCTTCCATCATTCTCCTAATGATTTTTCTTCTTCTTGCTTTCTTTATTTCTTCTCAGCTTTTCTTTCTTCTAACGACTTTTTTTTTCTGGTGATTTTCTTTCTTTTCTTCTTTTTCTTGAGGTTTTCTTTATTTCATTGTTATCGATGTTTTCTTTCTTTCTTCTAGTGATTTTTCTTTCTTTCTTTCTTTCTTTCTTTCTTTCTTTCTTTCTTTCCACCCTATTCATCGTTTCTTTCTTTCTATTCCTCGTATCTCCGCTTTCAACTCCCTTCTTTCTTTCTTTCTTTCTTTCTTTCTTTCTTTCACCCTATTTATTTTTCCTTGATTTCTCTTCCTCGTATCTACGCATTGTCTGTTTGCTTGTTTGTTTGTTTGTTTGTTTGTTTCTTTTTTCACCCAATTTATCGTTTCTTTGTTTTTGTTCCTCGTATCTCCGCTTTCAACTCTCTTCTTTCTTTCTTTCTTTCTTTTTTCACCCTATTTATCATTCCTTTTCCTCGTATCTCCGCATTGTTTGTTTGTTTGTTTCTTTTTTTCTTTCTTTCTTTCTTCACAGGAGTATTACCATCAGTGTATATAATGCGTAATCATTTGTTTACACATTAATCACGTAATAATGGAATCAATTACCACGTGTCAGTGACGAAGACGTGCCGAGGACATCGGCTTTGATGTGACTTGGAGAAAGATGGGCACCGCCATGTCTACTTTGCTCAAGACAAGCTATAGATAAAGGAATACCTACTGTGACATGTAGAGAGGACTTGTCAAATGCTCGGCTGCGCATTTGCGCAGAGACCCTACGACCCCAACCGGTTATGGAACTAATATATATATATATATATATATATATATATATATATATATATATATATATACACGTGTGTGTGTGTGTGTGTGTGTGTGCGTGCGTGTGAGTGTGGAATTCCTTTAAAAATTGCAGAAAAATTCAACAGATTTAAGTACTATTAAAAAAAGCTCAATTAACTCATACTTTGTGCTTAACATAGGCTCTAGCTATAAATGTTAACGTCTGCTTTTATTAGCCAATCAGCGGTGTTATTTAAAACGTGCTGATGGCTTTGAAATTTCAGACAACTGCGTTTGTTGTCTGCTACAAAATTTGAAAGCTCACTCTTGAAAATAATCGACAATATTTTTTCTCCTGGGATAGATATTTAAAAAAAAAAAGATATTTATTACACATTAAACTTCTGAGGTTAGTAAGTAATTTTTAGCTTCTTCGAGCCAATCTATTTTCTAGGATTATTCATGGCGTTAATTTAGTATTCAGTTTTCAGTTTTTCGGCAGTCTTTTGACCAGGGTTGTACACAGCTGATTACTCAAAACCTTTCGTATAATTTATTACCCAAACTTTCGTATAATTTATTACTCAAACTTTCCACCATATAATTTATTACTCAAACTTTCCCATATTTTATCGAGTTACCTATTAGAAAAGCCGAGCGATTTTAAAGTAAATTAAGCACAATGAAAACATACGAACGGAGTTATGTAAACAATTTGTTAGTAGTAGGTTAACATTGCTGACTATTAGAAAATTACACGCATTCATAAAACAGCATAAATATGTGACATTCTCCTTATGTAGACATATTCTGTTACTTCTTTCATACTAACGCAATTTATTTTGTGTGTTGTAAAGAACAAAAAGTAAATATTTTGTGGAACTTTATTTCGTGAGAATCTTTGTAATTCGTTTCTTTCAATTTGAAAGGAAACAAATACTCAATAATAAAATTAATTTAAAATTTGTAGAACTGTTTGAAGCTTATTTCTTCGTTCGCATTTCACACGCTTATTCCCCGATATATATATATATATATATATATGATAAAAATATAAAAATGTGTTTCTGCGCTGTGAAAGCCGATATGACCTCCCATCTTTCTTTCTTCTTTCGCCTGTAATGTCTGTGTTACTTGTCACCTAGTTTACATTGAAGTAGGAATTTATCCTAATGAGACTGTATTTGAAGCAACCTATTTTTCATTTTCAGAGACCTCGATCGAATTTAATGTCAGTAAGAGACCGTTATCTAAAAATAATTGTTTCACGGTGACTCTAATATGTACTGGGTTAATACTAAGAAATACGAAAATAAGTTTTATACTCGGTGTCATCTCAAAACGTAATAAAGAACTCGGAGCCCCGAGGGTTGAGCAAAAAAATACCCACGAAGCCACCAAGTTCAAAATCGCCCGAATATCACACAAGAAGAAGGTCGAATGTTCGAAGAAAGAACCGAAATAACATACCCTCGATTCGCTCGACGTTAATTTGATCGTGTCCAAAACTAAATAAACAATTATATTACGTGTGAAAAATATACTCTCGTATTCACATCAGGTGTTACTAACACCATTTACACTGTTAATATTCAGAGAACATTGATTCCTGTACGCATTCCACTTATAAATATTCGAGGAGAATTATAAATAAATATATATTAGAATTTAAATAATTATATATTAAGACCTATTCAAGACAGTACAAAAAATAAATTTGTAATATGCAGGAAGGTCAAGGAAAACAATACTTAACTAAATAGACCATATTTTAATACCACTGACATCAAGTCGTTTCAAAGTGTGTAGAGTGTATATTTGTATGTATGACGAAGAAGGGAGAAAGCAAATTATCTATATAAGCTTCCCACGTTCTATCATGTCATGTTCAGTGCGGAGGTGTGAGAAATAGAGGAGTGCTTTTTAATTCGTCGCTATTTTATACTGTGTCATATAGGAAGAAAATAAGTAACTACCTACACCGAGGTTCGAGCGTGACTCTCTGGACTTATGAATATATGTTTTCCGACAGTTGGATAAATAGCGTTGTCAGGTTACTGACTGTAGTGATTATTGAGTGACTATTGAGTGGAACTATCCAGTTGAATTAGTGTGAATTATTATGCATCGAAGTTTTGGGTTTTGATTTAAGTTTGACCGGACGTTAAGACGAGCCGTGCTACTAACAAGGTATTCACTGAAAGGGTTATTATTTTTGGTTGACTTTTACTTCTTTGTTCTTGTTAAATATTTATTTGCAGTTGTAATTAAATAATGTTTTATCTTAACGTCGAAGTTATACTTAATTATTAACGGCCACCTTACGTCACAAAGTACTGTTATGTCACAGTTAGTCGATTAGTACAGTCAATACATAGTCATCGATAACAAATTAATTATTTTAACATTAACCCAATCACAGTCTGGCGTTCCGAGAATCGAACCGGAATGGTTACGATACAACGCAAGCGTCATAATACTGGACCAAATGGGACGAAACGACCGTCTAGTGCTTTCTGTATTCTGTTGAGGATTCTCCTACACTCCATGTGTGTTTGTATATATATATATATATATATATATATATATATATATATATATATATATATATATATATGATAGAGATTGTAAGGAGGATTTGATAATTATAATTAAGTAATTCATTGAGTCTGATATAGGACGAAACGGCCGTCCAGTGCTTTCTGCATTCTGTTGAGGTTTCTTTCAGACTCAATGAATTACTTAATTATAATTATCAAATCCTCCTAACAATTTCTATCATATGTATATCATTGTTTGATCCGGCTTCTAATGCTTCAGTTTGAGCGGCTTGGTGATAGTAGTCGTGGCTCGGGGGGGGGGGCACAGTCCTATGGTTACAGAGAACTTCAGTTGAGTTTCACCACGGAATATGTGAGCGAGCGGCGCTATATTGAGTCTGATTTGCTATCTCTTCGAACTGTTGGAACAGTTGGTATTATGTTTGCTTGACAACTTAACTGTCAGGGTTTCAATACTCGGTAGTGGATGCGCACTGCTGATGAGTCCCAAATATAGGACGAAACGGCCGTCCAGTGCTTTCTGCATTCTGTAGAGGTTTCAGACTCGATGCATCACTTAAATATAATTATCAAATTCTCCTAATAATTTCAAATGTATATCATTGCTTGAACCGGCTTCTAATGTTCTGGAGTGAGCGGCTTGGTGATAGTAGTCGTGGCTCCAGGGGACACAGTCCTATGGTTAAAGTGAATTTGAATAGAGTTCCACCATGGAATATGTGAGTGAGCGGCGCTATATTGAGTCTGATTTGCTACCTCTTCGTCACCGAGGCCCGTTGGAACAGTTGGTATGGTGTTTGCTTGACAACCTAACTGTCAGGGTTTCAATTCTCGGTAGTGGATGCGCACTGCTGATGAGTCCCAAATATAGGACGAAACGGTTGTCCAGTGCTTTCTGCATTCTGTAGAGGTTTCAGACTCGATGAATCACTTTTCCCATAAAAAACACCAATACACTCAATATATATATATATATATATATATATATAATAGTTTGTTATTTAGCTGATTGGTGTTACCTTCAGCATCCCAACTCCAGAGTGTCGTAGGCGTATCCTCCAGCAATTACTCCGTCCACTCGTCAGGGGATGTCATCAATATATATAAATAATGCTTGTCTGATATAAGCAATAATAACATAGTTCGCAAACACAGTAGCAGCAATATTAATATATTTTATCGTAACCAGCTACACAAAAATTACAAACATGAGGAATTCGCTGGAAGGAACTTTATTCAAAATATGCGCCAATTCTGTTGAACAAATTAAAAATATTATAGATATAAAAAATCAAAAGCATCTAATTTTATTAGCTGAAATCTCGGCAACGAAATCAAAACTATATCAGATCAACATTATATATGAATTTTGATTCCTCAGAGGGAATTACCGATGAAAACAAGCTCATACTGGACATAGCACAATCGGCCCGTCAAGACGATTGATGCTACATCTCCCTGTCCAAAGCTCAATACGAACACATTTAGATCAGCATATAATTGTATCAACCTATATAAGCAACATACTCGTCGCGAAGACGAATTAGATACGTATCTCCAAATGATAAACAACAAAAGAAAGTTTAGAAGTGATGGAAACCCGAATGATAGAAAACAAGGAGCCAACCCTTAATAACATTAACTACGGATACAGCAACAATATAATGGTCGCAATTTAACAGTGTCGACCCTAGTCAGTATTTACATGGGGGACGGCTAAAAAACACCGGGTATCATAGGCGACCTCCTACATTCCGAAATGTGTTTCGACTTTAAATAAGTCACGAAAAACATACATGAATCAATCAACGAAAAGAGTTCCGTATGAAAAAAATTTAGGTGAATTTTACATTAAGTCCAGAAAAAGGAAACATTTCTATGCATACAAGAAAAGCGTAAGAAGAAACTAAACAAAACTACCTGTTCGAATTTGTTTAACGAAATATTGAATAAAGAGCGATTACTGTCTAAATAAACACACACACATACACACAAACACATACACACACGCATATATGTGTGTGTGTTGGTAAAAATTCAGATGTAACTAAATATATATCTGCAAAAGGAGAATATGAATTAAGGCAAAAAATAAAAAAACTTATCTTAGCCGACGCGTTTCGTTCGGTGATGAACTTTTTCAAAGCAAATGTAAGGATTTTATTTTGCAACAAGTACTTATACACAGAAGCAAAACTGTTATTTTTAGAATTTTTAAATTTAAGAACGCTCATAAATAAAGGTAACTGAAAGTCAAGGTAAATTATGGAAGGTGCTAAGTGATGTAATTTAATGTCTAAAAAAACAAAAGTGCGTAAATGTTGTAGAATTTATTTTTATGAAGCAATTATTATTTATATTATTTTTTTTTGTGAAATTAATTTATGTATTACTTATTTTAAAAAGTCGAAGATTTTGAATTTAACCGTTTTCTTTGAATTTGAAAAAAAAATTATGGTCACGTATCTTGACTTGGGAAATAAGTACTTCTTAAGCTTTTATTTTTATTTTGGTAAGATTTGATACCGGCACTCTCAAGAATTTTTCGTCTGTAAGTTACTTTCTCTTTTAATTAGTGTGGCATTCTTTAGAACGAAGTTGTGATTGAAATTATTTTTATGTACGACTAATGCATTTGGTAAATCGTTATGTATAAGATACCTTTCGCGTTCATTTGTTGCGAAACAAAATTATAAACTGTCATTTATTCATTTTTGTTGAAAATTCAAAGAAAGAAATTCTAAGAAAATAATTGTTTACAATTGAGAAACTTGGATTTCGAAAATGGCTATACTCTTTTATTCTCATCCGCCTTTTATTTATGACCGTGGATATAGACTATTGGAAAGGATAAGAAAGAGAATAAGATACAGGCAAATGGTAAGGGAAGTAATGAATCATGAAATATCTTAGTCGTATGAGAAGGGATAAGGGAGAGAATTAGAAGATACAGGCAAAGACTAGCAGACTCACGAGATAATAGATAATCTGAGTTGTATTAGAAGGGATAAGGGAGAGAATGAGAAACTACAGGCAAAGCGTGAAAGAACAGCAAAAGCCAGCAATAATGGATAATCTTAGTCGTAGTGAACGGGTTAAGGATGAGAATGAGAAGATACAGTCAAAGTGTGCAAGAATAGCAGAGGCATAAGATAATGGATAATCTTATTTGTTTGTGAAGGGATAAGGGAGAGAATGAGAAGATACAGGCAAAGTGTGAGATAAAAGTCGTTGCATTAGATAATGAATAATCTTAGTTTTAGACGTAGACTTACTGCGGGTTCAGTTAGTTTCCGTTATGACTAATTTTTACCAGGTTTTTCTTTCGCCCTGTTTTTGTTGCTCGGGTCGTTTTAACATTCTACGACCATTAAATAAGCATCAGTCATGGGAAATAAAGAAGATACTTCTGAAAAGACTTTAACTCGTAACGCTTAATTTCTCTTGATTAGGCCGATCACTTTCAATAAAAATCGATTTCCGTTCAATGCCGTAACATCAGATGTCTCGGTGTAGATGTGTCTTATCAACTGTTGTGCAGATTCAGCTGCAACAAAAATAAACGTTCATTTTTATGAAAGATAAAAATAACATTGTATTGTGATGCAAATGAATGTATAGTCGTTTGCCGACTTGAAAGATTTTACACATTCAGGTATAGATTTTTATCTGATTTATGTTCATTTTTTTTATTGATATGACAGCAATCGAAACACGAAGAGATTCTTTTATAGGAGATTTTCGGGCTATTTCATTTGATTTATGACTCTCGCGAGCTTTCTTCAGAAAGCAGTTACGCCTTATCAGAAAAGATATAAAAGTTAATATCTGTTAAATTTATTGAACTATTATTTATGAATAACGAAGTTGAAAAAAGTTTTCTTGTGACGTGTTTCATCCTTTCGGACATCATCCGACTAAATTTGTTATGTTGGTGCGACTACACATGCGCAGGAATGAGGGGTGATGGGAATTTGAAATTATTTTTTTTTGTTTCGCTGATTACAATTGGATATTTTTTCTTTTTCTTTCCATCAGTTTTGTTATGCCACTTTGTCATATATTTTTCCCAATATTGTTCTAGATATATAAAAATATATATCGTTATCTCAAATATTATTTGTCAAAATGTAGTCACCTTCATTTTCAATGGTCGTAGCCCAGCCGGAAGAGAAATGTTTGAATCTATGTTTAAAGAAATCACGCCACCCCCACCACAAAAAACAGAAAAGGTTGTTAATGAAAATTAGGAACAATGTGAGTTCATGGATACAGGCCTGTAGGACGCCTATATTAATGTAAAAAGATCCAGAAGAGTGGTCATTTCAAGACAACTTTCATTTCACAATTCGATAAGAAAGACTGAGTCAGTTCAAAAATTTGTCCTATCATGACCTTTCAACTTGTGAAGAAGTCAAATGTCTTAGATATCCAAAGCAACAGCCATACCTTCACCATTTTTTATCTAAAGCGTCATGCTATTTCAGTAATAATCATTAATATATCAGAAGTTGGCCTAGAGGAGCGAAAGCCATATTGTTTATCTAAAAAAGAGGTGAGATACAGAACTATTTCAGAGTTGATAAGAATGTTTTCAACGTCTTCTCTCATTTTGAATTTTCTGCTACACATGAAATATTCTCGTGACTGATACAATTGAAAATCTTTTAAAATAGGGTGTATATATATAGGATCTGGAAGCAACTCCTTTCTTAAAGATTTTATTTTCTATTAGGCTTGTTTTTCAGAGTAGGCCCTGGCATTATTTTGCTGGAGAATATCAGCCAGTTATGTGCTATGCGTGGTACATGACTGACGAGGCAGATTTTTTCCGCAATAGTTTGCCATTTCTTTCTGCGGTAGACCAGTTGCCATTCAAGGCTATAGAACCCGATCTGTCCTGCTATTTGCCCATAGCTGGAGGGAGAAAAGGATTCGTACCTTTCCCAAGGGTATTAGCACGTAAGTGAATGTAATCGATCCGATTGGAATTCGATCCGATTCTCAATCCGAGCCGCTATCCATTACTCCGCCGTCCTTTTCTATTTAACAAAGCAGGACACGTTTGACATCTTGCTACATTTACCCGATTAAGTTGTTTACAATAAACGCCTGCCGTGATGGTCCTTCCATGTGTCAGTAGTTCGTAACGGATGACACCTTTAATATTCCACCAGACTCTAATTCAAGACGCAGTTTCGTACCATTCAATCGTGGTTGATTGACTCATAATTCATAGTGATTAAATACCTAATTACTTTTGTAATATATTCGATCGAATGCACCTCAGAATTTAGCTTAACCTAAGCTTGTTTTATTCTGTCAGTTAATCGAATTTGTTAATAGGGAATGCATGAAAATCAACGACTGTCCAATTACAATTGATAAGATATTTTTGACGTCATGCTACATTTACCTGATCAAGTTGTTGACAATAAACGTCTGCCGTGATGATCCTTCCAGGTCCCAGAAGTTCTTAACGGATGACACCTTTAATATTCCACCAAATTCAACGCAATAACTTCCGCGCATGAAATCCTGGTTTTGGACGCTTATTTTTTGAATTTCGTATTTCTGCTAATGGTTTTCCTTTTTGTGATAACCATTGTCTTTTTCATTTTCATCATTTGTACCACTGCCATGCAGAAATAAAAGGTTGGCATTTGCTCTTGAAACGTTCAATTCTCAAGCGGAAGCTCTAAATGAGCCTAAATTCCCTCTTTGCAGTTTTTTTCCAGTTCGCTTGAGATGGCTATGGACAGCTGAACATGTCACATTAACGTCTTTTTTGTGCCAAATCTCTGGCGTTTTGACGTGGATCCGTTTCAGAAGTCCCATTCAAAAATTATTCATTCAGAATCGGTCGTCATCCGCAGCGATACTTGGCAGACATGTCAGATCCGCCATATTAAACCACAGTTGGCATGATCGAACTTTCATACATTTTAGAAATGTTTTTAAATGCCTTTGTAGCAGTAATTCCCGTTCAGAATTCGTAATACAAAAAATGGCGGATAGGTTGCTTTTTAAATTTATAAACCCTCACATGGTTAATGTCCGAAATTTACTATAAACGAAACACTATCGGATAATAAAGATAATAAACTAATTCAAGACGCAGTTTCGTATCATTCAATCGTGGTTGATTGACTCATAATTCATAGTGATTAAATACCTAATTACTTTCGTAATATATTAAATCGGATGCACCTCAGAATTTAGCTTAAACTAAGCTTGTTTTATTCTGTCAGTTAATCGAATTTGTTAATAGTGAATGCATTAAAATCAACGACTGTCCAATTACAATTGATAAGATATTTTTGACGTCATGCTACATTTACCTGATCAAGTTGTGGACAATAAACGCCTGCCGTGATGGGCCTTCCATGTGTCTGTAGTTCGTAACGGATGACACCTTTAATATTCCACCAGACACACAGCAATAACAATAACCCGGTTTCAAGTGGTGAATAGATTACTGAAAATGTGAGTTCCTTCTTCCAATGTACAGCATAGAACTCCAGACTCTATGAATATCGTTTTTGTCAAATAGCCGTCAACGAATTTTATTGTTTTAAAAATTTGTTTAATCGTATTTTCGTTTTCTGTGAATGACAAGATACTTAGTTCAAGTCTGCTTTATTCTCTTTTACTGAATATCAACACCCCGATGGGTTATTGAATGCCAACAAGATTTTAAAGATAGGTTCGTGTGAATAATATATGTATTCTTTGCAAGAAATCAGTTTGGAGATCAGGTTTTATTTGACATATTTTTGAAAAGACGGATTTTGTCGAGAGTGTCAAATGTATTGGCGGTAATATTTTTTTCCAAAAATGTATTGCTGGCCTTTTTACTATAAAACCTATTTTTACACTTTCATAGTCTTTTGACCCAAGTTTGTGGGTTAACTATTTGCCCATAGCTGGGACCCTGACAGGTGCTACCATCCCGGGTCAGGAGGGATCTGGGAACAACAGCAATTAAGAGGTGGTTGCACGCTTCTCATAACCTCCATTTTAGAGGCACTGCTTCCAGATGCAGTTTATCGTCATGCCCAGGACGTACTTAGCTTAGGTTGCTTAACTTAACTGCTTAGAGTGAAAAAGTATCTATGCGGCCTTGTAGATAATGAAATGTTTTCCACCCTAGAATCCGTTTCCCACGTTGCAAGCCTCAAATGTTCAGACAAACTACATTCCTTAGTTCCACCCTTCTAACCATCAAACCGAACATCCGCCATTACCCTTGCACACTTTATCAAACTACCTTCATTCCCTTCATATTCCATTAGTGAAGTGGAAGTTCTACTTGAACAGCTTCTTCCCTCGCACTGCTACTTTGAGGAAGAGATTCCCAAGTGGGTTCTTACCCGATCACTACAATCTTAACCTGTTCAAGTCTAGAGCTAACCGTTTTCTTCCCTACATATTCGCAATAATTGTGCTTCTTCCATAACCTTCTTCTTCGAGTAACTTTTAGGTTTTGTAGAAGATGAATATTATTGTAAAAAAAAATGTCAGACCTTTCGAGGTTATTTAATGACGTTTACAAGTCTTACATGAAAAATTTAAAATGAATTAACAGAATGGTAGTCTAAAAGGTAGACATAGACCCGGTTTACACTAGAGACGGAATGTTTACACTAGAGTCAGAAAGGCCCGGTTTACACTAGAGTCAGAAAGCCCCGGTTTACACTAGCGACAGAAAGGCCCGGTTTACACTAGCGACAGAAAGGCCCGGTTTACACTAGAGACAGAAAGGCCCGGTTTACACTAGCGACAGAAAGGCCCGGTTTACACTAGATTAAAAAAGATAGGAAATGCATCGGTTTACAGAAGAGTTAAAAAAGTAGATATAGGTAAGGTTTACAGTAGAGTGAAAAAGGTAGGCATAGGTTTAGTTTATACGAGTCAAAAAGATAGACAATAGACCGGTTTACACGGAAGTGAAAAAGTTGAACGCCTGTCCTGTTTACACGAGTCAAAATGATAGACAATGGATCAGTTTATACTAGAGTTAAAAGGTAGACACAAGACTAGTTTTCATCTGAAAAGGTAAAAATAGGCTCAGTTTGCACCAGAGTCAAAATACGCGCGTTTCTGTGGAAAAAATTATAAATAGATCCATTTTTTACACCAGATTTCTTGTTGACAAATTCATAAAATAAAAATATGTAAATAATTTTCATCTGAATACGTAATGTAATCATGCTTTTTTCAGGTTTGCGGCGTGATATACGTTAAAACACTAGTTTCCGTACGATCACCGAAGTTAAGTAACGTCGAGCCTGGCTAGTACCTAAATGGGTGACCTGAAAATACTGGATGCTGTCAGCTTGAATGTGTGGGTGATATAATGGATGACAGCTGAGAATTGGAAATTGGAGAGCCGATTTCCAATTCCAGTCGGGTTCGTTATATTCATTTAGGCGCAAATAACCTTATGAAAGTTATGAATTCACCCGGGGTGGTAGCACCTGTTTGGGTCCCAGCTATGGGCAAAAAGTGAACCCTCCAAAAATTGGTGCAAAATATAAAAATGCATTAGAAAAAATTACCAGAAAAAATTAAAAAATTTAGCAGCAATACATTATTTGAAAAAAAAATCCCAGAATTCATTTTTGGAAAAAAACAACCCTATTCTCACAAGAATTTCAGCATTAAATGAACAATAAGGATGCCTTTAAACAAACCAAACCAAAAGAAACCTCTTCTCCCTTAGTTATGGGTTAATTAGTAAGAGTTGTATGAATAAATTATCAGTATTTCACAACAATTCTTAAAATCTAAAATATTTTCTGGTTTTAAATAACCAGCAATGAGTTGATAAGGCGTAAAACCACATCAATCAGTCAAATCATATTTTTATTATAATAATTATAGAATATATTTTATATTATATAATATTTAGACATTTTTATATAGGTACCTTCATGAGCGCGTGTTTTTTTTTTTTTGAATTTTCTTTTTTAATGGGAGCCGTTAATTTTGAAAATCTTGTAAAATTAAAAATAATTGTCGGATTTTCATGAAACTTTCAGTAACTATTCACAAATGATGGAAATTATTATAAATGTGTTTATTTTTTTTTTTAAATCATGGTAATTTTTTTATTTTATTTATTACACCCCCCCCCATAAGTAATTTCATGAAAACTCATGAAATTCTAAGGTGTTCCGATTTAGCGACTAATTAGTTAAAAGCACAAGGCTTTGACCAAAGCAAATCCATTTTACTTTTTTTTTTATTTCGGACCCGTCTACCTTAAAATCAGCTCTGAATTGTAACATACAAAACTCAATAAAACAAAGATATTATTTAATTTCAAAAACTTTTAGTTGCTTTTACTTATTTGTATGACTATGGATAACATTTCCTGAAAGCAAAAAACATTTTCGATGAAAAATAAGTTTTTACAACAATTATTTGTTATTTCTTATTGTTAAATTTATGTTTATTGCTTAAAGTTGTTAAATATTTTAAAATTGATCAAAATGGTGTTGCAGTTAGTCAATGTATTATTAAGTAGATAATATCATTTACAGATTATAAAATAAACCTGGTTACAATCAGAAAGTTGCTTTTAGGTAAAAATCTAATATAACATGTTTTTTTGTGTGTCAAAAATAGCTTAAATTCAAATATACGGAAGACCGGAAGCGTCATGAAAACAAAAGAAAGTCACGTGGCTTGCCTGGCTATAAATGTTGTCCTCCGCTGTCGGTCAGCCTTTACTGTGTTTGTGCTAGACACGTGTGGAGAAATTTTTGATATTTTTCTTTTCCTTTAAAGTTTAAACAATCCTTTTGGATGTTGCCATGCAGTATAGCACAGAACCACACAGGATCAGAATATCTAAGAAGGAGATCCTGAAAAGGAGTGAAGAAAAGCAGAGACAGCATCAAAAAAAGGAAAGGCGTCAGCTACAGAAAAGATTGAAGGACCTTGAACATACCAATTCTGCCATCAAAGCAGAATTCCCGGACTTTTCCCAAGATTTTGTAGATAACATTTACAAAATCTTACGTGGTGATATAGTTGGCCATACTATAAAACACATTTGGACAGTTGATTCTGTTGATAAGATATTTGTAGGATGGGTCATGGAATTCTCTGACCCAGATTACAACATTTTCTATGAAGAAGATAATGAAGACTATCAACTGGACAAATGTGAAATAGCTACCGACTATATCATGCACGACCTGCTCTTTAAATGGCTAACCCCCATCCTGTGACATCTGGCAGCAAGGACTCTGATCATTAGGTTGGAGTTTGTGAGGAAATATTTCACGAATCTCTGGTACGAATTGCATTGCATCTCTAGACCTCTCTTCTTACTTGGTTATGAATAAATAAAATAAAGTGTATATGATTATGTAATTATGTGAAATAAAGTCTTTTCAATATTCGTATTACTTTGAAGAAAAATTAACAAAAAAAAATTGTGTAATATTTCAAATGATAAGGGTACCTAAAAGTATTATGTACCTAACCTATCTTATGAAATTTCTTATTTTTTTATTTTCTCAGTTATTTTTTTTTCTATATGAAATATCAAAATTAATAAAATGAAGGGAAATAGAAATAATACCATAAAATAAAATAAATGTATATGTTTATATTTTACACCTTAGCCTTTCACAAGAAAGGTATCTAATTAAAGTAATTAAAATAATTAAATTAATTTGTATGCACCTTATGAATTTTTTTTTCTATCAACAGTCTTAGCTTTAAAATTTTCATAAAGCATCGTACACGTAAAGATGGAAAGCTAAGAAACAATTAAAAATTAAAACGCTGAGATTTTCCCTTAATAACTGGTTACGCAAGTTGGTTCAATAAGAAGCTAAATTATTTCACTTTCGTCCATCCGTACGATGAAATTAGGTCGCGTAAGCTGTCAATACTTATTGACAGCATCACTCGACACCTCGAATGTGTCACTATTGTTCCGACCCGCTTTCTTTTTTTTTTTAAAGTACACTTTTCAGCGCGTAAAGTAAGTAATGTTTTCTTTCCAAATATGTTAAATAAACATTTAAATTTTAAATTTTGTAAAAATAAATTTAAAAAAAAGTTTAACTATTTCTTGGCAGAATTTAAAACGGAAAAATTAAATTTTTGTTTATAAAATTTAAAAAAAATGTCTGACGATCGGTTTTTTTTTGAAAAAAATAAACATGATTTTAAACG
>OZ038515.1:70374382-70421882 GCA_964036315.1 Acanthosepion esculentum | reverse complement strand
TCACAGTTCACCAATTCCTCTCCACTGTTTACATATCTGATATTTGTCCCGTAGGACAGAGGGGTGGCCTTTGATAACACGGCCGTATAACATCATAGCGGGAGACATGCCAAGATTCTGGACGGAGTGTTGAGTCGGGTCAGCAAAGCACGGGCTGCATGATCATGACACAACCGATCACAGCTGTCTGTGTTTTCTGCGAATGCACGCTTAGCCATTTTGACGGCCAGTTCTGCCCGTCCATTCCTTGGTGGGTAGTAAGCCGATGAAGTACGTTTCCGTATTCCCCACGAGGAACGAGTTGTATTCTTGCGAATCAAAAAGTGATCCACTATCGGAAGAAAGTTCTTCAGGTGTACCATATGTACAGAACCAAGTTCTCAGGGAGTCGCATACTGCCCTGTCCTTACCTGATGACATTAGGGTTACTTCCACCCAACCAGTGTACCGATCTGTATATATAACGTAATTTCTACTATGTAAGTCGAAAAATTCAATCACGGTTTGTTGGAATGGGAATTCAGTATAGACGGTGGTATCAAGGAATCCTTAGGCTGTGATGAAGGATATGGTTGCATATCTGGCATTAGGCTCTGGGCTGTCGGACGCTGGCATCCAAATCCAGCCAAAACAAGCGTTGTCTCGCATTTGCTAGCATGTCATTAACAACTGCACGAAGTTGTCAAGGTATAAAGATTTCATTCTCCTTGATCGGTACACCTTCAACTCAGCACAATTCATCGTGCATGTGCCCAAACCGAGAGATCACTGACGGGAGGTCATGGCGTGATTTGGGGAAACCAGTCCATATATATTCCGTCCGACATCACTGATGACAACCATGTTGGGCGCAGCGTTAAGTTTCCCAGGGAGATGATTAATGCTGAATTTGTGTATTATTGTGCGTTCCTTGAAATTAAAGTGACGTGGTTTCTTTATGTTCTCGATGGCCCGATCTGAGAAACTCTTTATGAGTGGTTGAGGGTCAACAGTCAGTGGTAAATTTGGGCATCCCAATATAAACATTCGACATGATTCTAGTCCATAGACAAGTGCCAGAGCTTCACTTTCGACCGGTGCACACAGGGAATCTGCATCGCTGGTAAAGCGAGACCCGGCCAAAATAATTTTCCAGTGACCGTCACCGCAATTTGGGTTCGCTTCGCTAGGGCAATTACAGAGTTTTTGAAAAAGAAAGTAATGATTCCTGTTTTAATGTAATCTGTTGAAAGGCATCCCGTTCTATTGATTTCGGACGTCTTCACTTCGTCCTCAGTTTTTCATCCGATTACTCTCTTTGACGCCCCCCAAAATTGGGCAATCATTTCGTCCCAAAAAAATGTTCGGTTCTTCGAGCACAGGAATTCCTGGAAGGGAGCCATCACCCCAGCTTTCGAGAATGCATAAGATACATAGTTCAGCAGTTCAAAACAGTCAATAAGCAAACACTTCCTGAATTTTTTGCCTTTTATGATAATATCAGATGTGTTGGCTTTTCATTTCCTGTCAGTTTGAATTGACATGTCCCAGAGGATAGTTACATCGTTATTTTGGGTAACTCTGCTTGGTGCTCATACCACCTCTCAGTGGTTTCGATTTTGTGCTTCTTGCTTGTCTTCCAGTGCACATATGTCACTACCTTGTTATGTCTGTGGGTATATTCATTTTTTTCTAGTTCCGAGATGATATTTCGACAGTTTTATTATTATTATTGTTTTATTTCCTTCGATTTCTGGTGTGTGCTCATTTTTTCCCGGTCCCGTCCACAGACCTAAGGTCAGAAATGGTATCATGACACCTTCCACTGAACAATTAAAAAAAAACAAAAAAACACCCACATATTTTACATAGATAAAGCCCATCATAAGATGTGGGCTGTACTTGTGAGAACAATTTTCTGTATTTCTTTAAAGCATCGGTTACAAGGAATGCCTTCAATGAGTCTATTGGAATATTTTCCAATCAATCCGAGGGCTCCTACTACAACAGGGATTGTTGATATTCTCATGTGCCACATTTCTGACATTTCGATTTCAAGGTCCTTGTATTTTCATAGGATTTTGAAGAACTTCAAAGATACATTGTAGTCTGCTGGGGCTGCCATTGTCAATAAGGAAGCACATTTTGTCTTTGCGGTCTCTAATCACGATGTCAGAGCGATTAACGTTGATTGTTCTGTTTGTGTGTATTGTAAAGACCCATAAAATTGTTACAGGTACTATCTCCGTAACCGGGTCTGGGTGTTGTTATTATTATTATTATTATTATTATTATTATTATTATTATTACCTTTGGTTTTTGGGCTGTACTCATTTCTTTCCCGGTCCTGACCAGAGACCTAAGGTCAGAAATGGTATCATGACATTTTCCACTGAGCAGTTTTGAAAAAGAAATTACATAGATAAAGCCCTTCATAAGGCGTGGGCTTTACTCGTGAGTACAATTTTTGGTATTTCTTTAAGGCATGGCCTACCAGGGATTCCTTCAGTGAGTCTATTGGAATCTTTTCCAATCAATTCGAGGGCTCCAACTATAACTGGAATTGTTAATGTTTTCATGTACCACATTCGATTTCAAGATCCTTGTATTTTCATAGCTTTTTGAAGATCTTCAAAGATACATTTCAGTCTGCAGGGACTGCCATGTCAATAAGCAAGCACATTTTGTCTTTGTGGTCTCTAATCACGATGTCAGGATAATTAGCTTTGATTGTTGTTTGTGTGTATTGTAAAGTCCCATAAAATTGTTACAGCTCCTATTACCATAACCGGGTCTGAGTGGTGTTCATACCAATTTCTTGCAGTTTCCTATTTTCACTAGTTCAGACTTTAAAGATAGGACATAAGGTCGAATCATGGTCATTTCCCTCGTGCTTCATTGTAGGAAGAAAGTTCCACCCAGCCTCTTCTTGAGAATTCTTACTTTGTGAAATTGACTCCCGATAGGTTGCTTTCCCGATCAATTATCTAAACTTCCTCTTCTTACATCCATACAAAAACCTCATTCACCAACCTTCTCCCTAAACTGGTTCTCGGACCTTGTAATTAGGGAAAATTTAGTAAAAAGAAATGTTGTAATATTAGAGTTTCAAAATAAGCTATTAAAAATTTCAACATTTCTTATCTCTCTTTAAATATTGCTTAATTCCATTCACACAGGCTGTGTTTTAAATGCTAAGACAGTTACCACTTTACGTCACTGCTGGAATTGCTTCGTAAGCTTGAGATATTTGGGAACGATATTAAAATAATCCAGAAATTATACCGGCAGCAAACCGCTTGCCTACGGACAGAAAATGAATTCAGTGGGTATACAAAAATAGAAAGGGGTGTAAGACAAGGACGTGTCTTCTCACCAGACTTATTCATCCTATAGGGTGAAGCAATTCTGAGAGAATTAAAAGTCCTACCAGGATTCATTATTGGCGGCCACAATCTCAACAAAATAAGACATGCAGATAATACAGTGTTGATAGCACATACGGAAAGGAAACTACAAAAACTCCTACAAGAGGAAGTGAAGGAAAGCGAGAAGAAAGGACTAAACATCGGTTACAAGAAGACGGTATACATGACAACAAAAAGAACTGCTCAATATGCAAATTACAAATTGAAGATACCAAAATCAAACAAGTACAAAAATTTAATATCTGGAATGTTTTATCAGAGGACGGGAAGAGAAATATTGCAGTCCGAAGAGGCGTTTGGATAGCCAAAGATGCCTTCCAAAACCTAAGCAAATTATTAAGAGACAGGAAAAATTGGTATGAAATAAAGAAAAGAATACTGAACAGTTACGTAATATCAGTCCCCCTGTATAGTAGCGAGTGCTGGACAATAACCTCACAGATGAAGAGTAGAATTGATACAACAGAACTGTGGTTCTACAGAAGGATGCTGAGGATACCATGGACCGAACGTGTAAGTAACGACAAAGTTTTAGAGAAAATGGAAATAAAAAGGAAACTTATGCATAACATCAGGAAGAGACAGTTGAAATTTTTCGGGCACACAATGAGAAAAGGGGGTTTAGAAAATCTGATACTCACAGGACAGATTGAAGGCAAGAAGGACAAAGGAAAACAATGCATAACCTACCTAGTGAGCTACAAAGGACAGGAAATTTTGGAGAGCCATGATCGCCTCCGTCCTGAACGCGCATAGATGAAGAAGTAGAAGAAGGTGGATGAGAAGAAGAAGAAGAAGAAGAAGAAGAAGAAGAAGAAGAAGAAGAAGAAGAAGAAGAAGAAGAAGAAGAAATCTAATTATAAAACGATCAACAAAACAGTAGAAAAAAATACCAACAAGATTAAAAAATACCAAATTGGAAATGAATAAATATAATATTATCGTGGTGAAAATCATTTGTCTGAAAATCTCACCCTGACAAACTCCATCGTCTTTTTGTTGTTAAAATTTAATTGTTAAACCCTACTAAGCAAAATAGGTATTTGAATTTATAAGACACATCCTGATTGATTTGATATACCTGTTTATTTAGACGGAGTAATTAATAGCGACTCGAATTGAGGAATCGGGGAGCCGAGTTCGTTACATTCACTTACTTGCAAATGCCCTTGGGAAAGGTATAAATACATCCCTCCTCCGCCACTATGACTAAATAGCAGGACAGTTTAGGTCCTATATTTGTAATCCTGAGTGCTAACCAGGCTAGGAGAAGGGCAACTCTGAATTCAAAAAGATTCTGGTCTGGCTAGGCTAAGTGGAACTCCAGCAGCACAAAAATCAAGAGCTGTTAAAGAGGGATTAACTTCTCACTTTCAACGACCATTTATCCCAACTATGGATTAAATAACCTCACCAAGCATTTGGTGTATTTTAGGGGTCGGCAACCTACGGCATGCGTGCCACACGTGGTACGTCAAGCAATTTCCAATGACTTCACGAAATCTGTACCAATAACTACTACAACGAATATAGATATTTAGCTGTTTCAATTTTAATATATACTAAAGTATATATACTATATATTACTATATAAAATATATTGTAGAACAACTATATTGTCATTGGCTTGTATAAAAATACGTATGCTATTGGCACATTGAATGATTTTAAAACCCTAAGTTGGCACATAGCAAAAGATTGCCGAACCCTGGTGTATATGACTCCATCATTGAAGACATGGTTAATCAGAGATGAGTTCATCCTACAGGAAGGAGTGGGCTCTGGATTTCTGTTTCATTTACAAACATTGAAATTAACGTCTACCGGCCTATCACTATTGGAGATAAACAAGGATGTCTTCAGCATGTAGCCGATCATGACTCTCCACAACTTCTTGTCCTTTGTAGCTGTTAGTAAATTTTGTCTTTTAGTTATGATTTCCAGTCTCTGTTCTACACAAGTTCGTTAGGTAAGCTTTCTTCTGTCCCCCTTGCCCTTCAATATGTCCTGTTTGTGTCAGATTCTCTAAGCCGTCTTTCCTTATTAAATGCCCTACATATTTCAACTGTCCATTTCTGATATTAAGTATAAATGTCCTTTTTGTTTCTATGTCTTTTAAAACTTCCCTGCTTCTCAGATGTTCAGAGTCTATAATATTTTCAACATCCTTCTGTAGAACCGCATTTCTGTTGCTTCGCGATTCTTCATCATCTGTGAGGAGAGTGTTCAGCACTAACTGCCATATAGGGGGACATATATTACGCAATAATTAAGTACTCTTTTCTTTGTTTCTAACGAAATGTTTCATGTTTCTTAATACTTTGCTTAGATTTCGGAGGGCATCTTTCGTTATCCAAATGCACCTTCGGATTTCGGTGTTGCATTTGCTGCTCTCTATTAAAATGCTTCCTAGATATTTAAATCAGTGTACTTGTTTGATTTTGGCATCTCCAACTTGTACTTCGCATATATTTTGTCTTATTACAATTGATGCTTAGTCCTTTCTTCTCGCCTTCCTTCACTACCTTCTGTAGAAGTTCCTGTAGTTTGCTTTCTAAGTCTGCACTGTGTCATCTGTTTAGCTAATGTTAGATTGTGGCCGACAATCAATGAATCCTTGTAGGACTTCCTTGTCTTACACTCCTTTCTATTTTTGTATATTTACTGAAATCTTTTTCTATCGTAGACAGGAGCTTTGCTGCCAGCATAATTCTTGGATTTTTGTAGTTTCATTCCCAAATATATCAAGCTTAAGCAACTGTTCCAACAATACTTTATTTACAGTTTCTGGGAGAGAGCGCCTAATATGATCTGATCAACAGTTTGAACAAAGCCAATACCCTCAGACCCTTATATATATATATATATATATATATATATATATATATATATATATATATATATATAAAGAGAAAGAACTGACAGATTAAGAATCCACTGTTCTTTAGCATTTACTTTTTTTTAAAAATAAAAGTGCTCAATACAACGTAGAAAACATTTGAGTTATTCAGCTAAAAAAGTGAGCAGGTAAAAATCATTTTCCCAAATGAGCAATATTGAGAGGAAAACATTCTTCAGGCCTTCAGTAATATATCCGACATCATAGTCCGGCTTCCATCTTCAAAATCCATTCAAAAACCACCAAGAGAACGGTGAATAATTAAAAAAAAAAACAGGAACAGTAGAGAGGAAAACTGGACCAGGAAGTCACAGCAGGAAGAGGGGTCATCATTTCAACTCAAAGGGCTAAAGAGATCAATTAGAAAAGATCCAACTCAATCCATAAGACGCTTGGCACGTGAGAGAGGAGTTTCAGCCGCGAGAGTCCAAAGAGCAGTGAAAAAAGACTTGAAAATGAAATCGTACCTGAAAACTGTGAGACACCTTGTTAGTTCAGGACAGTAAATTAGAAGGTTAGAGAGGGCGAAGATAATCTTGAATAAGTTGGAAAATCACCCTGGAATAATATATATATATATATATATATATATATATATATATATATATATATATATATATATATTTGAACTTTATTTCAATCCTTCATGAACTTCCGATCCTTAACTATGATTAATTAATGATGAACATGCCATTTTCGTTTATGACCGATTTCATCACGATTCTTCTGTTAAGCTTGGAGAGTAATTATACATTATTATTGTTCAAAACTGAGTCCGATAGTGTAATAAAAACCTCGGAGAATTCCAGTAAGATATCTTTAATCATTTGTAAGATACAATGGTTCAAAGCTTAATCTAACAATTTTGCTGTTATTGTTATACGATTTGAACAGTTTTGCTGTTACAATCGGTGTATATATATATATATATATATATATATATATATATATATATATATATATATATATATATATATATACTAAGCGTACCTTAGTTATGACGCAAATCTGTAAGTATGTGACAACAATTAAGTATTGAACTCAGTACCCAGTCATAACTGATCTAGGGAGAGAAGCTAAATAACCATTATACCACGTCAGGGTACCCAACAGATCGATATATAAACAACCTATCCAGCAATGATTCGGCAAGTTTCTCACACATCGCAATCGGAGAATGTAAGTTCCATATATCGGACCTGTGGCAACAAGGTTTGCACCAAAGACTACCTGAGAGTAATTTACGAATAAAATAGGCATTTGTTTGATATATCTTCGAATCTTTGCTCTCGGCTATACGTGATGATTACTTTAACCGTCTTCTCTAGAAAATGATATGAAAGGGTCAGTGAATAAAATATGAATTAAAATTCAAGTTTCATGTAATCACTTTATAAGTTTATTCTTCCTGCGTTCATTCTCTAAAGATTCTTGAAAAAAAATAACAAAAAAACAAAGAAGAATCTCCAATATTATAGGTCCTAGCCTGGCATCTCATCTTAAATTATTTCCCCATCACCATAACTACCCTTTTTCTTTTCTATAAATATTTTCATGGCAATTGTTTTGATGGGCTTTCCTCTTTTAGTGGTTATATTTATCCCCTCCTCAGACAAATTGCACATATGGGAACTATTTAAGACTAGAGACCAGGAGGTATTATGGTGTCTGTAGTAAGAATGGTAAGTAAGAATGTATTGTTTGGTGTAAGGAATACTGCAGTATGTTTGGGTCTGTAATTGTGGCTAGCTGAGTTTACAAGACGGACTCCCCCCCCCATTCCCCCTTTGTACCAGATTTTTGCATTTGCAGAATAAATACTGCTTTCCTCTATGGTACCTAGACTTCATGAATTTAAGCGCAGTACTAAATTGGCAGGTAGGGCTCAACATTTTACTCTAAAAATATGCTAATTACAACCGTAAGTTCTATTTTAATAGTTTCTTCTCTCGTATTTATCAGCAAAGGATCTCCTTTCCGGTTTTTTGATTTATTGTCAACTACATTCTTTGAAAAATTAACAGCAACGCCAATCGCCATCTTTTGTCTCCTAGAATCTTGTTCTTTTTATTGTCCTTTCAAGACAGCTGAAATTCCGTAGACATAAAATGAGGAAGGAGGACTTGGGAAACTTACACTTCGTAGGACATACTGAGGTAAAGAGAGGTAGGAGAAGGCAACGGCTCACTTACCTCAGAGCTTGTGTGAATGGTTGGCGGAATGGCAGGGGTGAGAGCCTTTTGCAAAGAGAGAAAAACTGACATATCAACTCCTTATGGGCCATTTAATGCCGAAATTTAGTTTTTAGGGGGCTTTGAAGTAATAAACATGTGATATATGTTATTCTGTTTTCACAATTGAATACATGGTAGATGATACTCAGCTTTTGTGCATATACTTGATTGTGTGGACATAATTACTGGAGGAGGTGATATGTGTGTTTTATGTTGTAGTTTTATTGAAGATTGAAGAAATTGCAGAATATATGGATAAATTTAATGAAAGAGTTCTTTCATGTTGGTTGATTTTGTTTAGCATCATATCAACCTCTATGGATTATTTAATGTCAAAATCTAAATATTTTGAAAACAATTTTATGGCTTCAACTAAATATCTAAATTGTTGGTAATGTTGCTAAAACATGTATTGTTGGTATTTTTTATATAAAAATATGTTTTATACATTCATAGTGCTTTGTCGTCCTGGGTATGACGATAAACTACATCCGCCTCCTGTGTATGACGATAAACTACATCCGTGTCCTGGGTATGACGATAAACTACATCCGTGTCCTGGGTATGACGATAAACTACATCCGCGTCCTGGGTGGGAAGATGGACAGCGCCCAACAGTAAGGCCCCAGATAATACGTTTTCGAAAGAGTGATGTTGCCAGCTGTATGTTTTTGAAAGAAAGAAAAAAAATATTGCCAATCATACGTTTTTGAGAAAAAAAAATTACCAACTACACGTTTTTGAAAAATAGTGTTGCCAGCTGTATGTTTTTGAAAGAATGATATTACCAGCTGTGCGTTTTGGAAAAATAATTATATTACCAGCTATACATTTTTGAAAAAATAATATTACCAGCTATACATTTTTGAGAAAAAAAATATTAACAGAAATGGATTTTGACAAAACAAAAAGATTACCAGGAAAAAAAAAGTTGTCGGCATTAAATGACCCATTGAGGTTGATATGCCGTAAAACAAAACAAGCAAAACAAACATAGTGCTTTTTTTGTTTGAGGGGTTCACTATTTGCCCATAGCTGAGACCCCACCATGTGCTACCACCTTGGGTTAGGGTGGACTTGGGAATAAGAGGTGGCTCGGCGATCCTCAAAACATATAATCTCCCGATCAGAGGTCTTGCTGTCGGATGTATTTTATCGTCAGAAATGAAAAAGAAAAAAACGAAAACTTATTTATTATTCATTACTCGTGTATATTGTTTTGTTGCCGCGTTGTATACGTAAGAACAAATAAAACGCATATTATCTCAAAATTTGTCTTTTGTAAAAAACTGACAACAATTTTTTCCCTTAAAACTCTTCAAATGCAGTGAAAGCTTCGATAGAAATTAAAACAGGGTAGACATAATGTTCCGCCAAGATGGTCATCTTCCGAGCCGCTTCGTCTGATTAGCCGTCTTGGCAGACCCAGTAAAAACAGAGTAAATAAAAAGCGAGAAAGTTACTCGAATATGGTAACAGAAGCGCAATGAATAAATTAATATTCGCTGACGTCTTACCCCAACCAATCAGAAGAAAATGCCAAAGTCTTAATTTATCGGCCGAGTATGTCCAGACCAGTATCACGTGAAGGTAAAGTCCCTCGACAAACATCCAGAAGAAATTCGTCGACTGCAAGTAATGGTATGATATTACCAATGCTTCGCACACCCACTGAAAAGATAAAGAAACGGGAAAGATATGTTATTAAATCAATCCTCTACACTTCTGATCAAAATCTTAAGACTAGATACAAAAGGGTTAAAAAAATTTAAATACTGTTACTTTAATCAAAATATACAGGGTGTCCATAAAGTTCGTGTGCACTTTAAAAATTTATAACTTTATTTGCATGTGCGAATGAAATAATCTGTAAAAATTTTATGAAGTTTAATGTACCTAGTTTTAAGTATAGCTAAAATAACTAATGTGATTCAGGCATTACTGTAAATCAGTTGGCAAATGTTTTCCGTGAACTGCAAAATCGTATTACACTTTGTATTGCTAATGATGGAGGACATGTGGAAACTTAAATAAAATTTCAATAAAACCTTAAAAAATATAGATTTACTTCTTTCTAATCCTTTTTACAAATTATTTCTATCGCAAATACAAATAAAGTTATAAATTTTTTAAAGTGCACACGAACTTTATGGACACCCTGTATATATATATATATATATATATATATATATATATATATATATATATATATATATATATATATATATATATATATACATACATACATTATTAAAGTGCACACGAACTTTATGGACAGCCTGTATTTGCAAAACATTTACATTTAATTAGAAAATGTAGTTTATCAACAAACAAGTGAACATTTTAAGCTTTTAATTGATTAATTTAAACAAAGATTGAAAAAGTATTTTTTCGTTGGTCATAAACATAAGACCATATAGGGAAAAAAATTACTGGACAAAAATTTTAGAATTATTCAGTGTGCTCATTACTTCAGGTGTGAAGACATCTACTATCGCTCATTTCCAACATGAAATTTCAGGTCTTAAAATGGCTACGGGTAACATTTTAACAAAGTTCGAACAGAGCAGGATTGTTGGAATTCAAAGACGCGGTCTTTCGCAATGAGCCATTGCAAATGAAATTGGCCGTAGCAGAACTGTCATTGGTAACTTCATTAAAAATCCGGATGTGTATGCTTCTAAAATATCAAGCGGTCGCCCTAATAAAATCTCACGACCTCTAGACAGACGCATTAGGCGATAAATTAAGAGAGATTCAAGCCTAACATCAAATCAGATAAAAGCGAATACAGATGCTGAATGCAGCTCTCGAACAACTCGACGGCATTTAAATAAGAAAGGGTTTAAGAACGTGAAACGGTTGCAGTGGCCTCGCCTTCTTCTGCGTCATAAAACCCCCCGTTTACAATATGCTTCCGATTATTAAACTTGGGATGTGGATAAATGGAAGAAAGTGTTGTTTTCAGATGAGAAAAAAAATTCAATTTTGATGGCTCAGACGGTTTTCAGCGTTACTGGCACGCAGAAGATGTCCGAAAAGGAAGTTTTACAATTGATCCAGATCCAGAAAGTAACTGACTCATACTGAGAGGCTCTGTACTTGTCAAAGTCAAATTAGAACAGAGACGAATCACTGCCGCCATGTCAGATCTAGAGTTGCTCAATTCTCTCTTCCAAGCCTCCTCAGAGTTCAAAGGCGTTTACGCAGGCCTGTAAGCGATTAATTGTTTCCCATCTTTCAACGACATTCACGCAAACGCCACGTGACTAGCCTATTTCAATGGAAAATAGTTTCATGGGCGACCTTCTCAAGTTAAACCAGTTCAGAATGCAGCTATGACACGCCATGCCATGTGTACACGGGTGTACTATCTTCATTCTCATCGTACTCCAGGGAGTAAGAAAGATGTTTTGTTCTGACAGCTTGTTGTTGTTGCTGTGTGGAACAAACTCCCCAGAGAGGGGACTTTCCTGATCACCACAATATTCACATATTCAAGTTTTGGCTCAAGACTTTTGATCTTAAATATCAATTGTTACTTTCAGTAATCCTTTACGTTGAATGGCTGTGATGCTTTTATTGAGTTAACAATAGGATCAACTATTCTCGCTTTTCCCTCCCTCTACCAATATCTATCTATCTATCTATCTATCTATCTATCTATCTATCTATCTATCTATCTATCTATCTATCTATCTATCATGTATTTTCATTTTCTATCTATCTATCTATCTATCTATCTATCTATCTATCTATTTTCATTTTCTATCTATCTATCTATCTATCTATCTATCTATCTACCATGTCTTTTCATTATCTATCTATCTATCTATCTATCTATCTATCTATCTATCTATCTATCTATCTATCTACCATGTCTTTTCATTATCTATCTATCTATCTATCTATCTATCTATCTATCTATCTATCTATCTATCTATCTATTTTCATTTTCTATCTATCTATCTATCTATCTATCTATCTATCTATCTATCTATCTATCTATCTATCTATCTACCATGTCTTTTCATTATCTATCTATCTATCTATCTATCTATCTATCTATCTATCTATTTATCTATCTACCATGTCTTTTCATTATCTATCTATCTATCTATCTATCTATTTTCATTTTCTATCTATCTATCTATCTATCTATCTATCTATCTATCTATCTATCTATCTATCTATCTATGTTGCCCTCTCTCCTTATCTAATTATTTTGGTGCGTTTGTGGGTATATCAGTTCATCACGCGATTCATCCCGGAAGATTCGACATCGAAAGCCACTTTACCTCGTGTATAGTTCAGCTGGCATAAACCATAGCCTCGACTTTATCAAGAATTAATCCCGTCTCAGTGGAAAACGGCTGACCCTTTCATTTCATTTTCTAGAGAAGACGGTTAAAGTAATTATCACGTATAGCCGAGAGCAAAGATTCGTAGATTTATCAAACAAATGCCTATTTCCATAAGAAATTATGTCCAGGGAATTCACGATAATTGATAAAAGGTTGAACTATGGACTATGGCATTTTCAAATCGAGACAGTTTGAACGTTTTAATAATGTGATTGAAGTTTACGCAGACGATGAATTACCAACAGCCATTCCGTATTTATATCAACATGGAGATTTATTAAGCTTAACTTAGTCTGACACAAGGTCTTGGTAATAGAGCACACTGTTAAGAACGAATTCGGGAGTCTGTTCCACAAAGTATATATTTTTCGGAAGAAGAAAATCCTCTATTAATACTAAAGTATTTCTTCCATATAAATATTGACTTTACTAATGTTTTGAAAGAAGATTCCATAATGTACCCCAAAAGGGGGGTGTTAAGTTATTTTGTGTATTTTGTTTCCTAGTGAGACAACCAAAATGAGCTGACTCATTTTATAGTTTACCAAGAGAAGGTTAACCAATCAGGAGACGTGGAATATTCGATCCGATGTGTATAAAAGCGGGCATTTTGTTTATTTCTTGACGGAATATCCACTGCCAACCTCTGATATGAAAGACCTTAAGAATTCCTGAATAGCTGCTACTAGACATTGGTGCAGTTACATTGAACAAATTACTTCCTACGTCGGATTTCTACATTCAAACTACATTAAACATGTTTTACAAGGTGAACTTCCTTCTTATCAATGGAATGCGAAGGGAATAGGGGATGATTTTCCCACTGTAAATGTTATCGTGGATCCTAGCTGGGAAGGTCTGGACTAGTGGCACGAGGGAATGTAACTTGTCAAAATATTTACCATGGAAAGAATAGCGATGGGCTTGCGACGTTGTGTCATGGCGAAAGGGGTTGCAGAGTGGAAAATAATTAATCGGCCTCAAGGCCGCGTCATCGATGAAGAGTGAGGATTGGGTAGCTCTAATCCAGATATGGCAGGAGTGCTGTTGCATTAGTACATGTCTATGTTTTATTTTTCCCCTAGTAAATGTTTTTTCTTACTTTTGAAACATCTCGCGTCTATTACACAAGTCTGCAAGTAGAAACAAGATAGTTTTTCATTGACTATCTCTCTCTCTATCTATCTAAGACTTTTCATTATCTATCTATCTATCTATCTATCTATCTATCTATCTATCTATCTATCTAAGTCTTTTCATTATCTATCTATCTATCTATCTATCTATCTATCTATCTACTTTTAGAGCATCCCGCGTCTATTACACAAGTCTGCAAGTGGAAACAAGATAGAGTTATTCATTGACTATCTCTCTGACTATCTAAGCCTTACATTATCTATCTATCTATCTATCTATCTATCTATCTATCTATCTATCTATCTATCTATCTATTTTTAGAGCATTTCGCGTCTATTACATAAGTCTGTAAGTAGAAACAAGATAAATAGTCAATGAAAAAAATGTTGAACTCTCAATATGATATTTACTGTTTCGTTCCCATTCTAAATATTTTTTTGGCATTTGTTTACTTTCAATATCTGCCAATCGTGCCACCCGGTGTATCTGGTAAACCTGTAAACATACGCGCTTATCCCCCCGGGAAGTGTTTCATGAACTGGTCAACCTCTGCCTCACGCTGTGGTTCGATTCTTGTTTGAAATGGTGCGAAAAAAACAACAACTAAAAACAACAACAACAAAAAACCAAATAAACTGGGAATGGCCCGGTCGGTGAACGGTTAACAGTGAAACTGATGGTGAGATAAACTACGGAAAGAAAATTCTCGAATACGAATGTCTCAAAAAATCATCTTGGTGAGAAAAATAAGGTGAAAGTGGCTGAAATCGAGATGCTAGGTCAAGACCAGAACACTATTATCTTAAACGTTTCAACTCAGGTATCAATCGTTATCTATCCTCCTTATCTTCATATTCACTTCATAACACTTCATTCTTCATTCATATTACACCTCATTAGCATTTTGACTGTAACTCAAGGTAGACTTTGAGTACTTTTTCTTGTATTGAAGTGAACCTTACTGAAACTATATTTGACTTTCTGCCAACGATAAAAGTTTTAATAGTTTAGTCGGAAGAACAACTGTTGTATATAAACAGGCTTCTCGAGGCGAAAAGGAGCGTGAGTTCAAGTCGCGCTTGGGGTTCGATCTGTATGACTAAGACACGCTGTCTACTTGCCACAATAGACTGTCTGAATAAAGGTCCGATATAAAGTAACAAAAATTAAGATGAAAGATAAGTCATGAAGCATTGTCAGTTAGGATTGCCAATACTTCATCTAATAAATGATATTCTGTTTTTACTTGCTAGACTCGTTTATTTACGCAAGCACACGATTTAATCCGAGTTAATGTTTCGGATGATAATTTTGATATCTTTCCTGTGAAAATCAAGAAATTACAGCATTTTGAAAAAAAATGTATCCAGAGAATTTATTTTTGGTTTCAATATTCTTAGAGGATGTGGCATGCCGAGTTCGAATTCAGTCCATGGTCACTGTGTTCGCTTTTGCACGAATAATCTTGGAAAAGCGATTAATAAGAGACAAGATTGACCACCAGACTAGGAGAAGGAAAGTTTCGAATCGAAACGCGTTTGAGCGTAATGCTAGCCACTCCATTTCGTAAAATTTTATTCGCTAAAGAAACACAGTGTCTCTTCCTCTATGTGCTTTTGTCCGTTCAGGACCTTGGAGATGTTATTGGCAGATATTGTAGTTTTTAAATTTCAAGGCGACGATTTAGAATGGATTAGTGTGTGTTATTCTAGTCCTTTATAATATTCCCAGGTAGAAATATTAGCGGAGAGACCAGGTGTGATTTCGAATTGGACAGGTCAGAGTATATGTCTTTGATTTCGATTCTGACGGATATGTCAACCGAATATGTTTGGACTTATGGTTCTGAATGAAATGGAGCAAAATCAAAATATCGGATTTGGTCTTTTAACCCCGACTTTAAACAATGGAGAATTGAGTTATTTTGGCGTGTGAATTGTTTGATATGTGAGCGAAGAATTATGTATAAATTCAGAACGATTTTGATGATACAGGGAAAACGGACCGAGAAGACAGAGACAGACGTGTCGTCAGACACAAACGCAGTTGCACACCCGCACGAGGAAGGGACCCAATATTCACTTGAATTTCAAAACTGATCCTTGCTGAACACATAGATCGAGATTCCAAGTGGCCCCCTTCTAATCTTTTTGTGTTAATAGATGCCAAATATATCCGATTGTAAATTATTTTATTCACCTTCATTAAATCGTCTATATTTAACCAAAACTAGCATTATTATTTCTTCTGTGAGAGTTTGATTTTATTTCCAAGAAGTTTACCACGGCTTATTGACTAAAAGAAGAAGAAAAACTTTCTTCATCAGTAAGAATCACAACATTTGAAGAACTAAGACTGGACGATCAACGACTTATACTGTCACCAATCCCTAAACCAGGTTGGAAGCTGTATACCTGTATATCCAATAGCCGTGAGAGGATTGAGATATCGGAACAAGCAGCGACTGAACTGAGCGGCTGCACGTCGACAGAAAGCAGAACTAAACCTAGCAGACGTGTACGAGAAGAGAGAGTGTTATAATGGTTCTCCACAAGTTCCCATTCTTTGTAGCTCTTAATAAATTTTGTCTTTCTGTTATTACGTTATCCATTTACCGAAACTCATTTTCTTCTATGTGGCGGGTCCTTTTAGAACGTAAGGGATTATGGCTCTCCACAACTTCCTTTCCTTTGTAGGTCTTAATAAATTTTGTCTTTTTCTTATCTTTCCTAAACCTTGTTCCACCATCGATTTACCCAATCTTATTCTTCTTTGTGGCTTGTCCTTTCAGAACGTAAGTGATTATGGCTCTCCACAACTTCTCGTCCTTTGTAGCCCTTAATAAATTTTGTCTTTTCGTTATCTCTTCTAAACCATATCCTGCTATCCATTTACCCAAGCTCATTCTTTTTCTTCTATGTGACGTGTCCTTGCAGAACGTAAGCGATCATGGCTCTCCCTAAGTTCCTGTCCTTTGTAGATTTTAATAAATTTTGTGTTTTTCTTATCTCTCCTAAACCTTGTTCCGCTATCCATTTAATGAAGTTGGTAGGACGGTTATGCATTATTTTCTTATGTTCCTCTTGCATTTAACCTGCCCCGTGAGTATCAAATTTCCCAACCTATTTTTCTTTATTATTTGCTCTAGAAATTTCAGCTGATTCTTTATGATTCTAAGTATAAGGTATCTTTTTGTTTCCAGTTTCTCTAACTCTTCGTCGTTGTTCACATATTCATGGTATTCTCATCCTCCTCCTGTAGAACGACATCCATGTTGTTTTAAGTCTCTTCTCCAGCTGTGATAAGACTTTCACGTATTCACTGCTATAAGGGAGCGACTGATATTACATAACAGAAAAAAACATCAGGATCATTTTTCTTTAGTTTTTACAGCTGACCTTCTTAGAACATCGAATCCATATTTGATCAAGCAGATTTAATCATGGCAGCAATTCCAACGAACAGACAAAAAATGTCCACCACATTACCTGATTTTGTGAAGACATACAAAATGAAGTGAAAAAAACAGTCGTGTCTTTAGATCAAAGTCCGAGAGTTTGAAGTGAAAAAGAAAACTATTTTTGATTTGCTGATCGGTTCAAAGCACCGCTAGTGGTCATAAAATTTCATGTTGAAATTTTAGATTGGAAATCGGTTAATGAAATTAATGAAAACATTTTACTTCTAAGCGAGAGTGAATTATTTTGATTATCGTTTTCAACTGAAAGCTTCTCGCAAACTATAAAGAATTAAGCCAAGTAGAAACTGTCCTTTGAATCAAATGATCCGTTTTGAATTAAGAAAATTAAGTTCGCGGTCGCCTTCATCTTAGTTCGTGATTGATTATATATTCTAATAACATAAAGTAACGAAGCAAGGCACAAATTGCTTATGAAGAGGTTTAAGTAAAAACTGATGTCATTCTGTCTTAGGCTTTCGTATTTCCTTTTGCAACAGATGTATAAAACATTATAAACATTGATTTTCTAAGCATAGCTTAAATGTGGCACAAGACTTGCTAAACATTACACCACGCCGAGGTACCGATACAGCATTAACTATACCCCGAAATCTTTCAAAGTTCTTTCATGATCTTTCTCGCTAATAATAATAATATATTTGCTTCTCATTTATATTACTTTAATCTTAATTTACGTCGCTTTTCATCTCAGAAACTGAGATCGTCACTAATAATATTATCTTGAATTCTATAATTATTAGATGAAGTCTTGCGAGCTATTATTAACATTTTTATTAACATTTTTACTATCTCTTTCATTATAATTGCAGTTGTATTTTCCTCGTAGCTACCATCAGCAGTAGTATTATCTTAACTTTTATAATTATTTGATGTGGCATTATGAATTTGTTGTGTCGTGTTACCTATTCGTAGGAAGTAGTTTACACCTCACTGCCTCATGGGTAATAACCGTAGCTATCCCTTTTTTTCATGGTAGTTTTTCTGGAAGCTTTTGTTTCCTCGCTATCTTCCTCCATCTCGCTAAGTGATTGTCTAGATATGGGAGATCTTGACCTTTTTTTCTTTTTCATAGGAGTCTTCCTCCAACGACTGTTCATCTTTAGAGTCTATATTACTCTCGATTTCACTGTCTAGTTTGTCTTGCCTTGACATGACACTTTCATCTTCATCACTTTCAGGCTCACTATACATTGCTTTATCGCATGCGCTAATATCCCATTTTTATTTTTTTCTATTATCATAATATTCTATCCATTTTGCATTATGAATGTTGCCTCTTGTAGATTAGATTCATTATTCTTTTTATACCATAATTTTTTGATTTTCCTACATGTGGTATTGTCCTACAACTTAGAAACATTTCTTCCTAGATTGTAGCTATCTTCTCTGTTGTACAAATTTTCAATCCATTTTTTTTATAGTTTGCACCATTATTTCTGCTAATCCGTTTGATTGCGGATGGTACGGGGTGGGGAGTTATATGGTTTGAATCCAATTTTGTTCACCATTGGCATAATTCTTCGACACACAACTCTGGGGCGTTGTCAGATACGAGCGTTTTTGGAATTCCATTTCTTGAAAATATGATCCTTAACTCTTGTTTCACAGTTGAACGTCTTTTGTTGGAAACCTGCATCACTCCTGGTCATCCTGGATACGAATCTAGCAGTATTATTAATAATTAACATGGGCATGATCCATGTGTACTCTGTCCCAAGGTCACAAGGCCATTGTACATCTGTAGAATAGCCTGGCCACTATGCCTCTAGCCATAATCTCCTTTGCGTAGATGTTATTCCGAAATCGTTATGTATACTTTTTATAATTTTGTTCCTTTGCATTGACGGCGGAACTACTACGTCTCCATTACAAATTATACTCTTTTCTACAGTTAACTTATGGTTAACCCCTTAAAAACGCCATTCTGCCTTTGGGAAATTATACCATTTATTTTTTTTTATTCTGAACAATATACTGTTCAATATGGGATCTCTTTTCGTGTTCTCGGCTAATTTGTCTATCGACAAAATATCAGTTTCGATCCCTTATAAGAAAAAATCTTCGAATTTTTTCCTCCTCTTTCTCACTTTCAGAAGTAATAAACTTCAATCTCGACAAAGCATCTACATGCGGAATGGTATTGTCTTTCATGGACTCACTAACAAAGGCAAACGCCATTAGCATTATGGCCCATCTTAAAATTCTAGAAGACGTTACCTTGAAAAGTTCTTTCATAGAATTAAATATGAATTCTAAAGGTCTGTGAGCTGACCTTATGTCATGGGACCTACCTTTATGGACTAAATGGACTCGTCCTATTACTATATATACGAAGAGATTATGTCTCTCAGGAGAGCTGTCCACAGTTGACAGCCTTGCTGCGACTTGTTCCCGCAAGTCGGTCGAACTCTCTACCTCTGAGCAGAGAGGAACCCGGACGAGGTTCCACCGAAGGGCAGAGTCGCGTTCGGGGAGGTTGACCAACCCGATTCTGTTTTTACAGTTTCTACAGGCATTTTTTGGCCGAGCCTACGGGCTCGGAATACCCACGTAAAACTCGGCCTTGTGCCACATCTTTCCCTCGTGGCGGGGGCAGTAAATATCGCTGTCTACAGTTGACGAGTTGACTACTGAACTTTGCTGTCAGTCGGACGTGCAACCCTTTTGTATTCTTTCTTTTGTTTAATAATATGTTTTCACTAAATTGCTGAGTTCAAGTTTTCTTTCAGACATATTCTGGGTCCACAACACCTTAGTAGAAATCTGTTTGTTGTCTATATTATGGTCAACGCTTCTTTCACAACATTTGATTAGTTCAACTCGGCTTTTGACAATTTTCTCGAATGATACACAATAGGATGGCCATCCTGAGCTAATTTCCCCGAAATTGAGTGTTTACTCGTTTCATTTGTTACTACTATTTCCTTTCTAGGGTCGAATATTTTTACTGCTGGCTTCTTTGCCAGAAAAGCTTTTAAATTTTCAAATGCCACTTGTTGCTCTTTTGTCCAAATAAATTCCACATTCTTTTTTTTTAAAGCAGCAAAAGGTTTTGACAAATCTGAGTTTCGCTCCACATATCGTCTGAAAGATATTTATAAGTGCTAAGAAAGATTCCAATTCTTTTTTGTTCTACGTCACTTCAACTTTTAATATTTTGTCAATTAACGATTGTTCTGGGGATATGCCTTTCTCAGGTATGTAATCTCCCCAAAATGATATTTATTTAGTGTTGTGCACACGTTTGTTTTCGTTCATCCAGCATTTTTCTAACTTATTAAAAACCGTACTGGTTTTTCCATTTTAATTCTTCGTTCTTAATAGCACAAACACAAATGTGATCCTGGTAGCATCGTATATTTTTTTATATTGCTACCAATAAAATTCGCACTTGCTATTTTAATTCCACCCGGCATTCTTTTTCATCTTAATAAGTCTATTGGCTTGTTTATTGTTGTGACTTCTTTAAAGTCTTCGTCAGTAGGTATTTGATGGTATGCCGACTTTAGATCAAGTTTAGTGGATGTTTTCATACCTACAAGGGAGTTCAAAGTCCATTCTACATTGCGGGTAGTATATGAGTCTGCACCTATTTTCGTAGTCAACCCAAATGCCGAGATCTCCATCCTTCTTTTTTAAAATGACTAACAAGGATGCCTATTTGATTTCACCTGGCAGAACTCGTTCAAGTAGATCTTGTTCAAGTAATTCTTTTAGTTTTTTCCACAACTATTGGTAGTAGATGGACTGGCAATTTAAATGAATCTTTGCTACCATGCCTGGACTGGAGCTGCCGTGTTTTCACTTTCTAGTCTTGATAGAATCCAATAGCTTATATGTGGCCTTGTAAGTGATGAATAGTTTTCCACCTTACAATCCTTTTCCCCACAGACGAAATGTTACAAGTTACTCTCTACTCTATCGCTATTTACATGGAAACTTTTCAGACGAGCTAAATTCCTTAACTGTAACCCTCCCAATAAAGACCCGCTACGCTCATACATTGAAGCGAACCATCTTCATTCCCTTCGTATGCATTAGTAAGGAGTAATTTCCACTCGGATAGCTACTTCCCAAGAGCTGCTACTTTGTGGAACAGAATACCAAGTAGATGTTCTCCTGACTACTACAATGTGAATCTCTTCAAGCCTAGGGTTAGCAGTTATCTTTCACAAATATACTTATAAACAGCGCCCCCACCCCCTACTATTACTTCTCATTCAGCAATCACATTTAGTAACCCTCTACCTTGAGTAGCTCATGGGCCTTGTATAGGGAGGACATTAATAAAAATAAAATTAAAAAAAAATAAAAATGCAGTATCAGTCGCCATCTCTTCTTGAATTTTATTCTTTCATTGACATCTGTGTGTTTTTTTCCTTCTCAGTAACCCCACTTTCATCCAAATAGATTTTATCCCTTTGCTTGGGGTGAAGTGATTAACAACAAAATTTCTTAACTGTAACCCTCCCAACAAAGACTCGCCACGCCCGAAGCGAACCATCCTCATTCCTTTCGTATTGCATTAGTAAGGAGGAAGTTCCACTCGGATCGCTGATTCCCAAGAGCTGTTACTTTGTGGAATCCCTTTTATTCCTTTGCTTGGTGTGAAATGATTAACAACAAAAATTTCCGAACACCCTAATATTTAAATTAATTTAACTTACTTTTTATCGTATCTTTTCTTGGTAAATGTCGATACTTAACGAAACCCAGTCTAATCTTTTGCGTTCTGTCATTCGAAAATATTATTTCATTTTTAGTAAATGGTGTTCATTAGATTGAAAGTGAAAAGGGAAAACTAACAGTAAAATAATAATAGGTTAGTGAGGAGAGGGATAATACAGTGCCAGCCTTTCCTATTGTTGAGTCTTGACTCATTGTTGAATCTCGCCTATTGCATGGAATAATAATGCAACACAAAATGTACTTAGAACAAGAATGTATTATAACAAGAAAGTGTACACAATAAGTACATATAGTATTTCTGTATATTTCTGGGAAGACGTTCCTGGAGAATGTGTTGACTAGTCGCAGTCGATCAGAGTCTCTAGTTGGATCTCGTGATTCCTCCCCCTCGTCTTCCGGTACCAACCATTATTTATATAGTTGGTAGTCACCTATGCAGATTAGGTGGATCCTACCACAACACCTATTTATTTCGCGAAGAAATCTTAACGTTTTCAGAAGGAATCGGTGTTAAGCGTATACGTGACCTTGTGACCCCTACACTTTTATATCAGAAGTCAGTAGAATTTTTTTTCCGTAAAGAAGACAAAGAAATATTAGCTGAGTTTATTCAGTCTCATTTTCGGTTTCTCTTTATCAGTTACTTTTTCTTGTTATGTTTATTTTCATTCCTACATTGTGAAGCGCAATGCAGACGACTCATGCAAGTAAAACTACCGCTTAAAGAAAACATGAACAAGGACTGCATGTACAACATTCCATGCAGCTGTGGCAGGAAGTACAAATAAACTATATGTTGCATATATGACAGAGGAACATAGGAAAGTTATAACCTACATTGAAATTTTAAACTTTGAATTCAAGATGATTCCTTATATGTGGAAAAAGATATATATATATATATATATATATATATATATATATATATATATATATATATATATATCTTTACACACACACACACAGGGTGCGATGGGTACATTGTCGCCATTTCATAATTTCAATTTCGCGCAAGCGTGTTGTTTGGTTTTAATTTTGTCGACTGCACAGTATAGTAGGATCATTTGGGCACCATTTATGAGAAAAAGAGCACTATAATGCAATTCACTCCATCATAAATTTGGAAATGGCATACTGTACTGCTTGGCATTCGCACCGGAAACTCCAATACGATCATTTCAGAGTGTTCGGTTTAATCTGACAGTGCCGAGGATTCGAAAAGATTTGTATGAGCCTAATAGTGATTACGAAGGTGTTTGGAGTGATCACTAGTGATGGCGTCGTTATGCCTCTTCCCACAGGGCCTCAGACTCAATACAGAGGCCTACATCAATTGCCTTGAAGAGGTAGTGCTGCCTTGGACCAAGAGGGTGGCTGATGAAATATCCTATGTCTAGCAACAGCACTCTCCACCATACCACACAAGCAGGAGAATCCGGTCAGGGCTGTCAGATAATTTCTGCAACCACATCACTCCTTACATTTGGCCATCTAACTCCCCAGACTGCAACCCCCTTGATTATCATGTGCGGGGCGTAGTTGAGCGAAATACAAATAAAACTGCTTGTAACACCAAAGACGAACTGAAGGCAAAGATTATGGTAGCATTGACCAACTTAAACAAGTAGACTGTCCAGAAGAGTTGCAGGAGATTCCGAAGTTGTCTGTTAAAATGCGATATCAGTGTTATTTTCATTTTTGCGTAATTTAGAGGACAATATATCCATCATACCCTATATATATATATATATATATATATATATATATATATATATATATATATATATATTACAATGAATCATTTATACAAAAAGTAGATTAGTAAAGTTAATGATATATTGACTGATAAACTGCTACAAAAACAATCACAAATTGCTATATTAGTAAAATATAAAAAAAAAATCAACTTCAGCGTTGCGACTGCACGCTCCAAAAGTTTGTATCCGTTAACAATAACACATTTAAAAAAGAAAAACATATTTCGATTCGCATTTAATTTTTTCATCTACCTGAATTTCACCAAAAACAAAATAATTTCCATGCCTGAGGATGACTGAATGTAAATTTGAAAGTACTTGCGTATTAAAGAATGACCTTATACAGCTTATAATTTTAAAAAACAAGGATCATAACATTCATCGAGTAATTTGTGGGTTAATGCTCCTTTAAAATTTTGTTTGTGAAAGGATTTCGCCATTTTATATCATTAACTTTACTAATCTACTTTTTATATGAATGATTCATTATAATATAAATTGAACTGCACCACATATTTGATATATATATATATATATATATATATATATATATATATATATATATAATCAGATCATAGGTACTATAAAAACATCTATCTACCCACAATTTAGAAGAACCCTTTAGAAAAATTCGAGTCGAAAGCAATAAAATTCTATATAAATCACACTGGAAACATCCCGGTATAAGAGAGGCTCTGTATATTAAACATCTCTTTCCCACTATCAATCACACCTTATTTAACAATGGGAATCAAGAGAATTTTTGAAAATTTAAAAAAAATTACAGAAATGTTCACTGGAATTTCAGACGCTCGGAATAAACGCTTCAACTATTCAAAACAACGCATAAAAATAGAAAAAAAAACTTAAACAGTCAAAACGTGAAGAGAAATTAACAACGCCTAACCAACCCACCCTTGAAAATGGCTAAAGAAATGAGTGACTGAAAGCGCTTGGGACAATGGACAATATAGGCAATTTGTCCCCACCCTCACTCCTGCCAAACGGAAAAATGTAAGAACGCTGGAAAAGCTAAATAAAAAATAAATAAATGTTCTTTGTCTAAATGTTGCTGCCCAAATATCTATCTATCTATCTATCTATCTATCTATCTATCTATCTATCTATCTATCTATAGATCGGCCTGACGATTGCGTCTAGTATGAAACAGCCTGTCGCTTCTGAGTGCTGACTTCAATGTTCACTTTCATATTTACATATATATATATATGTATAGGGAGAGTTGGATAGAGATAGGGAGAGAGATCAAACACATTCTGTACATATTTATATATCTATGTCTGTCTGTCTGTCTGTCTATCTATCTGTTCATCTCTCTATGTCTGTCTATCTCATTCTCTTCATATCTATCTATCTATCGAGACGGAGAGGAGGGAGAGAGATCAAACTGTATCAAATAAAGGCAAAATAAGAGGAAATAATAGGTAATAGATATACTGGTAGTGTAGTGGTTACGGCGTGGATGTTGGAATCGTTGAACGAAGTTCAAATTTAGGGCTAGCGCATTGCGCTCGTTTTGACACAGTTTTTTCTCCACTCAGCAAATATCAGGATAGATTGGTTTCTTTAGCCTTGGATAGCAATCAGTCTGAGAAAAGGAAATCTTTGACTTCCAAGACGGGGTGACACTTCTTTGTCGTTTTGTTTTTGAAGTCATCTCCTTCTGATCTTTGACTAAAGAGGCAGGACCTACAATGTAGCAGGTGGTTTGAATTAAGAGTTTTCCTTCTCCTGGACTGGTTGCCACCCGAGGCTATAGGACCAAGTATATCCTGCTACTTTACCATTAGTTGAGTGGAAAAGAGATGGATTTATACCTTTCCGAAGGGTATTAATGAATTCAATAAACTTGACTGGAATTCGAACTCGGATCTCCGATTCCTCAATCCGAGAAGGTAAACATTACTCCACCACTATTAATAAAATCAGAAATGAAAACAATAAAGCAATGAAGTTCTAAAAATGGCTCTGAAATGGGAGGAAGCATCAAATAGTTCTAAGATTTTATAGAATTTTTCGAAAATTATTCCGTAATGAATAGAATTCATTTTTCTTCATCGAATTCAAATATACATGGCGAACTCTTTGACATTTACTGAGTTCATGTGGAACCAATTTATCGGGTTTCTTCATGCCAATTCTCTTGAGATGGTCCGATATTCTTGAAATGCTGACACCTGCTATCGGAGATATTTTCTCTGACATTTTGACGTGGGCTTTGTTCGATTATTGTTTCCAGATGTTGATTTTCAATTGCAGATGGACGTCCTCTACTACCTTGTGCTTGAAGACTCGTATCTCCACTGCGGAACTTCAGAAACCAGCAACGGTTCGATGAGTGGCTAATTCACAGCATGCTCTGATAATATTGGCAGCAGTTTGAGAAGAATTATGACGAAGCCTGAATTCATGCGAAAGATGTAAACACCTCTCTTCTTTTTTCATGTTCAAGGTGAGGGATATAAAATGCTTTAATTGAAATTCTGAAAGAGATGTGTGGGGATATATCACTACCCCCACCTTCACTTTGACGCACGCGCGACATTTTCACCCCTTCCTCTCACGTTCGGTCAGTCATAGTAGTAAACCGTTGTCTTAGCCTAAGATGAGGAAGAATTCATATTTTTCGCGCGCTTTTGCGCTGACGTCACGGCAAATTTAGTTTTTCAAAATCAGTCGCCCCCGTGGTCGTTTGACCATCGGCACGGGCCGGCTCCCCTGATCCTCTCGCCGGTGAACCCATAGATACTGGCAGAGAATTTTATTCGGCAAAACCTTGCCTAGACCTCATGGCTTGTCTCGGTATCTTAATACATACGACACGGTCGTCACCTTCATGACAGAAGCTAACATCTACCGAGCTCCCAATCCCAGGAACTTCCAACCTGATGAACGAGCATTTTTCACATTCTTCGAACTCATACTCTCAGAACCTGTTACTTTAAAAAGAACTACATACACTCACAATCATAAACTCTCGCAGTGAGTATTTTTCCTTGCCGTATGTTACTATGCATTACAACTGACTTTCTGAACCTTTCTTCTCGAAGAACTCCTTCCCGCCATAGTCATCTTAGATTTGAATTTTGCCGCGGGATCTATTCTCATTCACTACAATATTTCCAGTACCTTACTGAAGACAATCTACTTGGCCTCTTCTTCAACTAATAATTCCAGTACATTTATTGAAGGTCTTCACAGAAGACAATTTACTAATCTACTTGAATTCTTCTTCAACTACATTTCCAGTACATTTACTGAAGGTCTTCACGGAAGACTCTACTTGTTAAACTCTAATAAAATGTATGTTTGTTCTTAACCTTTTGTTGTTTTGCCTGTCAACTTCTTTTCACTTTGTACGTTTGTACGGTGGAAAGAGCACGTCTCTTTATATTTCCTTTTTTTTTACTTTGTCTGTGGATTCGGTAGTAGTGTGTAGCGTCTGGCACAAGGCCTTATTTTCGTAAGCCAGATCTGCACCGCTATCGTGTCCGCAACAGATGTATATATAATTTACAAAGACAACGTTTTAATCACTAAGAATGAATAATAGATGGTGGAGCAAAATTCGCACACCATAAAGACAATTTATTAGGTAGGTATTTACTCTGTCTCCTCACTAAGACTTTTTTAAGGTGTTCTTTTTTAGTTTAATTACACATGAAAATTTTACTTACGAGTTAATTGTTATATGTGATTTTCAAAATGTCCTCCTTCTTCTTCAAAACACAATTCAATTCTGTGCCTGTCGATTTCTTTGACATTTTACTGCATTCATATTTAATCAGTCCTTTAAGATCCACAACATTTCTTGGGCGAATCTGATAAACAACTCATTTCAAATGACCGTACAGAAATAAATACAAGGGTGTCAGGTCTGGCGACCTCGGTGGCCATATTACAGGACCTCTTCGACCGATCTATTAACCGTTATGGTGTACGACTTTTGCCTCAACCTGTATAAGTTTGTGAAACTTGTTTTTTTAACAATTCAACCCAAAGAAGGCAAAAAGACAACTAAGGCACAACTATAAGTGAAAGAGAAGGAAAATAATTTAAAAGGAACCGGAAACCTAATCTTAAACAGGTAACAAGGGATAAACCTCTACTCCTGTTCGAAAGACCGGGATGAGTTTGAACTGAACGATAGGTGAAGCTATCCACTCATATTGATAAACCTATCTACTCTTATTATAATAATATATTAGAACATAATTAAAAGTCTTGTTCAAAATCTGACATTATTTTCCAATTAACCTAACATAAATGTTTAGCAAAATAAAATGAAGCATGTCTACTTCTACATCGCAAAATAGGTAGGATTATCATTTTGCAGACGGATAATAACGGGCATGATTATAAAGAAGACATTAGACGAATTATTTTCGATATTTCTCATTCTTTTTATTGATCACTTCACAAAACAAATGCATCTGAACTAATCATATAAAAAAAGAAAATAGGCAAAATTTCTAGCTTACCGGAGTCTGTGTCGTCCGGTTTCATCAAAGTATAATTTTTCCCTTCGGTTAGACGAAAGTAAGTTTCATATATAAAAATGTAACAAACATTATTTATTGCAAAATAATATTTCGAACTACACAGTTGAGTCCGTGAATATTTTCTTCTCAAAGTATGCATTTAAAGGAACAGAGGGAAATATCGCGCGTATTTAATGTTATTTCTTCTTTCTTTTTAAGCATTTCACTACGAGAAAGGTGATAAAAGCCATTAAGATAGAAGGGGTCAAGGCAAAAGAGGAGGGCAACAGAACAGATTTCAAAGAGACAGAAGATGATGATTAATGTTGCAATTAAGTTTTGAAGATCGCAGTTGACGAAAGCAAGAAGACTGAAAATGGGGTCTACAAGCGGGAAAGAGAGGGGAAGTAAATTCTCTTCTACTTGTCATGATCTATCTATCTATCTATCTATCTATCTATCTCATTCTGTTCGTATCTATCTATCTATCTATCTATCTATCTATCTATCTATCTATCTATCTATCTATCTCATTCTGTTCGTATCTATCTATCTATCTATCTATCTATCTATCTATCTATCTCATTTTGTTCGTATCTATCTATCTATCTATCTATCTATCTATCTATCTCATTCTGTTCGTATCTATCTATCTATCTATCTATCTATCTATCTATCTATCTATCTATCTATCTCATTCTGTTCGTATCTATCTATCTATCTATCTATCTATCTATCTCATTCTGTTCGTATCTATCTATCTATCTATCTATCTATCTATCTATCTCATTCTGTTAGTATCTATCTGTCTATCTATCTATCTCATTCTGTTCGTATCTATCTATCTATCTATCTATCTATCTATCTATCTCATTCTGTTCGTATCTATCTATCTATCTATCTATCTATCTATCTATCTATCTATCTATCTATCTATCTATCTATCTCATTCTGTTCGTATCTATCTATCTATCTATCTATCTATCTATCTATCTATCTATCTATCTATCTATCTCATTCTGTTCGTATCTATCTATCTATCTATCTATCTATCTATCTATCTATCTCATTCTGTTCGTATCTATCTATCTATCTATCTATCTATCTATCTATCTATCTATCTATCTCATTCTGTTAATATTTATGTGACACTGAGTCTGTGAAGTGGTTAAATGTTAATTCTGAGCAGAAAAAGTGTTAAGCCCAAAATGAAATATATACTGGAAGATATATATATATATATAGAGAGAGAGAGAGAGAGAATAGAAGACACTTTCTATGGTGATGTGGAAGTGAAATTAGATTGTCTCCACTCCTACGAATTGGAACGATACATCAAGAGTTTACTTATTTATCTCTCGAAAATCTGGCATGCGCATAAATATCTCGTTTTTGTGAAATTATAATCATTAACGAGAAGAGAGACGGATGAGAACTATATTTTCGTTGGCGAAAACGGATCGAGAAATGAAAACATGGAATGAACCCGCTGAATATGAAAATCGATCCTGTCGTGGCAGGAAGGTGGTCTGGTTTGTGCTTTCGCTGAGACAGCTATTGTCCCATGCATGGAGAACAGCTCGTCTCTTTGCTGAGAATTTAGGTAAACAAACATATTTTCATTGTGGAAAACAAATTGGGAAATAATTTTATCTCTTGTTCGGAAGGTTTAATGAGAAAGCAGTGATCTGATTTGTGTTCTCGCCGGACAGAAGGTAATTATAGGCAAGGGAGTTAGAGAGTTAAAATTAATGATGAGAATAATCTACACCCTTTCGCTTACGCACTTTAAAAATTAAATTTGTCACAACGACAGTTATGCCAGTCCTGAGAGGTGGGCAGAGTTAAGGAACGTGGAAGAGACAGAATTTAGCGCTGCCTGTGTGGAGTGGCGGTGCGAGATGTGAAGTGAAGCAGGTTGGAGTTAGGGGAGAGGCAATACCTGTGATTACTCCCAATGAGGGTGGATAGTTCTCCGAATTTGGAAAATTGATTATGAAAGTAGAAATAGGGAACAAAAAAACCCTTTTGTGATCAATGCGATAATTGGGGAATCACCGTATTCCCAGAACCTTTTGCCTCCACGCCAGTTTTGGGCCGAAATGCATATAAGCAGGGGGCTTTGGAAGCTCAGAGAAATAGGGCTGAGAACCCGCATCGAGTGCTTCTGGAATCCACGTTAGCTGCCATCACATTTCCTGATTCTAAAGAACTTTGAACCCAGCTCCTCCAGACCTTTAGACGAGGCCCAGTGTTCTTATAGTGATTGATGCGGGAAGGGTTATTTTTTGTTGTACGAAGATCGATATAAACCTATTTAAGATTGATCTAATGAATCTCTCGTTTTATTTTTTGTCGTGAAGATATTTTCTACCTACTAATATAGAACCGGCCACATCTTGAACAAGCACTGCGATTACTATGACCTTCAATCTTCCACTGCTCTAAGATCAAGAACACAGCGTGGGCAGAATTGGTGTGGATCGAAGCGGCTAGCGACAAACAACCAGCCTGGACCAGCGTCAGCACTGACCAGCGCAGAGACAGCCCTGCGGTTAAAATGTCGTCTTAATACCTTGAGGACAGGACCACTAAATATGGTTACACCACCGGGTTTAGGCTGTAAAAGGCGTTCTATCTATCTATCTATCTATCTATCTATCTATCTATCTATCTATCTATCTATCTATCTCATTTTGTTCACATCTCTCATTCCGTTCATATCTGTCTGTTGTGGAGTAAACAGTACACAACCGGTGACTATATTGTCGAGTCCATAACTATAAATAAAGACCACCTGGTAAGCGGTTAGAAGAAGAATCTGTTTGGAGTCAGTCTTCAGACTAAGTAATACAGGCGACACGGCAAGTTATCCAAGCATTACTTATATTATAAGCGCTACGAGGCGTATTATAACACTGGCGACAAGGGATTCGAAAATCAGGCGATTTATAACCGTTGTCACGAGGATTAGGAACTCTTACAACTTAAAACAGTAACGAGGATTCAGGAACTCATACGATTTGTAACTGGAGTTACAAGGATTTTGGAAATTCATACTGAGTGAACAATTACGGAAAAATACTTGTTGCTTTATGGAACAAGGATGCGCGTGACGACAAGAATTTTAACCACGCTGGTTTAAAAGAAAATTCTTGTGTAGAAGAAAATATGTTTCTCTTGGGTATTTGAAAAAAGCATATTTTTGCGAATATGGAGCAAATTTTGGTTAGTTAGTTTAAATTCAACAACATCAACAGAAACAGCAACACCAACAAAAACAAGAACAGCAACAAGAGTTGTTGGATATAATTCTGAAGAAAACAAAACATTTTTCAGTGTCTCTTACGCCAGACGCTATCCAAAACACCATATCAGAATTTGTATACAATCCTGATGAGGGATTGACTTTTTCTGAGTATTTTCGTAGATATGAACAAATATTCAGTCAGAAATGTAGTGGCTAGGAGGATGAGAGAAAAACGAGATTTATGCTGAGGAAAATAGCTACGATAGGGTATGAAAAATACTGCAATTACATATTACCGAAAAAAAAACCCAGGTGAAATCAGGTTTGAAGACACGGTACACATTCTGACGAAAGTCTTTAGTGACAAGAGTTCTCTGTTTAATGCTCGTTGGAAGTGCATGAATCTAACCAAAAAAGAGGACGAAGATTTTGTCACGTATGCTGGTATTTTCAATAAAGAATGTGAAAAGATTAGAATAAAGGAAATGATTCCGGATATGTTCAAAGGGTTAATTTTCGTTCAAGGTCTAACAGCTAAAAAAGATGCTGAAATACAAATGAAAAGTTTAACGAAAATTGAACAAAACAGAAATATTACACTGCAAGAAATAGTGGACGATTGCTGAATCTGAAATTATCTGAAATACGATACTGAAGAAATTCAGAAAAAAAGAATGTGCTTTTGGTACAAGCAAACGACAAATATGTAAAAAGGAGAATAAATCCTTGTTTCAGATGTGGTAAATTACATCTTGGAAAGGACTGTGCATTTAAAAATGCAGAATGTTACAAGTGTGGAAAAAGAGGACATACAAAGTCACACTGCAAAACCAAACCAAGAAAAAATTCTCATAGGAAGCGATTCGTACACAGAATTGCGACGATAAAAATGGTCACAGAAAACAAAAGGAAATTTGTAAATGTGAAAACAAATAATGTGGGTGGGAAAATGCTACAGGAAACTGGTGGAAATATTTTAATAATTAGCGAAACCTCATGGAAGGCAATACCTAATAGACTACAATACTGGGTAATTTTTGTCCGAGTCTACGGGCTCGGAATCGCCTTACGTAAAAACCGGCCTTGTGCTACATCCTGACTTGTGGGGAGGTTTGGTAAATGACAGAAGAAACCGTTTGGAATCAGTTTTCAGACTAAGTAACACAGACGTCACGGCAAATTGCCGAAGAATTACTTAAATTATAAGCGCCGAGAAGCGCGTTATAACACTGTCTATCGATTTCATTCCGTTCATATCTATCATTCTGTACATATCTATCTATCTGATATATATTTTCAAGATGACATAAAATACGACCCCTAAACAGTTTTTGTACGGTGAGCTGGTCAAAAGAAAAAAAAACTGCACATTAAACTGAAATTAAGGTATAAAGATTACACCCAGAACGCACTGTAGAATGCCAACGTTATGCGAAACGATAGGGGAAAGCCTCTCCCCTGATCCTTCGTCCTGGGGTAAAGCGGTTCATAATAGTCAGAGAGACTTTGAACAGAATAGTGTTGAGCATCAGTTCGTAAGGCTCTTGATGTTATTTTTGCTGAGATTTTTATCTCAGAGTTTGATACAACGTATCATGAATGCGGTTGCATACGTGTTTCGAGTGGACTGTGTTATGTATTCGTATTGTGTATTTATCCTGTCCATTGTTTTCAAAGAAATAAAACAGAATGACAATTTGACAAGGCGCATTTTAACAGAGAAATGTGTCTTCTAATAGATAAACAAAGTATTAGGTTGGTGCAAAAATAATGTCGTTTTTTGACGTTCAACTTCATGTGAGAAAACGACATTATTTTTGCACCAACCTAATATTAAGAAAGAGGAAAAAATAATTAGAGAAAAAAGATTTCTAAGACTGCTTTTGCGACATCAATCCTCCTCTATGGCAGTGAATGCTGGAAAATATCCTCACTGATTAACAGGAAACGATATAATAGAAATATATTACGACATAAGGCTGATGGACGGAGCATGTGACCAACTAGGAAGTTTAAAAAATGGGAACAAAGGGGATACTTAGAATCAGAAAGAGATAGCTATTTTTGTGACGTATAATAGGGAAAGAAGGTTTGGAGTATTTAACACTCACAGGACATATTGAAGGCAAGAGGGAAACATTTATAACCTACTTAACGACCTCGTGCGAATGGATAGTAGATTATGGAATTGGATTTATAATAGGATAACAAACGTCTTTTAGCGGTACAAAGAATAGGAAGCAGTGGAGAGTCATGATCGACCACGTTCTGAAAGAGCTCTGTATAACGAAGAACAAGAAGATGAAATAGAAGATTAAGTAATAAATTGTGATAAATTGTAGAGTAATTTTTAGTGAGCTAGTATGGTTGGCGATCGCTGTGGAATTCAATCCTCACTGGGGACTTATAATTATATCCTTGTGCCAGAACTAAACTAAGCTTTCCCATAGTTGTAACGTAGTTCCCTGTGTCTTTTTTTTAAAATAAATACTTTCATGGTAATTGCTTTGGTGAACTTTCTTACTTAGATTTTATGAATTTAAGCCTAGTACTTGATTGGCATCAAGGTCTCATCATGTTACGGTTAAAATGGCGAGATGTAACCGTAAGTTCTATGCTAACAGTTTCTTCCATCGCTCTTCTCGCTTGTAGAACTCTCTTCCGGCTTCTTGTTTCCCAGTTTTATCAAAAATTTAAATGGAGTGTCAATTGTTATCTCATGTCTTTATTTATACTCTCTTATTTTTGTCTCTCCTTAATAGTGTTTTTTTCTCACGTTCTTTAATATTCAGTAAACCCATGTGTCTTAGTGGCTTTATTACCTTGCTTGAAGCGAAATGATTAAAAAAAAGCTTAGTGATATAAAAATATGGGCTTCAGTAATTCAGTGAATACTGAAATCCGAATATACGTAGGCAGATCCATATTGACATGGATAGAGAGAAATTAGAAATTATATTATTCAATTGAAAGAGACACGTTGGTAAGTAAATTACGATTACCAGTCGAGGAAGCATATACAAAAATAATAGCGTCTTTGAAAGGAAGGAATCTTTTTGCAAAGAAATAGATTTCTTTTGTCTTCTCTGAGAATAGCTTTTGTAAATACGTTCCGACCAAACTACTTATTTGTCGAATATGTAAAACTAGCAACAGGGAAGAAAGAGGAATAGCAATAGTAACAACAGACAATTTACAAGAATGAAAAGAAGGAATTATAATTATATTAATGATAACGGTGAATAATACTTGCAATAGCTAGTAGTGTAACGGATATCAGCGCCGTAAGTGGTATAGGCGATCCGCGTTCGGTCTTCAACCTAGTCAGTTAACATTTTCTTTTTTCCTAATAGAGTGCAATCATAGATTGTTTTTAGATGTGTATACAAAGAATAAGATCAGTATTGTGTTTTGTATTCATGATGGAGCAAAAGTTTATCTTTAAATACACGTTCTCTTTGGAATATTTAAAATATCATGTTGAAACTTTTATTTTGTATAAATGCTATTTCTGAATTGCCAGACATTTTTTTTAAGCGTTTCACCCCAACCAATGCGGGAAACGACGAGCACGCAAGGAGTTACAGAGAGTTGGAGTGAGAGCAAATAGGAGTGATAGAGGAAAGGATGAAGAGAAGGGTAGGGGATAGATCAAGACAATTGGAGATGTCGATTGACATTACATTTGAATAGTTGGAGATTATAGTTGTCAGGGAAACAAGAATAAGGAAGGGAGTTCCACCTGGCGAGAGGTACAAGACATGAAGCTATTGGAGTAGAAGAGACGGCTACATTTATTAGTTTCAACAGTGAAAGGGTGAGAGCGGGATGCCAGCCTGGTAGGACGCTTAAATTCATGAAGTCTGGGAACCAGCGAAAGCAGCTCATCGGAGCGATTACCATGAAAGTATTTGTAAAAAAGACAGAGAGAGGCGACGGCACGTCTGTGAGAGAGCGACTGCAGACGAGATGCTAGATCAGGGCCAATTACATTGCATATCCGTCTCTGGATCCTGTCAAGAACCCCGAGACAAACAGAAGGGGATCCAGACCATGTATAGCAGCAATACTCCATGCAAGAGCGAATGGTTGATTTGTAGATTTGAAGGATCGATTCCGGGGAGAAAAATTTCCTGGCGCGGCACAGGGAGCCAGCTTTCCTTGCGGTGGACGAAGCTATTGACTCAATATATTTGTTCCATCTCAGGTCAGCAGACAACGTGAGACCGAGCAGCCGCAGCGAGGTGCTCTCGAGAAGTTGAGCGTCAGACATTCTAATGGGGGGTAGGGAAGGATCTCTGTGCTGATTAATAGAGTGCAGTTTTGTTTTTGAGGCGTTAAAGTTAACCAGCCAATTCCTGCCCCAGTTCACAACCGATTGCGCTTCCTTTTACAAAAACACCCTTTGGAAAGCCATGAATTTATCTTTTGTCCTCTAAGCAAAGGGTTAAATACCAGATGCAGCTGGGTTATGAAGCCTTGAATGGCAGCTATTCTAGGGAATGGAAAACTGAATTCTATGAGAATTCGTGAAGAATTAACAGGAAGTCGATTTCCCAAGAGGTCCTGGCAAATCATAAAGGAAAGGAAATTGTGGAGAGACGTGATCTTCTACAGAAAATTCCGCATCGGAACAGCTGTAGGATTAATTCGTCACGAAAAATAATCTAAAAATTTCCTCATCTGCAAAAATCGCCATGAAAAATTTTCTGGATAATTCCTCGAGAAGAATGTTGTGGAAAATTCGTAGTGAGAAATGGACGCTGAAAATTCGCCGGTAAAACAGTTAAATGTAACCACCACTTCTACTCCAACAGCTTCTTCTCTTGCACTTCCCGACAGTGGAACTCCCTTCCTCTTACTTGCTTCCCTGATAGCTATAATCCTAAAAAATTCAAATGTAATGTTAATCGACATCTGATGGCTTGATCTTGGTACCCGTCCTTCTCTTTATCCTTTCATCAAACACTCCTCTTTACTCTCACTCTCTGTAACCCCTTGTGTGCTAGTGACACCCCTGCCTTGCTTGGGGAGAAATGCCTAAAAAAATGAAGTGGAAAATTACAGGAACTTTTGAGAAAAATTCGTAGCGGAAAAATCTGTGGAAAATTCGTAACTGAAAATCGGTAAACGTCGCGGAGAATTCGTCACGAAAAATGTCACGGAAAATCTAATGTGAATCATGAAGGAGAAAATTCATTGTGGGAACATATTTGTCAAATAAATTGTGGAAAAGTCGTGGCCAAAATTCTTACGGAATTTTCGATGTGTTAAATGTTGCAAAGAACCCTTCAGTATCTGTCTATATTTCTGAGATGAGGTATTATGTACACTATTTACATTAATCGGACTATTGTCCTCATCTTTGTCGCCATATTTATTACAACGTTTCGGCCTTTCAGTATCTGTCTATATTTCTGATATGAGGTATTATGTACACTATTTACATTATTCGGACTATTGTCCTCAGCTTTGTCGCCATATTTATTACAACATTTCGGCCTTTGTAAAGTCCGGCCTTCTTCAGGTAGTTGGAATGTCAAACTGAACCCTTTATTTAAACATGGCACGTGGAACTAGAACAGTCTACCCAAGTGAGCGAAATAAAGGGTTCAGTTCGACATTCAAACTACATGAAGAAGGCCGGGGCGTACAAAGGCCGAAACCTTGCAATAAATATGGCGACAAAGATGAGGACAATAGTCTGAATAATGCAAATAATGTACATTAAAAGAAATCTCTGTTATTTGAGTTATTATTGTTCGTTGATAATTCTATGCTTGGCTGATAATTGAATTTGTAGCAAATAACTCGATTTTTTAAGTAGAAATTTGATTTTTATACAATAATTTGATTTTTAACAAATAATTCAACTTTTAGCTGATAATTTCGCTTTTAGCTAGTATTTTTTTATAATTTGAAATCTCGATTTTTAGCTGAAAATTCCATTTTAGTTGATACTCATATAATTTTGCTGATAATTGCATTTGAATTAATCAGGATTAATTAAATGATAATTCGGTTTTTCGCTGATAATTTGATTTTTAGCTAACCATTCGATTTTTAATAGATGATTCGTTTTTAGCAGATAATTTAATTTTTAAGTAGTAATTCTGTTTTTAGCTGATATTTCTCTTTTTAGCTGATAATTTGATTTTTAGTTAAATGTTTTAGTTGCAATTGCATCTGGAGCAGATTATTCGATCTTTTAGGTGAGATTTTGTTTTTTATTTGATAATTTTATTCTTTATCTGGTAATTCAATTTTTAACAAAGAATTCGATTTTCAGTTGATATTCATTTTAGCTGGCAATTCTGTTTTTAGTTTATATTTCGTTTTTTAGGTGATGATTCTATTTTTAAATGTTACCGAAGTTCTTTGACATTGTAAATGAATTTGAATAAAAAAATAGACAAACCTCTCATCTACAGATCCCATCCCCAACAACGGAATTCGGATGCAAAAGACAAAAACTGCAGGCAAAATAAAAAAAAATTAGAGAAAAAAAAACTTCCAAATCGTCAGTGATGTATTTCAAAATTTGTGGGCTTGGTGGAACGAGTCGTATTAGTTCTCAAAGTTTACCGCTTGGCGGCGTTGGGGGCCTTTCAATTGTAAACAAAGATGGAATGTACGATACATTAGCCCGTGAGTGAGGAAGTATTTTTGCTATGTTGATTAATAAGTATATATTTATTTATGCCATATATACATATTTATATGTGGTTAACATAGTGGTTCTATAACTAAAAAATAACCCTTACCCATATACGGACAATCGGCTTTAGCGGACCACCTCCCTATTAGTCTGTTGATGAAAGGTTTGTCTGTACATTGATAAATACCAAGAAAATTATTTATTAAAACCAGGAAATGTTAAAAATATGTAAATTCGTCTGTTTTAAAAAGTTTATGTTGCGCTAATTAATAATACGAAAGTAAAGATTTTCCTATATTTTCTATTTTAAATAAGTTGTGTTTTAATACTGTCGGGGTTAAACTGACTAAAAAACAACCTAGATATTTTTTACTAAAATTACTGAAATTTCTACTAATTACAATCACCCTTTCTTAACGACTTACCTGTTTAATTACCTCGGACTTATGATCAGTTAAAAAATCTCATAAAATAAAAAAATCAGTCAGTATTTTACATTGTACATAACTTTGATTATGAGTGTTTTCCCTTTCTTCAAAATGGATCAAAATAAATAAAATAAATGAATAATATGAATAATAAATAGAAACGTGTACTATATAGAGGAAACGTGTACGTCTGGAGGGGGGATTACATTCACTTACTTGGAAAAGGTATGAATCCTCTTCTTCTCCCCCCCAGCTATGGGTAAATAGCAGGTCAGCCTTGCATAGTAACTGGTCTATCGCAGAAAGAAATGGCAACCTACTCCGTGAAAAAATTACTTCGTCAGTCATGTATCGAAAGATACGTGATCACCTATGAGTGTATCACTCATGGCACATAACTGACTGCCTCTTTTTTATTGTCATTAGGTTTTCAGTTTTCGTTGTTATATTAAAAGCGAACGTGTTAAAAAGTTTTGGCAGATTTTTATTTTTTTCATTTTTTTTTCCTTTCTTTTCGTTGCTGAACAAAGGAAGTGAAATCTGCGACAGTTTCGTCTTCATTTCACAAATAAACTTGTTTAATAAATGACTAAATTTTTCGAGTTTTGCCAACTCTTCGACGACCCAGGAGAGAAGTGGAAAACCTCGACGTTATTCCTTTTAAAAATTATGATGCAACGTTTTTATCGCCAAGATGGACAATTTTATTTCCGAAGAGATTTAGCAAATTGAGAATTCGTCATCGAGGGACAGGAAAGAATTGTTTCAAAAAGAAAATATTGTTAAAATTTCGAGAGGTCAAATAGTGGAACAGAAATACATCTATCTATCTATCTATCTATCTATCTATCTATCTATCTATCTATCTATCTATCTATCTATCTATCTATCGAAGTAATTTACAGAATCTCGAGCTGATTTTAGAATGTGTTTATTACGTTTACTGTTCAATACACGACTCTATTGCATAAACATTTAGAAATAAATTAGAAATGTTACAAGTGGTGCAAAAGGGACATTCTTTTTTTTCTTTTTGACATGATATTGTGTGTGCTTTCATGCCCTTTCAGGACGTGGGCGATCATGGCTCTCCACCACCCTATATCCCTTGCAGCTCTCCGCAAGTTCCTTCCCTCTGCTTCCTCCCCCATACCACGTTCTGTCATCCACCTGCTGAAGCTGCTTTCCTTTGTCTCTCTTTCCCTCTATTCGACCCGTGAGTTTCAGATTCTCCAGGCCCTCATTATGTGTCCCAGAAACTTCAGCTGCCTCTTTCTGAAGTTAAGTATAAGCTTTCCCTTTGTTTGTAAACTCTCTAAGACCTCATCGTTGCTCACATTCTCGGTCCATGATATCCTTAGCATCTTTCTGTAGAACCACATCTCCGTCGCCTCGAGTCTCTTCTTCATCTTTGAGGAATTCGTCCAACATTCGCTGCCGTAAAGAACAGATGTCACGTAACAGATGAGTATTCTTTTCTTTGCTACCAAAGAAGTCCTCCTCTCAAAAGGGACATTAAAGCTTTCTAAACCTAGAAACAAAGAAAAGGGTGTTGGATTGATATGTGATATCCATCCTCTTATATGGCAGTGAACGCTGATGGCCGCCGTTGATAGGCCTTTGTGGAGGAGATTCAGTGTGGCTAGACCCTACGATTTCAAAAGTCAAAGGGATGATGATGATGATGATGATGATGGACAATCTCCCCATGAATGAGCAGAAAACTGGAGATAACAGAATTGCAGTTCAATAGAAATACACTGAAAATTCCATGGGCGGATCGAGTAAGCAACAAGGAAGTTTTAAAGCAAATGTTAACAGAAGGAACCCTTCTACTCGGAATCAGGAAAAGACAGCTGAAAATCCTAGGGCACATAATGACGACTTAGAAGTTCTAACATTCAGAGAGAGAGAGAGAGAGAGAGAGAGAGAGAGAGAGAGAGAGAGAGAGAGAGAGAGAGAGAGAGAGAGAGAGCGCCAGCCAGCCAGCCAGCCAGCCATCTACATGACGATTTTGTGCGAATGGATTGCAGAACGTTACTCTTATCAAAGGGAGAAAAATGTTAAAGGTCAGGAATAATAGGAAGCTTTGGAAATCCATGATCCCCGATGTCCTGAAGGGACGTGTCATATTGCTGTAGAGTAGGGATCAGCATCCTGCTCTTCCCTACTATTTTGACAATGGACTGCTCCTACTTATAAATATGGCAAGTAGCCACATTAGAGTAGTATTTGAGCAGTAGTGGATTTATTCAAGTTTTTCGTTCTATGTATGAGTATTTAATATAGTTCTTCTTTGTTTTCCCCATACCTAGTCTTCTGTTCTTGCGATACTCTCTTTAACGACGGCATTCGTAATGTTCGGCGGTTATGAACAAAGACAGCATTACAGCACATATAGAAGAAAACGGATGATAGTTGATCCAAATCCATTACATGAGTCGTACGGCTGAAATAGCGCTTGGGAACAGCTGCCTTTAACGGCCATTTCGTTTAGTGACGAGTCCATTCGAACGGAATTCGTTCGGTTGGCGAGTAACGGCTGTGCTTGTCTTTACAAACCTTTCGATAATGACTAAAATCGAGCGAAAGCATGCTGAGAAGAGTTGTTAATACTTCAAGCCAATTACTTCTGCCACGGGTTAGAATTTTCATGTGACCACTTATAAAATAGTTTCATTACAATAGATAAGTGTGCGTGTCTGTATTTCTGAGATGAGGTATTATGTACACTATTTACATTATTCGGACTATTGTCCTCATCTTTGTCGCCATATTTATCACAACGTTTCGGCCCTTCGGTATTTGTCTATATTCCTGAGATGAGGTATTATGTACACTATTTACATTATTCGGACAATTGTCCTCATCTTTGTCGCCATATTTATCACAACGTTTCGGCCCTTCAGTATTTGTCTATATTTCTGAGATGGGGTATTATGTACACTATTTACATTATTAGGACTATTGTCCTCATCTTTGTTGCCATATTTATTACAACGTTTCGGCCCTTCAGTATCTGTCTATATTTCTGAGATGAGGTATTATGTACATTATTTACATTATTCGGACTATTGCCCTCATCTTTGTCGCCATATTTATTACAACGTTTCGGCCGTTGTATGCTCCGGCCTTCTTCAGGTGGTTGGAATGTCGAACTGAACCCTTTATTTCGTTCACTGGGTTAGACTGTTCTAGTTCTATGTTTAATGGATGCCAGTTATCAGTTATCTCCTGTTAATTTCCCCTCTGAAAGTTCTCCACTGCCTTAGCCGGGTATTGAACTCACACTCTTTGGGTTCTGTCACTAGATCTAACTAACGCCTTTATCCACTGTGCCAAATGTGCATAATCCAAATACCATTTGATCAAGTATTCTTGTCAATTTTCTTTTTGCAACAAAGTTCCTAACAATATTTTTTTCGATCGTCATGTGTATGTTGCATCCGGTGGTCATTTAGTACGTTTTATCACTTTCATAATAGAATGCTGTATCGTGATTACATGAGAAAATCCCAAGCGAACCTGGAAAATATTAACAATTTTAAACACACACACACGTCCATACATAGAAGCCGTATTTAAATAAACAATCTAAATCTTATTTTTATTACTTCAAACGCTATTTTAGAGGTTACCCGTTTTTGAAATAGACAACTATTTTTTTCCTTTTAAACAGTGTGTATTATGTCTACCGGCCTGTGTAGCCGAGAAAACTTAATAAAGGTAATGCGCTTTTTAATTTGTGACAGTTTAGAGGATGCCAAAAAAAAATTTTTTTAGAAGTATAAAACCTGTGTTTTACGCTAACGTCTCATCTTTTTCCTTCTCTAAGAAATTTGAATTACTAAATTACCTTCTCATAATTTTGAATTATCGTCTGTTACAAGTCTGTATTGTATTGGCCACCTCGAGGTGGTGTAATGGTTAGCAAGCTTGTCTCGCTAGAACAATTACGACTGAGTAGTGAGTTCGATCCTCACTGGGTGCCCCATACTTTCGGCCTTGTGCCACATCTAAACTACGTTTAGAAAATAACTACAAGTCTGTATTGTACTACGGCCTTTGGATTTAAAAATTAAAGCAATGTAAAGCGTTGGCTTATGAAAGGAATACAAGTCCTAAAACATGTACCAACATTCAAGGAATGCTATATAATTTACTTACACGCATAGTTACACGTAGAAACAGACATATATTTACATATGGGCATACACACATTTACACACACATATGCATATAAACAGAGACGGGCATACACGAATTTACACACACATATGCACATACACAGAGACGTGCGCACGCACACACACATACATACCAAATATAGCCAGATCCAAGAAATCTTTGAGAAAAGTTGCGAGACACTTTTTTCTTTTTTATGTGCCGTGTCCTTTCAGGACGTATGTGATCATGGCTCTCCACTTCACCTTATCCCTTGTAGCTCTCAATAAGTTTTGTCCGTTTGCTATTTCCCCAGGCCATGTTCTGTCATCCACTTGCTTAAGCCCGCTTGGTATGTCATGCTTTGCTTTCCTTTGTCTCCCTTTCCCTCTATTCGACCTGTGAGTATCAGATTCTCCAAGCCATCCTTTCTCATTACGCATCCCAGAAATTTCAGCTGCCTCTTCCTGATGTTAAGTATAAGCTTCCTCCTTGTTTGCATCCTCTCCAAAACTTTATCGTTGCTTACACGCTCGGCCCATGATATCCTTAGCATCCTTCTGTAGAACCATACCTCGGTTGCCTCGAGTCTTTTCATCTCTGAAGAGACCGTCCAACATTCACTGCCGTAAAGGAGGACAGATGTCACATAGTAGCTCAGTAGTCTTTTCTTCTGCATATAAATATATGTCAGGGACGTGACGTCTGTATAATGCAAGGTAGACAATGCCTAACGTGAATAAAATAGATCAGCAGCCCTTACTTTCCCATTCCGTTCCAATATGCGGCTAACCCAACTACATTGTGAACATTTCTCGGATTATTATGCATAAAATACAAAATATTTTTGTATATTTTCTACATAAATATCACAAGCTGTCTACCCTGAGTAATTTCTGAAGACACGTGCCTGATATATATATCTATATATATATATATATATCTATATATATATATATATATATATATATATATATATATATATATATAATTATTTATTCGAAAATTATAACAGTTATAAAAACACTACAAAATAGCCATTTTGTTTCAACACTTCTGGTCTCTTATCAAGTGATGGTGTTGAATGTAGAATAAAGGTTTTTAAAAGGTTAAAATCGACCAAACACCCCTTGCTATGGGAAACGCTGTTACATAAGCTGGAATGACCAATCAAAATGCAAGTATATGAGAATTCAAAAAACTTGACAACGAACCTTGGTTATAATAATTAATTAATGCTTTAATGTTAAGGTTAGACTAAAATAGAATTCATTCTAACTAATTAATATTAAATTTTACTATAAAATTAAAAATTACCAATTTTAAATTTTAAATTTGATCTGTATTAAGTTTAAAAAATTATAAAATTACTTAAAGAAGAAACTGACGAAAAATACACGTTTTGTTATTTATTTTGTTTTTATTGAAAGGCCAAAAATTAAGTTAGAATAAACGTTAAAATCTAATGTTGCTCTGGGCTTCGTTACAACTTGAATACATTTGAAGTGATGATATGGGCAGGGGAGGGTGAAATCTTGTAAAAGACAATACATACACAATCAGATTATAATACACAAACACGTAGACATATTTAGATATATACACACGCAAAAAGCGACGAAACAAGAAATAAGTGCCCACAACTCTTAAAAAAACAACAACATATACATACAATGAAAGGGACATATAAACGATTATACACACATACATTGATAAAGACATACACATATACACACCAAGAAATATTCAAATTTGAAAGTGTTAGTCAACGAATTCAAACACACTATTAAAATATAATTTATACGGTCAAAGATATATAGATAAAAATGGTTGAATAGATAAGGTTTAATATGAGTAGAATAGAAAAAAAATATTCGTCAATGAACAACATAAGGAAAAAGAACGCCAAAATATATAGGAATGGATAGAAAAATAAATATATACGCATATAAAAATAAGAAAAACACAAATTCAAATGTCCAGGCAAAATGTAACACTTAAAAATAACACTAACAAATAAAGAAAACTCATAAACACACAAATATATATAAATATCTCATATATAATTATATACGCATCAGTACACATACACGAGGACAAATATATAACAATATATGAAAAGATATATAAGGATAAGAAATAAATATATAAATGAGCGACATGGTATAGTCTGATTATAGTCCGATCATATGTAAATATATATGCTAATGTATATATCTGCACCTCGTAAACTCTACGTGTTCAGAACTTGGCAGCTGATCTCTCATCTGACCTTGCTGTACCAGTAGAATGGATGGAAAAACTTGCTGGTCACATTCAATACTGCGTAAACCAAACTAGAGACATTCCCTTGTAACCGATCGGAGCCAGAATTTTCACCAATCGCGAGGAACGGATGTTCTCTCAAGTAGGCCCAGTGTCTTGAGCGCTTATTGAGACTTACACTCAACCCAGACCTCAAGTAGAACTTGTAATTACAATCAATCGCTAAAGAGGCTACAAAATCGTCATATCCCTGTACCGCCTCAGTAAGTACCTGGATCCTCCTGCTATCCGATACATTTACAAGAGCCAAACTCGATAGATTCCAAAAGCGTCTCCGCGGCCATTTGGGCTACGAATTATTTTCCATCCTACAACCCCTTTCCTCACAGACGAAAAGTGGCAACCCTCTTGCTACTCTTTCGCTTTTTCCTTAGTTCCACCAATTCTAACCTTCACGGCTAAGACCCTAATCCTGCCACGCCCATTGTAGCGAACCACCAACATTCCCTTCGCATCCCATCAGTAAGAATTATGTTCCACTTGAGCAGTTTCTTCCCAAGAGGATTCTTACCGATCGCTATAATCTTAACCTCTTCAAGTCTAGGGTTAACAGTTATCTTCCCCACATATACACACATACTGTGCTTAACTCTTACTCTGTAACTCTCTACCTTTTGCCTTACACAGGATGAGCATCGTTGACAAAAAGACAGTCAGATAGATAATGAAGTCATTGAGATAGATAAATAAACAAGTAACCGGTATATATATATATATATATATATATATATATATATATATTCATACATGTTTCATTAAATAATATAGATAAGTGTTGTCTATATATTTTATGTAAGTTATTTTCATATCGTCTGATAAGCTTAATAATATTATCATTAAACAATGAAAGAAAATCACAATATTGATACATATTTTTTAATCCAATTTTCTTTCATTGTTTAATGATAATGTTATTAAGCTTATCAGACGATATGAAAAGAACTTACATAAAATATATAGACAACACTTATCTATATTATTTAATGAAACATGTATGAATGAAAAAAATGCTGCCTAAATACACACACAATATATATATATATATATATATATATATATATAAAGAAACATATAGATATATTACGAAATAGATATGACAAACGTAAACATGTAGGTAGATATGAACAGAATGAGGCAAGTAGATAGTTGTGAAATGACGACCGATAGAAATAATTACCAACGGCTGCGAAGTTAATCTTGTAAACTGTGACCCTTGACTTTAATGCTCACTCTAAGTACCCCACTTTAAAGCGAGTGCCTGACTTTGATTCGTTGATGCTTTAGTCTGTTTAGTTAATAAAACAACCGTGTATTTTCTGCTGACGTTATAGGATTGGGAGGTGTTTGAACCTAAGTCAAAATTGAGAACTTCGAATGTTGATTTTTAGTGCAAAGCAGAGCCCCCAGCTTTGAATAATTGGCGCAAGACAGGTTTCCTATCCCAAGTTACCTCTTATCCTCGTTTAACGTTTGGCCGTACTAATTTAAGCTTAGCGAGATAAATATACAACCCCAATTGTGATATAGTACTTGCTTCGAATAGATATGCAGTAGCAACATATTAAGGCTCTTTTGCATCTTATTTCCCCATCACTGATTCACAGAATTGTAATACAATAACTGGTGCCCGTGACCTGGAACTCCGAATGAGATAAATATTTTTTTTTTTTTTTTTTTTTTTTACTTATTTCACGCCAATCAAAGCGGTAATTCCACTATAATGCAGGAGGTTACTGAAAGTGAAAGAAAATGAAAATACCGAGAATGGAGAGGATTGATGAAAAGGACAAAAAAAAAAGAAAAAAGAAAAAGGAACAATATTTCAAGAAGACAGAGATGGCGATTGACGTTGCACTTAATTTTTTGAAGATTCTAGTTATCAGGGAAGCAAGAATCGGGAGGGAGTTCCACGGGCATGAAGTGCGAGAATTGAAACTGTTAGATTATATTCGCAGTTGCATCCAGCTATTTCAACAATAAAACGGTGGTGCCTTGTCGCCAATCTGGTAGAACGCTTAAATTCTTGTAGTCGGGACAGCAGGGAAAGAACTCCAATCATAGCAGTTGCCATGGAAACATTTTTAGAAAAGACAGAGGGAGGCCACTTTACCTCGGTGAGTAAGTGACTGAAGTCGAGATGTTTGGTCAATTTGCAGTCAAATGGTAGCTTTATAAATGTAGAAACCAAGTCTGATAGTTTGTTAA
>OZ038515.1:70164382-70369382 GCA_964036315.1 Acanthosepion esculentum | reverse complement strand
GGGCTAGCCAAAGATTTTCGAAAAGGAGGTCATTTTGTGGTGTCAGTCAAAAAGTTTCGAAAATGAAGTGCTTTTGTAGTGCCAGATAATGATATTCGAAATAGAATGAATTTTTTGATCCAGCCAACGAGTTTCGAAAAAGCAGCTATTTGTAGTGGCAGCCAACGAGGTTTGAAAAATGTGGCATTTTGTAGCTCCAGCCAACGAAGTTAAAAATGATGTGATTTTGTAACGCCAGACAACGAGGTTCGAAAAATAAGGTATTTTCTAGCACCAGTCGATGAGGTTCGAAAAACAAGCGACATGATAGCGCCAACCGACGATGTTAAAAAAGAAGATACTTTGTTGCGCCAGCCATCAAGATTCGAAAATCAGGAGATTTTGTTACGCCATCCAATGTGGTTCGAAAAAGTAGTCATTTTGTACTTCCAGCGCTAAAGCCATACTCATGAAGGGAAAATGAGGAGATTTTGTTGCGCCATTCCAACGTGGTTCGAAAAAGCAGGTATTTTTTAGCGCCAGCCAATGAGGTTAAAAATAGAATTAACTTGTAGTCCCAGCCAACAAGTTTCGAAAAAGAAGGCATTATGTAGCCCCAGGCAACGAGGTTTGAAAGGAATGCATTTTGTATGTCCATCCCACGAGGTTCGGAAAAGAAGGCATTTTGTAGCACCACACAACGATGTTCGAAGATAGAATTTTGTAGCAACAGCCTATGAGGTTCGAAAAAGAAGGGATTTTATAGCGCCAGCCAACGTTGTTTGGAAAAGAAAGCATTTTGTAGAACCAGTAAATGAAGTTCGAAAAAACAACGGATTTTTTTCGTCATGAAAGATGTTCTAAAAAAAAAGAAATTTTGTACGCCAGTCAACGAGATTAAAAAAAGAAGAGGTTTTATAGTGACAGACAACGATGTTTAGAAAAGTCGGCATTTTGTAGCGCCACCCACAATGTTCGAAAAGTTGAGATTTTGTAGCCACAGCCAATGAATTTAAAAAAAGAAGGTATTCTGAATGTCCATTCTACGCGGTTCGAAAAAAAGGCATTTCGTATGTCCAGCCCACGAGCTATAAAAAAAGGGATTTTGTAGCCCCTGCCCACAAAGTTCGAAAAAGAAGGGAGTTTGTAGCCGCCTGCCAACGAGTTTTGAAAAAGAAGTCCTTTTGTAACGCTAGTCAACAAAGTTCGAAAATGAGAAGATTTTGTAGCGTCAGTTTGGAAAATTTAGTGTTTAAAAAGAAGTTTTTTGTAGCGGCAGCCAATGAGACACGAAAATGAAAAAGTATTCGCCAACCCTCGAATTTTGAAAAAAAAAAGTTTTTTTTTGTATTGCCAGAAAACGAAGGTCAAAAAAGAGATATTGTAACACCAGTCAAAGAGTTTCGTAAAAGAAGAGATTTTGTATAGCTGGCTAACGTGGATTGAAAAAGAAAGGATTTTGTAGCGCCAGCCAATGTGGTTAGAAGAAAACGTCATTTTGTTGCGCCAAACAACATGAAAATGAATGGATTCTGTAGCGCCAGCCAACGGGGTTTGAAAAAGAAGGGGTTTTGTAGCGGTATCCAAGGACGTTCCAAAAAGAAATCATTTTGCAGCCTATTCTGTGTTCTATTTACTTATCTTCAATACTAAATTTATTATAACTAATCTATACTGCAAGTATTTGAAATGCTTAGAATTTCCTAATTCCATGTTCTGGATTTTGATGATGGATTCATGGTAGGTGCCATCACTGCTTTCATTCCAATTCCAGATCATAGTTTCTCTTTTGGAAAGGTTTATCTTGAGTCCTATTTCTTAGAGCACTTGATAGAGGATGTTTCATTTTCATGATGGATTCAGGGTAGGTGCCATCACTGCTTTCATTCCAATTCCAGATCATAGTTTCTCTTTTGGAAAGGTTTATCTTGAGTCCTATTTCTTAGAACACTTGATAGAGGATGTTTTCATTTTGATGATGGATACAGGGTAGGTGCCATCACTGCTTTCATTCCAATTCCAGATCATAGTTTCTCTTTTGGAAAGGTTTATCTTGAGTCCTCTTTCTTAGAACACTTGATAGAGGATGTTTTCATTTTGATGATGGATACAGGGTAGGTGCCATCACTACTTTCATTCCAATTCCAGATCATAGTTTCTCTTTTGGAAAGTTTTATCTTGAGTCCTATTTCTGAAACACTTGATAGAGGATGTTTTCATTTTGATGAATCATTCAGGGTAGGTGCCATCACTGCTTTCATTCCAATTCCAGATCATAGTTTCTCTTCTGGAAAGGTTTATCTTGAGTCCTATTTCTTAGAACACTTGATAGAGGATGTTTCATTTTCATGATGGATTCAGGGTAGGTGCCATCACTGCTTTCATTCCAATTCCAGATCATAGTTTCTCTTTTGGAAAGGTTTATCTTGAGTCCTCTTTCTTAGAACACTTGGTAGAGGATGTTTTCATTTTGATGATGGATTCAGGGTTGGTGCCATCACTGCTTTCATTCCAATTCCAGATCATAGTTTCTCTTTTGGAAAGTTTTTTCTTATCTTGAGTCCTATTTCATTTTGATGATGGATTCTGGGTAGGTGTCATCCCTGCTTTCATTCCAATTCCAGATCTTGGGTTCTGTTTTGGTAATGTTTATTTTTGGTCTTATTTCTTGGAACACTTGATAGAGGATATTGATTTTCTTTTCCAAATATTCTTATTCCGACTATGAATATTTATTTCCTATACAATCAACATAGACTTACCTTATTTCTTTTTCCCTCAATATGCGCCGTGAGTCTTATGTTTTCCAAACCCTTCTTCCTTATATGTCCAAGGAATTACACCTGTATTTTTCTGATTCTAAGTAGAAGTGATTTTTGCTATTGCGATTTTCTTAAAACAGCCTTGTTGCTTATTCGCTTCGTCCGTAGAATGTTCAGTATCTTTCAGTAGAACCACATCTGTTCGGAGATTGTCCCGCATTCGTTGCCATATAAGAGGATTGATATCACATAGCAATCCTGCTCTCTTCTTTGTTTCTAACGAAATCTTCAGTGTTATAGCACCTTGTTTAGCTTTTGGGATGCTTCTTTCGCTCGTCCAATGCGTGTTCAATTCTCAGTGTCGCATTTTTCATCCTCTGTTAAAACGCTTGCCAGATATTTGAACTCATACAGCAACTTGATGTTCATATCGCCATTTCGTATCTCGCATCTCAGGCTTTTTCTCTTCATGGTGACCATATTATTTGTCTCCTTGCAGTTAGTGCCTAGTCCTTTGTTCGCGCTTTCTTCTGCCACCCGGCCCAGGAGGCCCTGTAGTTTCCTTTCAGACCCGGTCGTCAACACGGTGCTATCTGCGTATCTTATATTGTTAAGCTTGCGCCCACCAATAAAAAATCCTGGTAATTTCTCCAGTCCCCTTAAGATAATGTCGCTGTAGAGGTTGAATAAATCCGGGGAGAAGACGCATCCTTGTCTCATGGACCTTTTTATTTTTGTATGTCTACTCAATTCATTTTCTATCCGTATGCAGGAAATTTGCTCCCAGTATAAGTCCTGGAGTATTCTAACATCCTTTCCCAGTAGATCGAGTTTTGCTAACATTTCAAACTAATAAATAGCTGGAAAAATAAGTTAAAATCCTCGTTAAAAATGACTAATAAGTGTGACAATAATTCATCTAAGAATTTCAAATATTATTACATCTAGTATCGATGAGCCTATCGTAAAACAAACGTGGTAGGTCGAAAATTACTACATTGACTGTAGTCCTCAGTGCAATAATTCTTTTTTTCATTTTTCATCATCGGTTGAAGATGTGCTTCGGTGTTTAGCCGGCATATCTTTTCGAAAAGATGTTGTTCGAGACTTTGATAATGGAATACGATATCCACAGTGCCGATTCAAGGGTTTCGTGTGCACCCACCGGATCTATGATACTGGATCCTCCACCCGAAGCTATGATTCTAGATTCCCACTATACTACATCTGATTTTTCGTAAGGTAGTATTCATATTGTTGTGGATTCCGGGATGAAATTCGGTATCAAATAATAACAAATGCCAAGAATGAATATAGGAAATAAATGTATTGACGTAATAATACAAACTGGTAATACAGGTTAGTAGTTCGAGGAATGCGGGTTAGTAGCAAAATATATATATAAAGTCTTTGATATCGCCGTATGACTTCTTACTGAGTCTAAGTGTTCGTTACTGTGACTCTTGCCGCTACGTCATTCTACCGACCGACTCTGCTCTATTACTGACTTGACTTACGTACTGACTGTCCGGGTATTCACTGGTAGTAGTATATGTATACCTTGGGAGAGTCCATTTATGTAAAAAGAGGAGACCCCTCAATACATATAAAATACAAATTTTATTGTAACCTAATTATGTGCAATAAAGGATCATATGCAATATTGGCGAAGAATTCAAATAAAAACAATTGAAAATAAATACAATGTATCCAAATACACATTAGAGACATGTCATAATTAGATCATTCCATCTTAAATAAATCAACAGCGTTTTGAAGCAATTTTTAACATCAACTTGAGATTTTTTGTTTTATAGATAGAAAAGAAATAATGAAATTTTCGTAGTATTTTTTCTAGACTTAGTATGAAAAAAACAAATTCATGGAATGGACGAGAATTACGTGAAAACCTGCGAGTTTTGTTAATCGTTTTATAGTCGGCTGTTCATGTAGAAAAAAGCAAATGTTGATAAGATTGCGAGTGTCACAAAGAACTGCCCGGGGTCCCCAATCCAGGCTTGGACCCCCGATCAGAGGATTCGGGGATATTACGCAGTCAATTATCTTCCATCGCTCTTTCAAGTACTGACAAAAATGTACCTTCTAACCTTTCGTTTTTGGTTTTATGGAAAGTGAACCCATATCCTTATTTTCCCTTCCATTTTAGTCATTGCTTCTGCTGGAAGTCATCAAGTGTGTCTTTTTTGTTATTTGGTAAATATCTTTGATTGCGATTTAGTAGCGCCAGCTTATAGAATCTGATGAAGAATCGTCTTTTTTAAGACCATCAAGGTTCATCCACTTGATACCATTTTTGATCATTGACCCGAAGAAAATGGTTGTATATAGCTGATAGATATTTCTGACTGGGTTAGAAACATGGTATGGCATCCATATTTGAGTTTAGTTTTGACAAGGCTACTTAACTTCAGGTTAGTAAGCAGACTTAAAATAGTAAGAGATATTACCCCCGCTGAAGCTGAAGACCGAAGGAGATTTCGTACCTCATCCTGTCATCCGTAGAAATATCAAGGCTCAATAGCGTAAAAAATCAGTGTTTGATAATTACTGAATGTTTTTGTTGTAGTAGCATAATGTCGAAAAATCATAAGCCGAGCACATCGTAAAATGAGTAACATCTGTGTTGCATGAAACCTAAAAAAAATACTTACAATTTGTTTTTGTTGCAGGCTGATGTCTGCCATTGTGTACCTCATAGCGAACCAGATAACGTTCCGAAGGATGAAGGTAAGAATCAAGTTGCAATGGATATTGTTTCGAAGACATCTCAGATTCCTGGAAGGGGAAAACAATCAGTTCAGTGCGGTCAATACAAGTAAATCATTTGTCGTGTTTTGCTTAAAATCAGTTCTGGGGTTTTGGGTTACATCTCATAGAATTTGTGCAAACAGATTAAGCTAGATTCAGTGCTGGCCTTAGATGCTCCATAAATGAAAGCTGTCGGCGAATTTTAAGAAAAAAAGTGAAGAAGGAAAAAAATAAAACAACACACACACACAGAAACACACACACACACACACACACACACACACACACACACACACAGCTACAAACACACACAGAAACACACAGACACACAGAGAAAGAAACACACAGACACACAGAGAAATAAACACACAGTCACACACACACAGAAATACAGACACAGACACAGAGACACACACACATATATACACACACACACGCACACACACACACACACACACAAACACACACACACACATATACACACACACAAACGCACACACCCACACCAGAGCGATTGTCTGGTGATCAAAAGGTCCTAAAACAAAGCAGGAAACAGAAGAGAAGAAAAAGTGTTAACCAAATAAAAAAAAACACATTTTATAGAGGACAGCTTTTGATATAAACAAACAAGCTGACGTAGACAAAACCCGTACCCATCAGTGGCTACGTAGTGCAGGGTTGAAAGCTGAAACTGAAGGTTTTATTCTTGCTGCACAGGACCAATGCTTGTTAACTAGAAATTATCAAGCACATATACTAAAATACCGTGTTAGCCCAAAATGCAGATTCTGTGGTAAATATCCAGAAACAATTGGTCATCTTGTATCAGGTTGCACGATATTGGCACCCACTGAGTATAAAACCCAGCATGACAGAGTGGGCCAATACCTGCACAGGAAAATATGAAAGAAACTAGTATGAACAACACCCAGACCCGCAAACAAAAAAGATGTCTCCTTATTGATATGGCAGTCCTTGAAGACTGCAATGTATCTTTGAAGCTCTTCAAAAAGCTATCAAAATACAAGGACCTTGAAATCGAAATCTCAAAAATGTGGCACATCGGAACATCAATAATCCCTGTTGTAGTTGGAGCCCTCGGATTGATTGGAAAATATTCCACTAGACTCGTTGAAGGGATTCCTGGAAGTCCATGCCTTAAAGAAATACAAAAAAATGTTCTCACGAGTACAGCCCACACTTACGATGGGCATTATCTATGTAAAATATGTGTGTGTGTATGTGTGTTTTGTTTTAATTGGTCAATGGAAAATGTCATTATGCCATTTCCAGGTGGGACCCCGAAAGAAATGTGTACACACCAGAAAGCAAAAGAAATAATAATAATAATAATAATAATAATAATAATAATAATAATAATAATGATAATAATAATAATAATAATAATAATAATGATAATAATAATAATAATAATAATAATAATAATGATAATAATAATAATAATAATAATAATAATAATAATGATAATAATAATAATAATAATAATAATAATAATAATAATAATAATAATAATTTTGTTTCGTTTTTCTTCTAGTCAATTTGTCTATTTTCGTCGTTAAATTTTTTAAGCGACAACAACAATAATAACAGCAACAACAATAATAATAATAATAATAACAATAATAATAATAATAAAATTTTATTTTATACTTATGATAATTTATATATATATATATACACACATGCACATATATAAGAACAACATTTATAACAATAATTATTCTAATAATCTTATATTTCTTTATTTTATTTTATTAATAGTATTTAAAAGGTATATATATAGCATTATATCGACACATTTAATTTCGAACTGTTTACTCCGACATACAGCAAAAAAAAAAAAAAAAAAAAATTACCCCTTGGCGGTCAAGGTTAAAACGCAAATCTCTAACAATTTCAACGAATACGAATGAAATTTCATACCGGATTGGTCGTCACCCGGGTCAACAAGGACCGCGTCCCTCAGAGAGGAACCAGTCTGAGGACAAAAAATCTGTTACTGGAACAAACTCCTCCACGAACGAAGAGATACTAGATCACCAAAACCGGATTATTGCCAACATTGGATCAAGTGACTCAATACCAAATCGACTAATAAAATGAAAACGAACGAAATGGACCCGCGAAGAGTATCGACAAGTTATGACATCTTTCCTCACTGCACTCGAAAACCCAGCAAAGAACACCACCAATCAAACATACCAAATATGGAGAAGAATGGTGGGAAATGAGACCAAACCTCAATCCAAACATGCTTTCTAATGTGCGTAGGGACATTATGCGAAACAACAGACTCTCAAAGACAGAAATAGATAGGATAAAATTAGATATAAGACAAAATACTATGACCCATCACTCAAACTGTAATGAGATGAATGTAGAAATAAGTGGTGTGATAGAGGATGAGGTAAAAACTAAAACAAATGAAATACGAAATAACCTCCCAGGAAATAAAATCAAAGACTCTATCTTAAACACAACCTGCAGTTCTCCAGACAATGTATCTGAAGATGACTCCAGGTACATTATGTTAGAATTCCTTGAAAACCACAAAGCGGAAATCACCGAAGCAGAAAACCACGTAATCCAAGTACTCAGCAAAGTAACTTTCATACAGTTGTCAGAAAGAGACCAGCTACCCAAAATCCATATGACGAATTCCAACAAGTATATTGTGAAAATATACAACGCTGCTCTGGAAACACTGTTAAGAGATAAACCACCGGGAAACATCACAGAAGTTAACAATGTAATATACGCAACAGCTTTAGCAGCGACTCTGAAGCTTGGGATCAAGACAATAAATAAAATTAACAGACATAGGGAGCCTGCTTGCAAAGCAAAACTGTTACGAGAAATAAAACAAATCAGATGTGAGCTTTCTATATTAGATGAGCTCACCAGAAACCCTAATATTTCCATGCGCAAGTGCAAAAAAATCAAGAGGAAACACAAAATTAAATCACTACTTGACATTCCACCAACCAAGGAAATGCTGAAGCAGAAACTTCAGCTAAAGGCACAGAGAACAAGACGATACGAAAAACGTTGTAGGTTCTATCGCCAAAATAAAATATTCCAAACGGACCTTAAGAAATTTTACAGGGAAATTGAAAAAAAACTATACATGTCGAAAGGCCACCATCGATTGATACTGTACAAACATTTTGGGAAAATATTTGGAGCAGCCCGAAGGAATATAACCAAAATGCTGAATGGATCCGACGTGAAGAAGAACAAATGTTGGATACACCTCTGCAAGAATGGGAAAATATATCCACAGATGATGTTAGGCAAGCTCTAACGAAATCGCAAAAATGGAAATCCCAGGAAATGACAAGGTTCCCAATTTCTGGCTTTATCATCTCTCGTCTATCCACAAAATACTTGCGAAAACATTATCAACGCTTGTAAATAATCCCAATAAAATCCCGGAATGGATTACTGAAGGTATTACATACCTCATACCAAAAAGAAATGAAACAGATGACCCGAAACATTATCGACCGATAACATGTCTCTCCACAACGTATAAGTTGATTACGTCTGTCCTGACGAACCGTGCTTACTCCTTTTTCGAAACAAACAGCATTCTTCCGCTGGAACAGAAGGGATGCAGGAGGGGTTCATATAGCTGCAAAGATCAATTACCGATAAACAAAATGATTCTGGAAAATTGCAGGAGCAGACGTAGAAATCTCAGTGCAGCGTGGATTGATTATCGTAAAGCCTTTGACAGTGTTCCACATTGGATCCTTAAGACTTTGGAAATGTACAAAGTCTCCCCTGTGGTATTACATTTCCTTAAGCACAGCATGGGAATGTGGAACACCAAACTATACCTTAGTCACACCAGGGGCACTGCCATATCCAACCGACTAAATATTTCGATGTGGAATCTTTCAAGGAGACTCTCTGTCTCCCCTTCTGTTTTGTTTGTCCTTAATCCCCCTTACGCATGAACTGAACAACAGTAGCTATGGTTACAAAATAAATAACAAAATAATCAATCACCTACTCTACATGGATGATCTCAAACTCTTTGCCAAAGACGACAATGAGTTGAAGGGCCTCCTTAATATTGTAAAATACTTTTGTAATGACATAGGTATGAACTTCGGATTAGATAAATGTGCTAAAGTAACATTCAAGAAAGGTAGAATTTTAGAAGCACCCTTAATAGATTTAGATTTTGCCACGAAGATTAGAGAATTGGAGCACGATGAAGCTTATAAGTACCTAGGAATTAGTGAGGGAGATAGCATACAACACTCCCAAATGAAGGAGAAGGTAAGAAAGGAGTACTACAGGCGTGTACGTCTGGTACTAAATACCGAGCTAAACTCAAAAAACCGAATATCAGCCATAAACACCTTGGCTGTCCCTGTGGTGCAATACAGCTCTAATGTCCTTAACTGGGCCATAGCTGAAATTAAGCGAATGGACGCCAAAACAAGAAAGCTCCTCACTTGCTACCACATGCATCATCCCAAAGCTGATATTAATCGCCTGTATGTGCCCAGATCCGAAGGAGGCAGAGGACTAGTTCAACTAGAACTATCCTACAAAACTACAATTGGTCTTCAAAGATACTTGGAAAATACAGAAGACTGGATGGTGGTATGTGTCAAGGAACATGAAAGTAGTAAGTGTCTTTACTCTGTAGTAAAGGAAGCCGACAAATTCAAAATGGAGATTCAAATGGACACAGAATTGCAAATACATCACTGTATACCGGCTGAAGCTGCAAAATACTTAAAAAAGAATGTAAAGACAAATGCGACCGACCAGATAAAGAAACAATGGCAAGATAAACCGCTCCACGGCCAATACTCTGCCCGTACCAAACAAGCTGACGTAGACAAAAACCTCACCCATCAGTGGCTACATAGTGCAGGGTTGAAAGCTGCAACTGAAGGTTTTATCATTGCTGCACAAGACCAATGCTTGTTAACTAGGAATTATGAAGCACATATACTAAAATACTGTGTTAGCCCAAGATGCAGATTTTGTGATAAATATCCAGAAACCATTGATCATCTTATATCAGGTTGCACGATATTGGCACCCAGTGAATATAAAACCCGGCATGACAGAGTGGGTCAATATCTGCACTGGAAAATTTGCAACTCCTGTGGGAAGGAAACTGAAAGTAACTGGTACGAACACCACCCTGACCCCGTTACGGAGATAGGACCTGTTACAATTCTATGGGACTACACAATACACACTGACAGAACAATCAAAGCCAACCACCCAGACATTGTTATTAAAGACCACAGACAAAAAAATGCTTCCTTATTGATATGGCAGTCCCTCTAGACTGCAATGTATCTTTGAAGATATTCGAAAAGCTGTCAAAATACAAGGACCTTCAAATATAAATTTAAAAAATGTGGCACATGGGAACATCAACAATCCCTGTTGTAGTTGGAGCCCTTGGACTGGTTGGAAAAGATTCCATTAGGCTGATTGAAGGGATCCCTGGAAGTCCATGCATCAAAGAGATACAAAAATTGTTCTGACAAGTACAGCCCACTCTTTACAAAGGGCTTTATCTATGTAATTATTTTTTTAATTTATTTATTTTTATTTTATTTTATTTATTTATTTTTTTGCAGTGGAAAGTGTCATGATGCCATTTCTAACCTTAGGTCCCTGGGCGGGACCCGGAGAGAAGTGTGTAAACGCCAGAAATCAAAGGAAATAATAATAATAATAATAATGACAGTTAGAAAAAATCCTCATTAGTCATAACATACTATTACTACTTTGACTTCTTCATCCTCATTTATTCAGTGTACGCATTTTTGCACCGCGCTCTGGTCTCCGCTCCCCACCATCTAACAATTGTGGTTCATGGCATCATTCAAGACAGAATAGTACAGTGGCTTACCGGTTCCTTTTGTACCGGGGTTATTGACGTTACCCCGTCCTTCCTCTCATAATTTATAGAGGCAAGACCTACAAGACAGCTGGTGGTTTGAATTCAGAATTTTCCTTCACCTAGACTGGTTACCAACCAAGGCTATAGGGCCTCATCTGTCCTGCGAATTACCCATAGCTGGAGGAGAAGAGATGGATTCATACCCTTCCAAAAGTAAGTGAATGCAATGAACTCGACTGGAAATGGAACTCCACCGTTACTTCCTACTTTGACTTACATACATAAATAATAATAATAATAATAATAATAATAATAATAATAATAATAAAGAGAAGAGCGCGATTTAAGGTAAAGCAAAGAAAAAACACAGTTTGACAATGTTAAAAAATGTTGGAAAAGATTCCAGTAGAGTAATTGAAGAGATTCCTGGTAGCCCATGCCTTAAAGAAATACAAAAAATTATTCTCACCTGTACAGCCCACACCTTACGAAGGGCTTTATCTATGTAAATTATGTTTTATTTTCCAGGAGAAAATGTCAGGATGCCATTACTAACATTAGGTCTCTGGTCGCGAACCGGAAAGAAATGAGTACACATCAGAAATCCAAGGAAATAATTAAACACGGCATGGCAGAGTGGGCCAATATCTGCACTTGAAAATCTGCAACTTCTACGGGAAGGAAACTGAAAGAAATTGGTATGAACACCAGCCAGACCTGGTTACAGAGATAGGACCTGATACAATTTTATGGGACTACACTATACACACTGACAGAACAATCAAAGCTAACCGCCCAGACATTGTTATTAGAGACCGCAAAAAAATGGCCTCCTTATTGATATTGCAGTCTCTGCACACTGCAATGTATCTTTGAAGATATTCAAAAAGCTATCAAAATACAAGGACCTTGAAATCAAAATTTAAAAAATGTGGCATTGGGAACATCAACAATCCCTGTTGTAGTTGGAGCCCTCGGATTGGTTGGAAAAAATTCCAACAGACTCATTGAAGGGATTCCTGCTAGCCCATGCCTTAAAGAAATACAAAATATTGTACTCACAATTACGGTCCACACCTTACGAAAGGCTTTATCTATGTAAAATGTGTGTGATTTTTGTTTTTTTTGGCTTTTTTTTTTTACAAAAATGATCGGTGGAAAAATGTCATGAAACCATTTCTGACCTTAAGTCTCTGGTTGGGACCCGGAAGGAATTGTATATACAACAGTAATCCAAGGAAATAATAATAATAATAATAATAATAATAATAATAATAATGATAATAATAAAATACATTTTTAAATAGTTACAAAGAGCGGATTCATAAATTCCTGTAAGAGAAAGCTTTTTTTTCTCTTGAGATTGTCCAGAAGGATATCTTGTGTCGTGTCTCTTCAAAAAGTGGGCGATTATGGCTCTCCATTTATCATTGCTCTCCATTTATCATGACTCTTCATTTATCATGACTCTCCATTTATCATGGCTCTCCATTTATCATGGCTCTTCCTATCATTTGTAGCTCGTACATAATGTTTCTCTTCTTACCATTCCTCTCTCTCTCTCTCTCCGTTCTGTCATCCATTCACGTGAGCTCTTCACTCTTCACCCGTTCCGAATGAGTTCGATATGTCCTATGAGTGTCAGATTTTCCAAGCTTCCATTCTTCATTTAGCGTAGCAGAAATTTCAGATTTTTTCTTCCTGATTCCACTTTTGTTCCTATTTTTCTTAATTCTTCTTCGTTGCTTCCACGCTCCATCGTCAATGAATTAAAAACAAATGAAAGCGATTAATTTTTTTTATGAGTGATTTGATTTTTACGGTTTATCAACTTTTCCGTTTATTTAAAGGCAGGAAATATTTTTAGATTGCAAGAATTCTTTGGAGATAGTAATGATTTACAATTCCTACTAATTAATCCATAGTTGGCGGGAGAAGAGGTGGATCCATATATTTCCCAAGGATATTTGCGCGAAAGTGAATATAAGAAACACGACTGGAATTGGAACTCGGAGAACGATTTACAATTCCGGGCCGTCACACAAACCGCTCATCCCACCTTACATCACCTGGCATTTCTAAGCAGTTACCCATCCAAGTACTGACCAGGCTCGACGTTGCTTAACATCAGTGATCATACGGGGAATCTGTGTTTCAATGTGATATGGCCGTAAGACTAAGAGATTGAGAAAAGGAGCTATAAGTACATAAAGTCTAAAAGGAATTCCCAAAGTAATGAACTTTATGAAATCTAATATGAGTATTCGACCAGTAAGGGAAGATTGCCTTGTCCTTATATGAATGCCCCAACAACACCTTGATTCATATGGTAAACGAGCGGACACAGATCTTCTTCTTCTTCTTCTTCTTCTTCTTCTTCTTCTTCTTCTTCTTCTTCTTATTATTATTATTATTATTATTATTACTACTACTACTACTACTACTACTACTACTACTACTACTACTATGCCTCTTATTAACCTTTGTAACTCTTAGGTTTATTTTTGACCATCTCTTCCAATCCCTGTTCAGCCAGACAAGCTCCTTGGGTAGGTCATACGCTTCGTTTTTGTCCCTCATGCCTTCAATATGTCCTGTGAGTGTCAGATTCTCTAGGCCCTCTTTCCTCATTATGTGTTCTATAAATTTCAACTAACTCTTTATGATTATAATCATAAGAATCATTTTTGTTTAATTTTCCCTAAAAACTTACTCGTTACTCATATGTTCAGTCTATGATATTCGCAGGATCCTTCAACATTTCACCCGTGAAGTGATTATTCAGCCTTCACTGCCATATAGGAGGACCTATATTAGATAACAGTACAGTTCTATTATTCTTTGTTCCTAACGAAATTTTCCTGTTTCTTAATACTTTGCCAAAGTCTTGGAATACAACTTACGCTATTCCAATGGATTTTCCGTCAACTGTTAGAACAATTCCCAAATATTTAAATTTTCGTATTTACTTGATTTCAACCTCCATTTTGTAGCTAGCATCTTGAGTTATTTTATAGTGGTGTGGGACTTCGAGGTAAAAATGGACAGTTGATTTACCCACGCCAAGAAGGTTAATGGAGGCTGATAAAAACGAGGAAACACAAGGGTAATTATAACAAAACAAGATAAGGAATTTATTTTCGAATTTACACACTTGAAGTTGTGTCAGTAGCTCGTTTTAGGAATATAAATAAAAAAAAATTAATGTCCGTAGTTTTAACAAAATGTCATGAAGAGGAAATATTCACACAAAAGATTAAATGATCTGACAAAAAATAATATTAAAAATGTTTAAGACAAAGTTAAGATAGTTTGTTGTTCACCGAAGGGATATATGGTTTGCATACTTTCAAAAGTCGACGAAGAGAGATAGATTGAAATACTTAGTTTACTGGGATTGTTGAAATAAAGTTCTTTGACGTGCCAAATCCTTGTTAAGGAACGATAATATAATTAGCGAGTAATTTGACACGGGCGAGAATCTGAACACTGGACGCGTGAACTGAAATAAAACTTTTCACATGACTTCTGACACACTTCTTCTTTTGATTTATTTTCCCCCTATCTCTCTATATAAAACAGAAGATGTCTGTGTGTCTGTCTGTGCGATACCTTTTCACTCGTGATTCATCAAACCGATTTTGACCAAACTTGGCACATACTTGTACAATGTAAGAAATCGATAATTTTTAAAAAATCAATAATCGATAAAGCCAATCAAAAAGGATAAATTTAATTTTTTTCCTCCGATTTCGTTAAACCTCGGTATGTAGGTTACTTATATAATGACGAGCTCAACAATACATCAATTTTATTTCTATGTCACTGTATTTAGCAAAAAATTGCGAAAAACGAAAAATCGATTTCAATAAAAATTTTAAACTAAAATTTCTCTCAATTTTCAAGCAATCTCATACAAACTTCATTTAATTGTAGCCAACAATAAGTTGATTGTTTAACAGTCATTTATCTTGATAATTGAATTCACCCATCTAGTGAAAACCCGCGTAAATAGCGAAATAGCGATTTTTACTGGTTTCTTTCTTATTTTTCGTTGATCTTTCAACCAATTTTCATCAAGCTTAACAATTGCTTTATAAATGTATCCTCTTTTACATCCCTGGTAGCACACTGACAAATTGAATTTCAAAAACTCCAGAATAATTGTGGACTGAAGTGAGTTTTCATGTTGCCTGTTTTACTCCTTCATGTCCTCGGCTAGCTTCGATTGAATAAATACAGACGACTTCTGTTATATAAGTAACTGCATTAATTCAACATATATTTTAATGAAAGTAATTTTAAGTAATGGAAGAACATAGACTATGTTACATCTAAACACGATGCTGTTTTTGCTCCATTCTAATTGAACGCTTTTTCTGATCGACCAATTGAGTATGGCTGCTATTTTTATATAAAAAAGGATTTCGCATAGGCTCGCTATTTTCTTTTCTTTCTTTTTCTATGTTCACCGGCTAAGGTTTTCATTGGTCCAATGAAAATTTCAGATAGACTCTCGAATTTCTTTCCATCTTTCTTTCCTCAACTCACCGAATTTAAAGGGAGTGGAGAAAGGGAGTTAGTATTATTTCGGATTCACCTTGTTTACTCTTTCTGACAACCACAGATTCTCACTCTGTTTACAATTGATGGTTAAATCATTCTTCTTTGATTTATTACATATTGTTGGCGTTCCTAAAACTTGTAGGGAAACAGAAGACGCTTATCTCCCTTTGGTGGAGTTAAGTCAAGTGAGTCATTTCACGGCCGCTTAATGACATCACGCCATACAGCGATGAAAGCGCCGGTCATTAGTTCGTTTACAGCAACCAAACGGCAAGAGTTTTTTCTTTAGCTCGCGCTCCCATAGCCCAAGCAGGGGCTAAATTTGCCTCCCCTGCAGCGTCTGGTGCCGTTTCCCTTTGGGAATATATCTTTCCCAGATACAGAATGAAACTCCAGCTCGCAGTCTTCGCCTGGGACATAGATTGATCTGGCCTATTTGATTCTGGGATTGTAAAAATGGCTTCTCTAGACAAAAGAATATCTCCATATTATATGTAAGACCCTTCCTTTTTGTTTCTTCGTACACTCTGCTTTGCTGTGTAGATATATGTTACGTATTATTCTCCGCGTGGGACACGTATATATATATATATATATATATATATATATATATATATATATATATATATATATATAATAATAATAATAATCTTGTAAATATAAGTAATTATACTCGTCTGGAAAAAAGATGTTTTGGCTTGTAAATGAACAAACCAATACCCAAAGAAAAATAAGGGATAAAAAAAGAAAGAACTAAGAACATGTAATTCAGGCGAAAACAATCGTCCAGAATCCAAACTCAGAGTCCAAGAAAAAAAACTCCAAAACGAGTGAAGCAAAAGTAACTAAGCAAAGTGCTCAATACACTAAGTAGAGCAAATCTAACAATGAACCTAAAGAGCCAGGCAACCCTATCTAGGTTTCACCTACGCGGATCCTCAGGCGTACCCTGACGATCCGCGTAGGTGAAATATATATATATATATATATATATATATATATATATATATATATATATATATATATAAAAGTGGACATGGAAGTCAGCACTTAGAGGCGACAGTCTGTTTCATGCTAGTGCAATCGTCAGGCGACTAGTGCTGTTATTTTTCTCGGCTGTTTATATAAGGGTCAGTGGTGCATTATGGGTAGTATATTTTGGCGGTTACTTTTACCGGAAGTCGCTTATTTGTTTATTTATTTATGTCAATCTAGAAACAAGTCAAACAAGAAATTTATACAAACTAACCCCTCCCACGCACAATAAATTACTAAAGAACAACATAACCAAAACATACAAAAAGGCACCCAAAACAATAGAACACGATATAAATAAAGAAGCTAAAGCAATCGCTCAAAAATTAGACCTAGATGACCGAATAAGTTGCATGAGCAAGACGCAAGCCTTTATCACACTAAAAGACCACAAGGAAAATTTCAAAACCAACCCTGCATGCAGACTCATAAACCCAGACAAAAGCGAACTAGGTAAAATAAGTAAAACAATACTAGAAAGAATTAATTCTGAACTTAGGAAGAAGTTAGGAGTAAACCAGTGGAAAAACACAAAAACAACCATTGACTGGTTCAACAGCATAAATAACAAACAAAATTGCCACTTCCTACAATTAGACATAAAAGAATTTTACCCATCCATAACAGAACGTACACTAGATAAGGCCATCAACTTAGCTCAGGAACAAATAATAATAAAACCAAACGAAATCGACATCATTAAGTACTCCCGTAAATCATTATTATTTCACCATGAAGAAGCATGGATAAAGAAAGATGGGATATTTGACACTACAATGGGAAGCTTTGACGGTGCAGAGACATGCGAAATCGTAGGTATTTACTTACTACACGAAATAAGCAAAATAATAGATAGAAATGATACAGGGCTCTACAGAGATGACGGTCTCATAATCTTAAGAAACTGCAACAAACAAAAGACAGATAAAACTAGAAAAGCAATAATTAAAATTTTCAAAAATAACGGATTCGAGATAGATATAAAAACTAACCTAAACGAAGTAGATTTTCTAGATGTCACCGTCAACCTAAGAAAAGGCACACACAAACCATACAGAAAACCGAATGATAAACCACAGTACATACATATATACTCCAACCATCCGCCTTCTATAATCAAACAGATACCTAAATCGATTAACCGCAGGCTTTCCGACAATTCTTCCGATGAATCTATATTTAACAAAGCCAAGAAAGACTACGAAACAGCCCTAAAAGATAGCGGATTCCCAGCAACACTCACATACTCACCACAGAACACAAAAAAGACCAACAGAAAAAGAAATATCATATGGTTCAACCCACCGTACAGCAAAAACGTAAAAACAAACATAGGAAAAATATTCTTCAAGCTTTTACACAAACACTTCCCGGAATCAAGCACACTACACAAAATATTCAACAAAAACACAGTAAAAATCAGCTACAGTTGCACCGAGAACATGGCACAAATAATAAAAAAGCACAACAGAAAAATTATTAACAAACCACACGAACAAATTAAACCCACGTGCAACTGCAGAATAAAAAACGAATGTCCCTTAAACGGTAATTGTTTACAAAACAGCGTAATCTACCAAGCCACGACAAAATCAGCAGATAATGAAGAAAAAGTATGTCTTTCACAAATAGTAAATATGCGAACAGCACAATGCTTTCTAAGTATATCTGGGAAATAAAAAACAAAACACACACCACACCAAAAATATCTTGGAAAATAAGGAAAAAATCATCAGCCTACAACAACCTATCAAAAACTTGCAAACTTTGCTTGGAGGAAAAAATAGCTATCATTACCTTCCCAGGTCAAAATAAATTATTAAATAAAAGATCCGAGCTAATCTCAAAATGTAGACATGAAAACAAATTTTTACTACGTAACTTAAAATAGAAAAATAAATAAATATATAAACAAACAACAATAAAATAAGCAAAATAAACTACTCCAAACAAATCACAAAACCACACCTGTTAGAATATGCGAAATAAAATCAAAACAAAAGAACGGACGAAAGTTATAACTGTTATACAAATAAAAATAAAAATAATAAGCAAAACAATTTGACCCAAATAAATAAGCGAACAAGCGATTTCCGGTAAATGGCGGCCATTATAGACTACCAACAATAAGCTATATAAACAAATTTTTACTACGTTAACCAAAAACACCGATCAAAATAAAAGAATAAATAAATAAATATATAAGATAAAAAATAAAAATAAAAAAACAAACAAAAAACAAAAAAACAAGCAAAATAATTTGACATAAATAAATAAACAAATAAGCGACTTCCGGTAAAAGTAACCGCCAAAATATACTACCCATAATGCACCACTGACCCTTATATAAACAGCCGAGAAAAATAACAGCACTAGTCGCCTGACGATTGCACTAGCATGAAACAGACTGTCGCCTCTAAGTGCTGACTTCCATGTCCACTTTTATATTTACACACGCTCTATCTCTGATATTGAGCACTTTACCCCATAAATATAGCACACTTTAAGACTATATTTCTGCATATATATATATATATATAGTTTTGTGTATGTCGTAGTATGTAAAAGTCTCTCTGAGAATAAAGCATTATGTCATTCTTTTTCCTTTCAGATATTCCGTTCCGTCCGTGAACTACGGTGTTATATCATAGATATAATAATGCCCATAATGGGGGAAATATAAAGTGTAGAATGAATCTTTCTTCGCTAGCCAGTTCCTGTTACACACTTGATGCAGGATTCTAATTTATGTCTTACAATTTTTTGTAGCGTAGAATTATCTTCCTATCTAAAGCCTTTTTTGTTTTTCGCACACGGGGGTTAGAGTTTCCATTTAGATTTTTCCTTTTACTTTTTACTTGGTTTCTTTTCCTGATACATTTGTTCATGATTCAATGGCAATAACTCTCTGAATTGCATCAGTAGAAAAATATTTTTAAGATCTCTATGAAAATATTGATAGTAAACAATAATGGAAATTAAAAAGGTTTGAAATAAAGAAATATTATTCCGGAAATACTGAATCGAGAATAAAAATTGGAGTGAAAAAGAATGGAATTATGGACAGACTTTTCCGGAAATATAAATTTGGATAGCAAAAACTGATGCTAATAATATTGGACTTCATGAACAACCATTACGAAAATACTGATGGTAAACCAAATTTGAAATTAAAAGGCAAGTAGTAATGAAAGATTATTATGAAAATACTAACGGTAAATCAAGTTGGAGATTGAAAGGATTGTTATGAATAATCAAGAGTGGTCTCCCCTTGTTTTGTTACTCTCCTCTTTGAGAGAGCTATTTCTGTTTAGTGGAACTATAAAAGGACACTATGCGCGAACATTCTATTCTTAGTTGAATAATGCTTTCTTAAAGCCTACAACTGCATACTTTTCTCATTACAAGGATATATATTAAGGAAAGGGGCTTCCGAAAAAATTGATACGAGAACAAAAATTGAAATAAAATGGATTGGCATTAATGAGAGACGTGTACAAATATAACAATGTCATATAAACATTCAAATTTTTATTTAAATTTATTAAAATTTATTTAAAATTGAAATAAAATGGATTGGCATTAATGAAAGAGAGGTACTGAAATAGCAATGTTATTTAAACATTCAAATTCATATTTTTATTAAAATTTATTAAAATCGTAATTTAAGAATAATGAAATTATGCCTAAGAAGATTTGGCCTCAGAAAACACATAATTACAAAATTTAAACACGAATTGAAACAGATGAAGGTAAGCTTTCATGAATATACAGGGTTGTCCGAAAGTTTTGTCACTTCCTACCTCTCTACCAAACTGTAGCGGCTCGTGTCAGCCATCTGAAATGGGAAATTATATTATGTATAATGGAGTAATGGTTAGCAGCTCGGATTTAGAAATCGAAGAGCCGAGTTCGAATTTCAGTCAGATCCATGACATTCACTTACGTGCTTGGGAAAGGTATGCATCTTCTTCTTGTTCCCCCGGCTATGGGTAAATAGTAGGACAGACCGGGTTCTATAGCTTTGGATGGCAACAGGTCATCATGATCGCTTAATCGAGTATCACGCATGGCACATAACTAATTATGTGGAGGTGACAAGACTTTTGGACCACCCTGTAGGTTTATCGTTTTCATCATGTGACCGAAGACGTTTTTTATTTATTTATTTATTAATGCGCGTATCAATTGTTTCGTATTTTTGTGCTTTGTTTCCTCTTTTGAGATACATATTTCTTTCTTCGTATAAGTTCTTCGGAAAACATGAATGGGTTTCCAGATGTTAGAATTTTTGCTTGTCACTAAAACTCTCAATGCTGAATGGAAGCCTTCAAGAGCCATATTGGATCGAGGCTATTCTTGAAGTACGCGGTTACAAAGATTCCAAAAACGAATTGCATGCAAAGATTTTTTTCTCGTCTCCGTTGTCTTCCGCTTTTTAGTCTAATCTATGTCAGCTAAAAAAAAACTGTACTTGAGTCTGGGAAAAAGGATAAATATATTTAATGTCTGGAACTTTTATTTTTGAAGATACTTCATTTATTGAAGTCTTTTTTTTTTTTTTTTTTTAAAGAGGCTTACATGGTAACCAAAGTTTTCAAGCAGGATTTCACCGGAAGACCAAAGGAGTGTCAGTCGCACTTGTTGTTTATTGTGAAATTTCAGTTAATACTGGGGAGGGGGGATTAATTGAATACAGGAATAATGTGTTGATCACTCACATTAGAAACATGACTTTTAGTAACGCGATTAGAGTTCAGTCCCTGCCCTTTCCGCTATCCATTGAAGTAATAATAACAATATTATGTTGAACATTATTATTATTATTATTGTAACGACTATCACTGCTATTGTAATATAATATCCCCCTTTTCTCTCTTTACTTATTAATAATGATGATGATGATGATGCCTGGTTGAATATTCTGATCATCACGTCTACAATCATTGGGGTGCAAAATTAATTTCAACTTCACCCACCGCGAAGCGAATGGGTCCGAACTTTTATTGTCGATAACTCCAAAACAGTAGATTGTATCAACATTTCTTTGTTATTTTCGAATTAAACGTGTACATTTACACCTTAATGGAACTATTTTGAAAATTTTTATTAGAAACTTTTTTCGCAGGGCTTGAACTACTAATTATCCTCGAGTTGAAATTAGTTCTGTCACCGGAATCATTAATATTACATTTTTTGTATTCTCACCTCTTCACTTAAGCAGCAACAGCAGCAGCAACAACAACAATAATAATTTTCTTTGTTTTCCCTTGTTTAATGAATTACTTAGTGGCCCTTCCTCTAACTTGTAGTGGGGGGGGATGATTTACCTTATAAGACTTGATTACTATCACTCTCATTGGCGCCAGAAAGTTGAACATTTTTTATTTGGGGATGCCATTTTGTCTCCGCCTTTCAACATGGAAGCTACGCTAAGTGTGATACAATTTGAAATTACATTTTTATTTTCTTTAATTTATTTAAATTTAATTTTTTTCATTTTATTTGCCATTTATTCTGTTATTTTTTTTTTATCTATACGTTAAAACTGTTTTCACACTTCCAGCGGAACCTTCCATGCTTTTTAACTCGGCATCGGATATCTTCATCGATGTGTGCATGTGTGTGTGTATATATATATATATATATATATATATATATATATATATATATCTAGGTATGTCCAATTTTGACCATTTTAGCGTTTTTTTTTAGTTGTTTTTTTGTCAGTTGAAAGACATTAATTTCGAAATTCTTGTAAAAATTAACTACTTGTTGGATTTTAATGAAAACTTCAGAACATATTCAGAAATGAATGAACTTATTTTAGAAATGTTTGTCTCTTTGAAAGTCATGGTATAAATATTTTTTTTTATATCTGTTACCCCCCTCGAACTTAATTTTATGAAAACACAAAAAAAATTTATTTGCAGCCTGAATTTTTTTTTTTAATTAAATGCACAAAACTTTGAAAAATCTAAATCATCGATTTTTTTGTTAAAAAAAATGTCCGAAATTGTCCAAACTTTTACCTCAATTGTAAAAATACAAAACCCAATAAAACTAAGACAATATTTAATTAAGAAAGTTTTTAATGGCTTTTCTGAATAATATATACGAAGGTAATTATTATCTGAAAGAAAAAAATTTTTTTGATGAACAATGAATTTTTACATTTTTTTTTCAATTTTAAATACACAATATGACAAAAGGTTGTTATATATTTATACTTTAAGTTCTTTCTGCAACCTTATGGAAATGGTATATTATGTTCTCTACTTTTTAAAGATCATAAATTTGAAAGCTTATTAAAATCTGACAACCATAATTATTTTTTAAATAATTTTTAATATTCCAAAATTGTATTTAAAATCGTCTACAACGAAAGTACGGATGCACATTGTTGAAATAATGTCACATTTACTTCAGAAATGGCTTTGATTCGTTCAGTACCAACAAAACAACGCTTGTCAAGTTTTCTGAATATCGTCGTATTATTTTCAATTTTTTTCTTTTTCTATTCAAATATAATCGAATAGTGGGATAAAAGAAAATATCGACTATTTACAATTACAAAAAAAACAAAAAAACGCCCTTGGAAGTCCACCCAAATTTTCAAGTTTGAAATCGAATGCATAAATTCATTGTACATTACTTTGGAATTATTATCCACACGACAAATTATCAATTAAAACGATTTTTGGAGTTTAAATTTTCTGGAGTTAGCTCGCTACTACTCAAACTAAAAAATACTTGTTGAGTCAAAACAAAACCAATATAGCATGTTAATTTTATTAATAAATAAAATAAAACTCATATTAAAATTACTGCCATATAATTATTAATAAATAGAAAAAAATCTGCCTTAATAAAAAAGAAATAAAATTTCATTAAGTTAACCCGTTTCAATTAATGGTGTTTCATGTAATTTTTATATTCTCAGAAAAATATTTCATGACTGAAATAATAAACCTCAATTTAAAAAATGAATTTTTTTTACTGTTTTATTTTTACTTGTAAAATTTGATTTTCTTTCATAATTTAAATGTTATTTTCAGTCCAGAATTCTTCCTCAAACGTAAGGTAAAAAAAAAAAAAAAAATTTGAAAGTGAATTTTTAAAAAAAAAATCTACTAACCAGATTCACTTAAAATTAGAACGAATTATATCACTTCTGTGCTACCGTCCAATAAATTTCCGTGCAGTAAGTTGTGAATATATTGACGTACATCAATCAACGCTTGTCAAAATAGACCACCCTGGTGGGAAATATCTCTCTTAAAAGATTTTCTGCTAAAAATGTAAGTAATGTTTCTTTCAAATTACATTAAGTATACTTTAATCATTTTAAATTTCCTAAGATAACAAAAGAAAAAGGTGTAATTGATTTTTCATGATTTTTTAACTAACAAACTATGATCTTTCCGACAGAAATATCGAAAAGTTCGATTTTACGAAATTTTTTTGACTCGAAAAAAAACAAGATTTTTAATAAAATTTTTAACATTTATAGGAAGGATTAAAAAATCTGAAAAAATATTCAGAAAATACTTTGGTCTTTCCTCTTTAATAACAACATAAATATTTAAACGTTAAAAATTGTGTTATCAATTTGGGGACCTTTTTTCGTCAAGGTATACCACTTTTTAGCGAAATATTGGACATACCTATATATATATATATATTCTCTCTCTCGACTCTCCCGTCGAAATCGACGTATAACAGGCAAGCAGATCAGTTCCTTGGAAACTAACAGCCTGACACCAGCACCTTAGATTTGATTATAGTCGTGAAGTTTTTGTGCAGAACCATGCACACTTTTTGAAGGGCCGAATACAGAGACTTGGTGCACTACGTGCCGCAGGGCCCCAAACGACCCTCCGCAGGTTTTGAATTCACAGTTGTCCTTCTGCTAGACTAGTTGCCATCCAAGGCTATAGAAGCTAATTTGTCCTGCTATTTACCCATAGCTGGAGGTAGAAGAAGAGGCTGTTAGCACGTAAGTGAATGTAATGGATTCGACTGGTATTCGAACACGGCTCTCCGATTCCTCAATACAAGCCGCTATCCATTGCTCCAACATGCCTATACAAATTATAGGAAATCAGCCGATTCCGTTATCTTGGTTTTCAACCTTTCGGTGTCTTCAGGTGATTTCGGTCAGTTGATTTCCTAAAACTTTATTTTTTTTAAAATAGAAAAATTATGACCGCTGTATTTAAAAAAATAAATAAATGAATAAGCGCACTACGTGAGGTGTGGTAGAAGGTAAGGAGAAGGACGAGGGGAAAGAAGGAGGAGGGGGAAAAGGTGGTGAAAGAAGGAGGAGGGGAAAGAAGGAGGAGGAGAAAGATGGAGGAGAGGAAAGAAGGAAAAGGGGAAAGAAAGAAGAAGGGAAAGAAGGATGAGGGGAAAGAAGGAGGAGGGGAAAGAAGAAGGAGGGGAAAGAAGGAGGAGGGGAAAGAAAGAGGAAGGGAAAGACAGAGGAAGGGAAAGAAGGAGGAGGGGAAAGAAGGAAGAGGAGAAAGAAGGAGGAGGGGAAATGAAGTTTATTGGGAATGTATCGGTAGGGGATTAAATGAAATACATATACGTTGTTTTTATCCCACTTCAAATGAACTCAAAATTAATCGAAATTGTCTGTAGATACCGAAAGTTTGAAACCAAGGTAGTGGAATCGGCTGATCTCTTAATTTTCTATACTTAAAAGCGCTTCATGTTAAATTTATATCTTTTTATGTGTGTATTGAACCCATTTTTAATACTACTGTTTTCTGATCCAATTCTACTCTGACCATCGATTTCTTCTTCTGCTTTATATATATATATATATATATATATATATATATATATATATATATATATATATATATATATAATGGACTCTCCCGTCGGTTTCGACGTATGAGGATCTGACAGCTTAGTTGATTCAGTTATGAAATTTTGAGCGATAATCTTAAGTGGCATTTAAGACTCGCTAGTGATTTACAAAGGCGGCCACATATGGAGCAAGTGTGAGGATTGTGAGATGAGATCACTGTTAGATTGGCTGACCTTTTAGATCTTGCTCTCGCTTCTTGAAGATGATTCAGACAAACAGATTGAACATTGCTGAGTCCACTAAAACACGTTGATCTCCATTCTACCCGCTCCTATTAAAGTAATAGAAGAAACCTCAACAGAAAGCACTGGACGGCCGTTTCGTCCTATATTTGGGACTCATCATCAGTGCGTATCCACTAACGAGAATTGAAACCCGGACAGTTACGATATGAGGCTTTTGACGTTTGCCTGATAACGGGTTTCAATTCTCGGTAGTGGATGCGCACTGCTGATGAGTCTTAAATATAGGACGAAACGGCCGTCCAGTGCTTTCTGCATTATGTTGAGGTTTCTTCTAGGCTCGATGAATTACTTAATTATAATTTTCTCAAATCCGCCTTCATCTCTCTCTCTCTCTCTCTCTCTCTCTCTCTCTCTCTCTCTCTATATATATATATATATATATATATATATATATATATATATATATATATATATATATAATTAAAGACATTTTTATGTTTAACATTCTTTTTGTAGATACAAGTATTTAAGTAAATGCTCTGTTTATAATAAACAGTATTAAATAGCATTTACCGACCTGAATGTCCGAGAAATTTTCATGGAAAATATTCATCCTCCGACAGGATTCGAACCTGTATCCTATACGGAACCGTCATTTAGCCTGACGTACCTTAACCGTTTCGGCCACTGAAGATCGTTCGGTTGGCAAGGTCGAATTTACTGCTTATAAACTTCAATCTTCCATGAATCTCTCACGTACATTCATAACTGCTCATGGCGTATCAAATGTAAACAAATTACGTCACACATTATGAAATGGACAAAGTCCGACAATTATTTAAAGACATTTTTATGTTTAACATTCTTGTTATAGATACAAGTATTTAAGTAAATGCTCTGTTTATAATAAACAGTATTAAATAACATTTACCGGCCTGAATGTCCGAGAAATTTTCATAGAAAATATTCGTCCTCCGGACATTCAGGCCGGTAAATGTTATTCAATACTGTTTATGATAAACAGACCATTTACTTAAATACTTGTATCTATAAAAAGAATGTTAAACATAAAAATGTCTTTAAATCATTGTCGGATTTTGTCCATTTCGTAATGTGTGACTCACACACACACACACACACATATATATATATATATGTATGTATATATATATATATATATGTGTGTGTGTATGCGCATGGGTAAGAATCGTATTGGCTGCTTACCTTTTTTTTTCTTTCCCTTTCCTCTGTTCTCATGTGACTACAGGTGGACTAATGCGAACATGTCTTATTTTTTTAACGAAATCTTTTACTTTCTGTGAGAATTTTACTTTTTAGTGTCCCGTATGCATAGGAGGGGGCGAAATGGCCCCAATTGTAAAATCTATTTTATGTTTCCTTTGACTCTTTTCCTTTGTTTAATAAATTCCTTAGTGACCTTTTCCGCTAACTTTTGTGTAATGTGGGAGGGTTGATATTCTATAAAACTTGATTAATATCACTCTGATTGGCGTCAGAAAGTTGAACATATGTTTTTGCGCATGTCATTCTGTGTTCGCCTTTCAACATGTAAGCTATGCTAAATTTTATATAACTTGAAATTAAATTTGTCTTTTAATAATATTTTACGTCTCTTTGAATTTAAAAAAAATTTTTTTAAGCACATCACCCCAAGCAAGGCTGGAAGCACACTAGTACGCAGGGGGTTACAGAAGGTTTGGAGGAAGAGCAGATAGGAGTGGTAAAGGAGAGGACGTGGAGAAAGATAGTGGATCGATCAAGGCTAGGGGGTTACAGAAGATTTGGAGCGAGAGCAGATGGGAATGAAAGGTGATAGGATGTGGAGAAGGGAAGTGGATAGATCAAGGCAGCTGGAGATGTCGATTGACGTTACACTTAAATAGTTGGAGATTGTATTTGTCAGGGAAACAGGAATAAGGAAGGGAGTTCCACAGGCGAGATGTGCGAGACATTAGTTAATGCAATAAACTCACGAAGAGTATCAACAAGTCATGACATCTTTTTTCACCGTAGTCAACAATCCACAAAAGAACAACACGGATCGGACATACCAAATATGGAGAACTATAGTAGGAACTGGAATAAGACCCCATCTCAACCCAAACAGGGAAAATCGTGCGGACCAAAAGACTCACAAATGCAATAAAAGGTTAAGATAAAACTAAATATAAGACAGAATACAATAACCCATCACTCAAGGTAAGAAATAAATGACAGATGATGAGGTAAAAACCAAACTAAATGACATATGAAATAATAATCTCTTAGGAAATAAAACCGACAAATCCACCTGCAACATAAACTGTAGTTATCCTGATTATGTCACGCAAGATGTGTCAAATTACACTGGAGTAGAATTCCTTGAAATGTCTTGGACAACAAGTGGCCTTCAAAGATACCTGGAAATTACAGAAGACTGGATAATGGTCTGTGTCAAAGAATATGAAAGAAGTAAGAACATTTATTCAGTAATAAAGGAAGCCAACATTTACAAAATGGAGTTTCAAATACGTGAGGATATGCAAGTAAAGCATAATACACCGACTGCAGCTGCAACATATTTAAAAAAGGAAGCAAAGGCAAATGCAATCGACCAGATACAGAAACAATGGCCGGATAAACCTCTTCACGGTCAATATTCTATCCATACCAAACAAGCTGCTGTAGACGAAACCAGTGTAAGCCATCAGTGGCTACGTAGTGAAGGGTTCAAAGCTAAAACCGAAGATTTAATTCTTGTTGCACAGGATCAGTGCTTGCTAACTAGAAATTACCAAGCACACATACTGACAAATTATGTTAACCCAAAATGTAGATTATGTGATAAATATCTAGAAACAATCGACCATCTTTTATTAGGTTGCACGGTATTGGCACCAAATGAATATCAAACATGACAGAGTAGGCCAATATCTGCATTAAAAAATCTACAACTTTTACAGGAGCGAAACTGCAAGAAATTCGTACGAACACCACCCAGTTCCAGTTACGGAGATAAGGTCCCAATTTTATGGGACTTTATAATATAGACAGAAAATCGTCTAAACTTCATGATAAAAAAACACAAGAACAGAACTTGCTTTCTTATTGACATGGCAGTTTCTGTAGATTGTGCTGTATTTTTGAAGATCTTCAAAAAACTGTAAAAATTTGAGTACCTTGAAGTCGAAATTTCAAAAATGAGGAAATAAACAACTCCAGTTGTAGTTTGAGCCCTCGGACTCATTGGAAAAGATTCCAATAGACTCAATGAAGGCATTTCTCGTAGCTAGTGCCTTAAAGAAATACAAAAAGAACGTACTCACAAGTCCAGCCCACACCGGACGAAGGGCTTTATCTATGTAAAATATGTATGATTTTAGTTTTTTTTCTTCCTTAAAATATGCCAGTGGAGAATGTCGTGATGCAATTTCTGACCTTAGGTCTTTGACTCGGAAAATAATGAGTATATACCAGAAATGAAATGAAATCAAATAATAATACTAATAATACTACTACTACTACTAATAATTATTATTATTATAATATTGATACTTTCTTTGTAAGAAGTTCAAAAATAGTATTGACTGACATTGGCTATGTGAGAGTTATGTCGGCATCGAAACTGGCCAAATGTCGTTGGTGATATTGTTATATTTTTTGTATGACTGACGAACGAAATGATGACCTATTTCTTGCCTATAGTTGCCTGGTTGGCAGTCGGCAAGTAATGTACCAATAAAGAAACTTTAAAGTAACGTTTTTTTCAATAATAATAATAATAATAATAATAATAATAATAATAATAATAATAATATACAACTGACCTGAAGTAACATAGTATTCCGAGAGCAAATACTAGTGCGACTGTAGAGACTCCAAAGCCACAGTGGAAGATGAAATTCATGACGTTGAAATATTTGTATTCAGGATGCTGAAAAAAGCAAAGAAACATAAATAGATTAAAAAAAACAAACATTTATATCCAACAATTCCAGCTTCTCAAAACGACGTGAAAACTTCGTGACTGGTCGAAGAGACAGCCTCGTTAAAGACATCACTCTTGAAATATAATCAAGATTGTATTCACCATTTAAATACCAGGTAGAATTCCTTGAATTTTCTTGGAAAACTACAACAATTGGCCTTAAAAAATACTATGGAAACTACAGAAGACTGGATGATGATCTGTGTCAAAGAATATGAAAGAAGTAAGAAAATTTGTTCAGTAATAAAGGAAGCCAACAATTTCAAAATGGAGTTTCAAATAGGTCAGGAAATGCAAATAAAGCATAACAAAAAAGGAAGCAAAAGTAAATGCAATCGACCAGATACAAAAACGATGGCAGGATAAAACTCTTCACGCTCAATATTCTGCCCGTATCAGACAAGCTGATGTAGATAAACCCCGTGTACCCATCTGTGGCTATGTAGTGCAGGATTAAAAGCTAAAACCGAATGTTTCATTCTTGCTGTACAGGACCAATGCTTGTTAACTAAAAATTATCAATCACGTATACTGAAAAATTACGTTAAACCAAAATGTAAATTCTGTGATAAATATCCAGAACCAATTGACTATCTTGTATCAGGTTGCATAGTATTGGCACCCACTGAATATAAAACACGGCATGACAGAGTGGGCAGTTATCTGCATTTGAAAGTCTACAAATACCAGGTATGTCGTTTTGAATTCACGAAAGCACATTAGCTTACCTAAGACAATAGCGCCGTAGTTCGCTTCAAATTACTCACTTGAAACATCATATACTTACTGTAGACACCTTCAATTTTGTCAAATGGTAATTGTAATATTAGCCGTTTCCTTATATGGAAACATTCGGCATTCATTGACCGATCATCCAGTGCTACTTTCAGTTGACATTTTAAAAATCTTAAACTATTTTTTCTGGAAAATACGTTTCTCACGTCACGTAACTGTTATCGCTTCTTCCAATATTGATGGGGGATTCCTTCCTTAATTCCCGTCTTGAAGCCGAAAAATTGATTTATTATTGATCTTAAAGATATATTAGACACCGCTAATTCTTATAGATCGAGAGGTGAGGTAAATGAGCCGGCTTGTGAACGCCGGTGTCCTTCTCGACGATTAGGGCCAATGAAAATCATCATCATCATCGGTCCCACGACTGAGTGTGGTCGTAGGGTCTCTGCGCATGATCCACTCCCTTCTTATGTCGCCGTTGCGTGTCAATGTCGGGGTTTATGTAAATGATCTTTTAGTCCACTCAGTAATGTTGTCATCCCATTTTGTTCCTCTCCCTCTTCTTCTGCCTAAGCTGGTATCTTGCAATATGGCAGTGGAAAGATGGTTGGTTCTTATGACGGGGCCATACCATTTCAAATTTATCCTGACGCTGATTATGAGGTCTTCCAACGAGCCTGTTTCATGATATCTTTCATTGTGCATCGAGTGGTTCTGTAGCATTGCATTTCTAAAACTTGAAGTTTTCACTTTAATTCCGGTCTTAAAGTTCCAGATTCAAAGGCGGACAGAAAGATTGAAAATGCCAATGCACTCAACAGTTTGTTCTTTGAGCTGATTGATTGATTTTGTTTAGTGGCATATCAACACCTCTATGGGTTATTTAAACCAAAATCACAGTATTCTGAACACAATTATATGGACCCAAGTAAATATTTTGAACGCAACTGTATGCCTTCAACTACAGATAAAATGTATTTTCGGTCATTCCTTTATAGTACAATGGTATCTTTACTATAAAAATGTATTTTTATACTTTCATAGTATTTTGTTTTTGTTTGGGGTTCACTATTTGTCCATAGCTAGGACCTTAACGCGTTTTACCACGCTAGGTCATAGTGGACCTGGCAACAATGCAAATTAAAATGTGGTTCCACGATCTGCAAAACCTCCAATCTCCCGAGATCTTTGAGTTAACGTAGATATTCTTGTCTTTCCAGATGGATGTTAAGTTTTGAAACATCTGCCATTCTTTGTTCTACTCTTGAAATTATTTATATTCTGGAGATCTCTTGGAGCCAAGATATTTGAATACCATCATTTTTCCATTAATCGCCGTGCCATATCTGGAAGATGTTTCATTCACGTTCTTCAACAAACTGACGAGTTCTTCTTTGCCAACTGTACCACCCATTGTCGTCGGCAAAGTAAAGGGTTTTGAGTCTACGATCCCCGATGCTGATTGTGCCCTAGGGTTACTCAAGCGCGTCACTCATGGTTCGTTCAAGGAAGATGTTAAAGATAACAGGACATCTTTAGCGTACCCCAAAGGACGTGGGGAACCATTTTCTGATTGGTCCCTGGAGCAATGCTCTGCCTTATCCTACGGATGCTGGATAGTATAGATTAGCTTCTTACCCATGTTATATGTTTATCTTTGTCTATATAGCCTCGAGTCACAGTCAAAGGCTTTTTTCAAGTCCATGAAAACGTTGTAGAGGTTTAGCTAGGCATGAAGGTACATTTCTCCGAATTTTATGCGAAAATATACTCGCGAAAAAATCATTGTTACATATACAACCATTTATTCTTTTAGAGGCCAGTTGTCATAAAGGGTGTTTCACTAAGACGGATCAAAGTTAGCATTAAATAAATTTGTGTTACATTATTTACAGTATTCGGACTATTGTCCTCATCTTTGTCGCCATATTTATTACAACGTTTCGGCCGTTGTACACTCCGGCCTTCTTCAGGTGGTTGGAATGTCGAACTGAACCTTTATTTCGCTCACTGGGGTAGACTGTTCCACTTCCACGTGCAATGTCTAATGGATGTGAGTTGTCAGTTATCTCCTGTTAATTCCCCTCTCCAAGTTCTCCAATGCCCTATCCGGGTATTGAACTCACACTCTTTGGGTCCTGTCACTGGATCTAACTAACGCCTTTATCCACTATGCCATGTGTCCTTGAGGACACATGACACATTAACAGGAGATAACTGACAACTGACATCCATAGATATGGTACGTGGAAGTCGAACAGTCTACCCCAGTGAGCGGAATAAAGTGTTCAGTTTGACATTCCAACCACCTGAAGAAGGCCGGAGCGCACAACGGCCGAAACGTCTTAAATATGGCGACAAAGATGAGGAAAATAGTCCAAATAATGTAAATAGTGTACATAATACCTCATCTCAGAAATATAGACAGATACTGAAGGTCCGAAACGTTGTAATAAATATGGCGACAAAGATGAGGACAGTAGTCCGAATAATGTAAATAATGTACATAATACCGCATCTAAGGAATATAGACAGAAATCAGTGTTATTAGTGAAAATTTATTTATTTATTTATTGGATCGTGTTATTTAATTCATGGCAATTATGTGTGAAAAATCATATTGCCCAAAAGTCCGCCAAATATGAAAGAAAAAGAAAAAATCACAAGACGCTTAAATTTATTTCACATTAATCGGACCAAGCTATTGGAACATCCTTTATATGAAGAGAAGGTTGCAATGAACTGTTCTCAACGTGACCAGGAACATTATTTGCTTCTCATAAAAATATTTGCACCCGATTTGAACTGTAACCGTCACTGTTATGGAGTCATTGGGACGGTCTTCTCGATCATAAAATTCTTCCTAACAGTTCCTGTAGGTCTCTGAGATTATTAATGGCCAGTCATCCGGTGTCCTAGTGGTTAACGCAGGGCTCCCACAGGGCTCACTCCTTGGACCAACCCTCTTTTTGATTTATATAAATGATCTACCTAAGAATATACTAAGATCATTTATAAACATCTATGCCGATGATACGACTGTATACGGGTGCACCTCTAAAATTCTCGGTATCCGCAGAATGATCGAACCCCGAACTAACACCAATCAAGATGAACGGAGGTTCTCTCAGGGAAGTATCATGCTTTGAAGGACTTTTGGGCCACAGATTCACACCATCTAGTGGAACTCATATATATGAACTAAGGATGTAGGTAAAATGATCGGTTTTCCCTGTATCGCTCCAGTAAGTACTTGACTCTTCCTGCTATCCTCTATCTTTATAAGAGCCAGATCAGACCAAAAAATGTAATACTATTGTCATATCGGAGCAGGGGATGCCGAGACCTCACTCTCCAGCCTTGATAGAGTTCAAAAGCGTCCCCGAGCCCTTGCGGGTGACGAATTATTCTCTACCCTTCAGCCACTCTCCCAAAGACAGGATGTGGAATGCCTCTCTGTGCTACAGCGCTACTTCTATGGAAAGTGCTCGAACGAGCTACATTCCCTGGTCACGCCAAGTCAAACCTTCACGGCAAGAACCATCAACATCCTCTCAATATTGCATCGGTGAGAAGTAACTTTCACTCGATCAGCTTTTTTCCCGCGAGCCACTGCCATGTGGAATCGTCTTCCAACAGGATCTTACCCCGATCACTACAATCTTAACCTATTCAAGGCTAGCGTTAATCGTTATCTCCCTCATCTATACACAAAAATGGCCTCCTAACATAATCCTCTACCTTGAGTGACCCCCGGGCCTTGTAAAGGGTGACACTCATTGTAAAAAAAAACAAAAAAAACAAAAAGAAAACAACCTTTTCTTACTTGAACCATGACACCTGTCTTTCATTATGAAACACATCTATTTTGTAGCGACTCGCCCAATAAAGTTGTATTGACATCACCCAATCTCTGACTATTTATACACAATGGCCCCCAGGGGAACAGAAATGATAATGAAACTACTTTTTGTTCTACTATCCAACAACAAGTTTAACAACATTGTTTAAGTATCTAAGAATTACTAATAATATCAATTCATTTTTTCTTCATAGAACCAGGTTTAAGCCATTTCTTTTTTTGCTTACCATCAGTTTTTTTGATGTACGGTGGCCGTTAATGATTAACTATAACCCAAAACTTAAATGTTAAAATAAAACAGTATTTAATTACAACCGCAAATAAATACTTAACAAAGAAATAAAAGTCAACCAAAGATAACCATTTCAGTGAATACCTTGTTAGTAGCGAGGCTCGGATTAACGTCTGGTAAAACCTAAATCAAACCCAAATAATCGACACACAATAATTCACTCTAATTCGACTGGATAGTTACACTCAATACTCACTCCAGTCAGTATCCTGATACCGCTATTTATACACTTGGCGGAAAACATATATTGATAAATCCAGATTGTCACGCTCGAACCTTGGTGTCTGTAGTTACTCATTTTCTTCTCATGGCACAGTTTCCATGTTTTGTGAGTGCAACGGCATGCAACACCATATTCGCAGCAATGAGAGTAGTCTTCTTTGAACTATGCGGCAACTGCTTTTAGCAGAATTTCATTTTATCTCTTGTGATGTCCTCTGCGCAAGCAAGTCCAAGTCATCTCAGGGGTAGATTCTGGATACCTGCCTTTATGAAAAATAGCTATTTCTAAAAAAAAGGAGAAAAAAAGTTGGTGGGACATCATTTTCCGCAAGGTTAATTGGTATTTTTACGTGAAAGCCAATAAAGGAACATGCTAAATATTGAATTGTATCAACCCCCACCCCCCACCCATTTCATCCACTGCTCCAAAATAATTTGAATATTTAATGGGACTTTTCAACAAGCACATTCAAGAATCCGTTGGTCTTAAACAAGCTAAAAGTCAGCATGAATACTGACGATGGAGGTTTTTTTAAAAATCACTTCATCTCAAGTAAGGCAATAAAGCCACTAAGACGCAAGGAGTTACCGAGAAAAAGAAAAACAAAGAGAAAGAACAATAAAAGAACAAGAAATTAAGAAGACAGAGGATAATGCTTGACATTACATTTACATTTTTGAGGGTCAAAGTTGAGTGGGAAGCTAGAGAACTGAAGAGACTTCTAGATGAAGTACGAAAGAATAAACTGTTATCATAGATTACATGTAACATGATGTGACATAGTTGCTAATCTAGTACTACGCTTAAATTCGTAAAGTGGAATCACCCTAAAGGAATGTTCTTTAGGACAATAACCATGACAATATTTATAAAAAACGCACAGGAAAGCTAAGTTACTGCGCTGGGAAAGTGACTGAAGCTGATAAGCCAGGTCAGGACCGATAAAATTGCAGAATCTTCTTTGGAATTTGTCAAGAATAGCCAACACATCAGATCAGATGTAGAGCAATAATCAGTACATGAACGAATAGTAGACTTATAAATATGCAAGATAGATTCTAACGAGTATAATTGTGTAGAACCAAATTTCCTAGCAGTAAACCTAGCAATTGATTCAATAAAATCGTTCCACATCATATCAGCGTAAAATGTTAACCTCAGGAGGTACAACGAGTCACTTTTCTGGAGGTTAGCATCTATTTATGGCTTGTTGCTTTGTCGTTGTTTTTTTTTTACCTCCCTTTAGTCTTATTGGGAGTTTAATTTTTAGCTGTCATGATTAATTTCTCCTTACAGTGACTTCAGCAGTCAGCAAATTCTTCAGTGTTGACAAGACCTTTTCCTTCATCTTTCCGTTTCAAATAAAGTCTATCTGCGTCATCTATCCGTTTCAAGACTTTATGTATTTTCATAATCTTCCATGTTTGTGTAGCAGCACTAGCAAGCAGTAACATTCTAGCAGCAATATTGATAGTCATTGTTCAAGTATCTAATATCTACAATCTGGTTCAAAATTACAATCACCTGAAGAAAGCCGGAACGTTCAACGGCCGAAACGTCGTGAATATGCAATGAAGATGATAATGTAAATAATGCAAGTAATCATAATACATCATATCACAGATATAGACAGACTAACATATTTAGATCTTTTCTTTGTAGCCGGGTCCAAATAGTAGCCAGTCGTGTTCATTGATCTTTTTTTTTAAGCATTTCACCCCAAGCAAGGTGGGAAGCCACTAGCACGCAAGGGGTTACAGAAGATTTGTAGCGAGAGCAGATAGGAGTGATAGAAGAAAGGATGAGGAGAAGGATAGTGGATAGATCAAGGCAACTGGAGATGTCGATTGACATTACATTTGAATAGTTGGAGATTATAGTTGTCAGGGAAACAGGAATAAGGAAGGGAGTTCCACAGACGAAAGGTGCGAGATATGAAGCTGTTGGAGTAGAAGAGACGGCTACATTTAGCAGTTTTAACAGTGAAAGGGTGAGAGCGGGATGCCAGCCTGGTAGGACGCTTAAATTCATGAAGTCTGGGAACCAGCGCAAGCAGCTCATCGGAGCAATTACCATGAAAGTATTTGTAAAAAAGATAGAGAGAGGCGACGGTACGTCTGTGAGAGAGCGACTGTAGACGAGATGCCAGATCAGGGCCAATAACATTGCATATCTGTCTGTGGATCTTATCAAGAACCCCGAAGCAAACAGAAGGGGCCCCAGACCATATATGGCAGCAATACTCCATGCTATAAAAAAATCTGAGAACTTGGATTTCTCCTCATCTCCAGGTGTTTCGTACCTATGTTCTTTTTTTTTTCATTTTTTTACCATTTTTTAAAAAACTTTTCCAATTAAAAAATGTCGTCACTTTACTCCAATCCTGAAAAGATGAAATGGAATAAACATTAAAATAACAGTTTCTTTTTCGCTTTGACTCGAATATTGATAGACTGCAATACGGGAAAATCGAAGATAGTGAAAATTGAAGAATTGCTATCAAATGCAAATATTCTTCATCTGAAATTGATCGAAAGTGATTCAGAAATAATAAAAAAAAGTATGGAAGATCAACCGGACAAAGCGAGATAGCAGAGAAAATTTACTAAATCAAATTTTAACGAACATGTAACATTTGTTTGTGGATTTAATAGAAAATTGTCATTTATCAAAAGAAAACTCAACAGAATTGCAAACAATCTGAAAAACCAAAAGTCAAAATAAAAGGAAGACGCTATATCCGCCTGCGGCAGATTACGCAAGACTGCGTGGCCCCTAGGCTACCTGGAGGTGTTTTTATTGAGCCATTATTATCTCCCTCTAATTATTTAACCCATAAATGGACGGAAGTAATCTGCATTCATACTTTTTCCAAGAGTAAAGTGAATGTAACAAATTCAGTTGGCATTCCGATTTCGCTTTCCAAGTCTTTAACCGTTACACAATCCGGACAACAACAGTATGGCTTTTTTTTGTAAGCAGATAGATGACAGAAGACTGTGAACATTACGTCATTCCATAAACGTAAACATTCCGGATGTTATATTCTTTGGGCTTCTTCATATCTCTGTTTCAGCTGATGCATTGAGTTGACTATATGCTAAGATAAAAAAAGGATGAAGGAAGGGGGTCGTGTAAGTTTAATGAGTGAATGAGTTAAATAAGAGTTTAACAGACTATTATTTTTTTAGAGAATTGTATTTCAGCTCTGACTTCCTCATTTTGATCTTTGAGGTCAGATACAGGAAAACAAAGGAAGTCGATTTTGATTGACTAAAGCTAGCTTGGGAATGATAAATATAGAAAGGGATTTTAGGGAGTTGAATCTTACACGTCGAAGAATGTAGACGTATTTCTTCGTGTCTGGGAAGTGAAGGTGAGAGGCAACCCCACTGGTTAGTTAGAAAATGTACACGTCGACGTGTTGAATAAATCTAGATAAGTTAAAATTCTTTTCTTTTAACTCCGAATAAAACAACTGGCGATCAGCGCCCGAGAAAGGAAAATGCAACATTGAAGTGAATCAAGACCGTCACCCAAAGAGACCCGTCACCCAAAGAGCTATGCTACAAAAGTAGGCGTAAACCAATTTTAGATAACACCATATGGCGGACTTCTTCTATGTACCGTGATCCTTCGAAACTTTGGTGATTATGGCTTTTCGCAATTTTCTGTCCTTTTTGACTTTCAGTTTGGTAACAAAGAAAAAAAGAATACTGAACTGTTACGTGACATCTGTCCTTCTGTACGGCAGAGAATTTCCTCAAAGATGAAGAAGAGACTCGAAGCGACGGAGATGTGGTTCGACACAAGGATGCTAAGGATATCATGTGCCGAGCGTGTGAGCAACGATGAGATCTTAGAGGGGTTGCAAAGAAGGGGGAGGCTTTTCTTTAATATCAGGAAGAGGCAGCTGAAGTTTCTGGGACATATAATGAGGAAGGAGTGCCTGGAGAATCTGATACTCACGGGTCGAATAGAGGGAAAGAGAGAGAAGGGAAAACAACGCATAACATACCTGGCGGGCTTAAGCAAGTAGATGACAGAACATGGTCTGGGGAGGAAGCAGAGGAAAGGAACTTGTTGAGAGCTGATAGGGATAGAGGGAGGTCGAGAGCCATGATCGCTAACTTCCTGAAAGGACATGGCACATAAAAAGAAAGAAGAAATTTTGTCCTTTTGTCAGCTCTCTTAAACCCTGTTCCGCCAACCATTTATGAAATGCTCGTTAGGCCTTCAGTCTGTCCTGTAAGTGTCAAATTTTCCAAATCCTCTTTCCTCATTATGCGCCCTAGAAATTTCAACTATATCTTTCTACTGTTTAAGTGTACTTTTTGATTCTACTTTCCCTAAAACGTCGTCGTTTCTCTCATGTTCAGTCCATGATATTCTCAGCATCCTTCTGTAGTACCAGATTTCTATCTCCTCAAGTTCCTTCTTCATCTGTGCATCGATTATCCAGCATTCACTGCTATATATGTGAACTGATATGACATACCAGTTCAGTCCTCTTTTCTTTGTTTCTAACGAAATGTTCGTGTTTCTTAATACATTGCTTAGCTTTTGGAAGGCATCTTTCGTTATCCCAGTGAATCTTCGGATTTCGGTATCGCACTTTCCGTCATCTGCTAGAACACTTCCCAAATATTTAAATAGTTGTAATTGCTGGAGTTTGGTATCTCCAATTTGTAAATCGCATGTCGGGATGTTTTCTTTTTTTTTGACAACCATGCATTCTATCTTCTTGCAATTGATCTGTAGTTCTTTCTTCGTGATTTCCTTCATTACCTTCTGTAAAAGTTTTTGTAGTTTTCTTTTCGTGTCTGCTATCAACACTGCGTCATCTGCATATAAAATGCTATTAAGATTGTGGCCACCAATAATGAATCCTGGTAGGACTTTTAATTTTCTTAGAATCGCCTGACTGGATAGGTTCAATATGTCCGGTGAGAAGACACTTCATTGTCTTACACTTCTTGTTTGTATATTTATTGTAGAGAGTATATAATGATTTTGACAGTTTTCAATATCAAAGATAAAGATAAACAAGGAAATAAATTCATAGAATTATAAACTACAATATTTGATGTCATATAACACGTAAGTTATTTTTCTACGAAAAGAGCTAAAAATATGGCTGGGATCTCATACGTGAAACTCTGTAAGCTTGTTTTGTTTTTCTTTTGCAAATTACTGTTGTAAAGTTTCCACATGTCCACCTTGTCTTTTCTTTCCCTGTAGTGATATATTTGAATAACATTATATACATAATATTATTATTTTCGGTTGTAATGGTGTGTGTTTATAAATCTGTACGTCTTAGATCCTCAGAAAACTAGAAAACTTATGAGGATTTATTACCAGTTGATATAATCATAACGATATAAGATGAACAGATAACACTGTGATGATTGCAGAAAGAAAACGGAAAGAATTAAGTGTTAACTGTAAGCACACAGAATGTGTTATCGTCATCAAAACGGACAATCCGGACTACCTACTGGGACATCAAAATGAAGTAGGTGCGTAAGTTTAAGTCATTTTAAAATCATTTCACTACAAGCAAGGCGATAAAGGCAAAAAATCAGAGAACGGTTGAGAGGACAATAAAAGAACAGGATTCAAGGAGAAGAGAAGGTGACCAGAAAGGAAGAAGATACTTCCACAAGTGAGAAATACGAGAGAGAGAGAGAGAGAGAGAGAGAGAGAGAGAGAGAGAGAGAGAGAGAGAGAGAGAGAGAACAGTTAGCATAGGACTTATGGCTATATCTAGTAATTTCAATTGTAAGTTGATGATACCTAACTGCCACTTTAGTACTGCGTCTACATTTGTAAAGTCTAAGTACCAAGACGGAAAACTCATCAGAACAATTGCCATGAAAATATTTATAGAAATAGCATAGGAAAAGTATGTTACGGCGGTGGAAAAGTGTTGTGAGGGAGAATATTTCCCTACAAGGTTGGACTTGCTCGTCGGACGAAAGACATAAAAATAAACCTACATCAAGAGGAGTAGCAGAAGGAGCCGTAGCAGCAGTAGCCTTTTCTGAAAACAATTAGTCATTCACGGCTAAAGATTCTCTTCCTTAAATTCTATTCTACATTATGTTTTTCCTGTACCAAAAGTTAATTCCGGTTTTCAACTGTTGTTTTTGACAACTCAGTTTCAACAAAAAATGATTGAAATGTCTGAGAAGCTAGTTCAAGACTAATAACATTGAATATTCTTCGTTGTATTTCGACAAGACTCTTTAGATACGTAGTAGAAGAACCAGACCAGATGTGACAGCAATAATCAACGCATGGACGAATGATAGATATAAGGTCGTAGGAGAGAAACATTTTCTAGCATGACACACTGAACCAATTTTCCTAGTGGCAGACTTAGGAAATGATTTAATATAATCTTTCCACTTCATGTCAGTGAAAAACGTTAGACCGATAAGGTATAACGTGTCACTCTCCTGGTGGTTAGCATCAGCCGTTCTCATTGAAGGAAAAAAGCTTATTGAAGACAATTAAAAGATGGCAGTTTTGTTTTTGGAGGCGTTAAGACTAACAAGCCATTTCTTGCTATAGTTAACAACAGATTGAAAGTGATTACTGTTAATTTACTAATCAGACGTACCCTTAAGACAGGAGTAAATAGTTGTGTCACCAGCCTTGAGAGCAAGTAGAGAACTGATGACATCAGGACGGTCTAAGGATAGAGCACTGGGAGACATCCGTATTAATATAAAAAGATCTCGAAGAATAGCCGTTCAAGACAATCTAATGTCGAGATTTCATAAGAAAGATTGAATCAAATCAAAGTTTCTTTTTTCGGAAATACCATAACCTTTCAACTTGTGAAGAAGACCACCATGCCAAACCGTGTCAAATGCCTTCGAGATATCCAAAGCAACAGTCCGAGCTTCACCATTCTTATCTAAAGCTTTATAGACTCTTTCAGCAATGACTGTTAGCACATCAGCAGTTGACCTAGAGAAACGAAAACCACCTTGTTTGTCTGAAAGAAGACCCTGCGAGATGGGATGCAAAGTATTGAAATATATTGAAATGTCTGTAGAAACAAAAAAGTGCTGAACTGCTATAACATATATATCCTGCTCTATGGCAGTGAATTCTGGACAGTTCTGTTATAGATGAATAAGTGAAGAAGCAGAGAAATGTGGTTCTACAACACGAAAGTTCTGAAAAAGGTACGAACTACAAGAGCACTTATACTTAAAATCAGAAAGAGGCAGTGAAAATTTCTGGAAAATATTATGAGGAAAGAAGGCTTGGAAAATTTAATTCTCATAGGTACATGTTGATGGTAAAAAGGGCAGAGGGAAAGAGCGAGTAACCTAACGAATGCATTTGGTTAAATGGATGAAACCGCGGAGACAATGAGGGATGGTAAAGAATGAAATGTCACATATAGCAGCAGGAAGTCGTGGAGACCCATGACCACCTAAATCCTAAAACGATACGGTACATAAACGAAGTGTAACGGTTATCAACGCAGAGATAGAAATCGACTGAGTTCAAGTTCCAGGCTATTTTATTGCGTTCACTTCCATACAAATACTTTTTGGAAAGGCATGAAACTGTCGCTTCCTCTCTTTGGCTCTCTAGCTTTGGACAGCGGATAGCTCAAGAGAAGGATTACTCTGAAATCAACGTCGCGAGGGAAATAACGGGAAATCACTACACTATCATTCTCAAAAAGTCATGTCAATAAAGAAGAGGAAAGTGTGGAGAGCTATGATCACTTATATACTCAAGGAACGTGACATTTACTTAGGTTAAGTTAGAGCTGTGAGAATGTTTTTTAATTACTGTACCCCTAAGCAAGGTAATAAAGCCACTAAAACGCAAGAGGGGGGTTGTTGGGTTGTTTGGTGTTTTATGGCATATCAACCAATATGGCAAGGGGGGGGGCTACTGGGTGTAGGAGAGTATGAGCAAAACAAAACATTATTAAGGGGAGAGAACAATAAAAGAAGAGGAACTAGGAAGACAGAAGATAGCGATTGACATTGCAATTAAACTCTTGAAGATTAAAGTTGACTAGAAAGTAAGAAGCCTGAAGAGAGTTGCGCATTTGAGAAATACCATTAGGTACTGTTGTCACTTTTTAGTCCATGAAAATTTGTCTTCAGGTATATTAGAGACAAGCCTCATTTTTATCCTTTCTTTTCTTAGGATCATTTCACCCAAAGAAGGTAATAAAGCCACTAACACACAAAGGAGTTAATAAATGTGAAAGAATGAGAAAACAATAATAAACAATAAAAGAACAGGAATTAAGAATACAAAAGATAATAATTGATACTGTCCTTACGATTATATCTAGCAATTTGAACTGTAAAAGGATGGGACCTATCTGCCAATCTAGTACAGCGCTTAAATTCATGAAATCTAGTTACCACAGCGATTAGAATAATTCATTAAAACACATGTCATGAAGATACTTATATGAAGGTCTTAAAGAATGTTACGGCAGTGGGAAGATGACTGAAGCCGAGATGCCAGGTCTGAATCAATAACATTGCAGACTCTTCTTTGGATTTTATCAAGAATCACTAAATACATAGCAGAAATACCAGACCAGATGTGGCAGCAATGTTCAATGCATGGACGAATGGTAGACTTCTAAATATTATAATTAGAATTATGAATATAATGAGAACTTTTCTCTTCTGCCAAACCCAAGAAAAAAATAATAAAGGAATAATTCGAATTCTTTCCCAATGTCGCCTTACGAAGTTCCGCTCTAATAATTAAACTACAGCTTCTTTTCAACTGAATGCTATTTAAAGTGTCTTCACCGCTAAACTCTATTTTCCCTTTGTTATTAACCGTCAACTGAAGACCAAATTCTCTTCGAAGTGTTAATATCGAATTCTTCAGTTGACTTCGCCTTTAATCATAAAAGGACCATTTTGGTGATGAGAATATGACTTCTTTTGAGAAAAAAAATTGATAGACTCGTTATTAATCGATCGATAATACAATTAGTGGCCACCATTAGCAATTGAGTGCTGCTTAAAATGATATTTTCAATGCAGTGTTCAATATTATTAGTCTTTCATTGTTATTGGTCTTATTCTTTATATGTATCGTGGTTGTGGTTGGTGTGAGTTATTTAGGTGGGCTTTGTCTACGACCCGACTTTTGGTAGACCATTTCCTCGGCTATCTTTCATTGAGGCCATCACATGTTGTTGCTTTACAGAGAATACATTTCATTTCAATTGATTTAGTTTTACTAATCTTATTTATCTGCCTTCCTTTTTATGCTTTTTCCCTTTTTCTTCTTTCTTTCTTTCTTTCTTTCTTTCTTTCTTTCTTTCTTTCTTTCTTACTATTCATTTCTTCTTTCTTTCTTTCTATTCAGTATTCATTTCTTTCTTTCTTTCTATTCAGGATTCATTTCTTTCTTTCTATTTAGTATTCATTTCTTTCTTTCTTTCTATTCAGTATTCATTTCTTTCTTTCTATTTAGTATTCATTTCTTTCTTTCTTTCTATTCAGTATTCATTTCTTTCTTTCTTACTTTCTTTCTTACTTTCTTTCTTTCTTTCTTTTTTCTTTCTTTCTATTCAGTATTCATTTCTTCTTTCTTTCTATTCAGTAATTATTTCTTCTTTCTTTCTTTCTTTCTTTCTGTTCAGTATTCCTTTCTTCTTTCTTTCTTTTTTCTTTCTTAATTTCTATTCAGTATTCATTTCTTCTTTCTTTCTTTTTTTCTTTCTTACTTTCTATTCAGTATTCCTTTCTTCTTTCTTTCTATTCAGTAATTATTTCTTCTTTCTTTCTTTCTTTCTATCTTTCTTTCTATTCAGTATTCATTTCTTCTTTCTTTCTTTTTTCTTTCTTTCTTTCTATTCAGTATTCATTTCTTCTTTCTTTTTTCTTTCTATTCAGTATTCATTTTTTCTTTCTTTCTTTCTTTCTTTTCAGTATTCATTTCTTTCTTTCTTTCTATTAAGCATTCATTTCTTTGTAATTTCGAATCGAACCCTTTATTTCGTTCAATTCCACGTGCCATGCCTCTACTGGGTGTCTCAGTTATTTCCTATCAACTCAACTCTCCAAGTTTTTTTGTTCACCACTTCTGTAGCCTGGTGTTGAACTCACAACTTTTTGTGTCCTGTCACTGTCTTACACATGACCCAGTGGATAACGACGTCGTTTAGATCTAGATTATTTAACACCCATCTGCAATTATACTGCAACTCTGCCGAGCAGACCTTAGTTACATTTTCTGTGAAAAAGCGTGTTATCTAGCGTGAACAACAATTTGAACAATGCCAACACGCTCAAGCTCTCGGCCATGATTGCTTGTGAGTCCGTCCTAGCACAGCTATCAACGGCCTCCAAGGTTTTCGTCTACCCAATTTCACTCACAAGGCTTGACTCAACCCCTTGGTATGATTTTTCAGGCACTTTTCAAAGGTGCCGCCCGCTGGGATCGACCCTTCCAATCTGATAACATCAGGAAGTCTCCTTCCTGACTAATAGACCATGATGAGATTCGAATCCGGGTCTCATGGTCAGAATGCGAAAGTTCTCGGTCACGTGGCCATTCAGCCAATTCATATAATAAGAAATAAAAAAAAGCCGACATTAAATTTAAATCATTGAGACGGAAACATCGGGATAAAGGACATCAAGTATTGGATAATGAAAAGTGGGCAGAAGTGATATATTGTCATAAAAGCAAAACAAAACTGAATTCTAATACAAGAGACAATTTCCAAAGATTAATCATTACGAGAAACAATCCAAAACATACAACATAGAACGTAAAATTCAGTGAAGAGGTTTTAATAGCTTGAGGCTATATACAAAAGCAATGGTACAAGAAAGATGATAAAAATCGATAGAATATCGAACAGCAAAAATATATTACTCTACCAGATATTAATATGTTTCAGATATCACAAAAGGTGAAATATTTCAACATGATGGATCATCTTGTTATATATCGCGTGTAAGTTTCTCATTAATGAACGTCCTGGGTATGACGATAAACTACATCCGGCAGCAAAGATCAGGAGGTTTTGTGGAGTGTGAGCTCCACTCTTAATTGCTGTTGTTTCCAAGTCTCTCCTGACCCGAATTAGTAGCACATATTATGGTCCTACCTATAGGCAAATATTTATATATATATATAAAATATTTAAATATATATTTAAATATATATATATTAAAATTAAATTGAATTAAGGTATCAAGTCCTGTTTCATCCTAAAGCGAAAATTTAGGAATAACCAATCTTGAAATTTACGCATCTTTATTAGCATGTTCGTTCGCTAGATTAATTACTATGGAAACGGCTTATGTCCTAGTTTAGTACTAACCATTTGGTTGAACGGAGGGGTATACCAAATTATTTTTCTTTTCCTGTTTTTCTTCCTGTTAGTACTATTGTTTCTATAACTTATGTTAGCGTTTTTGTATCCGCTATTTTTTAGGGCCGTGTTATAAAAATTACTGTGTTGTTGGAATATTTCCTTATTAGCGGAGTTCATGCTGATTCTTTTTTTATTGATGTGGGTATATGCTTAATTATAGATGGAGGGTGGTTTGACTTAGGGTGTACATACAAGGGATTAGTGTTAGGTTTTCTGTAAGGTAGGTGTAACATAAGTTCCTAGCTTTAATTAAAAAACACTTTTCTACTCATAGCAGACTTAGCGAGATTTTTAATAAAAACACCTTAAAAAAACACCTTACAGTTGCACTGAAAATCTAGAAAGAATCATAAATAAACATAATAAAATCCTGGAAAATCATGCACGCCAAAACAGTATTAATAAAAATAAAAATCCTAAACTAAAATTAGACAAAAATAATGAAAAATTATGTGATTGTAGAAATCCTGAAGACTGCCGGTTGGAAAATAAATGCCGCATAAAATCTGTGGTATACCAATGCACTATCCCATCCATTGAGAGTCCTAACATTGAAATGATATATATAGGTTCAACGAAAAATGAATTTAAAATTAGATGGAGACAACACAAAAGCTTCTTCAATAATATTAGAAATAGAAATCAGACATCTCTATCCAAATAGTTTTAGCATTTAAAAGAAGTGAATAAAACCCTAAAACTAAAATGTAAAAATAATAAATAGAACAAGAACTTGTAAAACCTGGGATGACCCATGCCCTTTATGCCTACATGAAAAACTACACATCATTAAGTTTCTAAATAATGAAAATTTATTAAACCATAGACACGAGTTAACGGTTTTTTGGCGACATCAACAAATTTTCGCATTAAATAATTAGCATAAAAAAGTTTTCATTGTTTAATAAAAATGCTTAAAAGCTTAACCCAATCATTATATAGAAGAACCCTTTATGAAGTCGTCAAAAAAACAAATTGTAGTTCAGTGCGAAGCGTTTATATATGAAACAGGCATTTGGATAAAAAAAATAAATAGATAAAATAAAATAAAACAAAATTCTCTAGACACTTCACGACATACATGGTGCCAAAATAATAAACAGACATTCAGGCCGGTAAATGTTGTTTAATACTGTTTATTATAAAACCGAGCAATTATTTAAAAATTTGTATCTATAAAAAGAATGTATAAACATAAAAATGTCTTAAAATAATTGTCAGATTTTGTGCATTTCATAATATATATATATATATATATATATATGTATATATATATATATATATATATATATATATATATATATATATATATATATATATATATATATATATATATTATGAAATATAACAGACAATGAATGAGCCGTTCTAATGTTCGAATGTTTGCTTTAATTTCTGGTGAAAATAAAGAAAAAATTGTCCAGCATTTGGATATTTTTTTATTAAGTTGGTCCTAAGCTTCCGTCTCAGATGAGCCATTCTCAGAGTGGTTATACAGACATGAAACAAAGATATCCACCGTCAAAGATGATATTTTGTTATGTTGCTATGCGACAATAACGGTCGCGGAGTATAAGACGCAGGTGCTAAGTTTAAGATGCGGTACATATGAAAGGCGCCAAGTTGCTTTATGTTCTTGCGGTACAAGGTCCAAGTTTTAGCCCCATACGGAAGGGTGGAGAAAGCGACTGGTCTGTATATGTCGATCTTTACTCTGAGAGACACGTCTTTGGTGTCCCATAACCTATGATTAAGATTACCGAATGCTGTGCTGGCTTTGGCTATTCTCCATTGGATTTCCCTGTCCATTTTTCCATCAGAAGCGACTGTTGATCCAAGATATGTGAACGCCTCAACAGCTTTTAATGCCATACCATCAATGAAGACGGAAGGATTTGTGAGAGATGGATTGCCTGGTACGGGCTGGTTCATTAGCTCGGTCTTATTTTTTTATGTTGATAGTGAGTCCAAATGCTTTCGCTGTTTCAGAGAATTTATCAAGGATAATTTGAATGTCTTCTAGACAGTGTGCTAATAGAGCAGTAGCATCTGCAAAGAGAAGATGGCGTACCAGCTGCAGACCAAGTTTCGATTGTGCTTTAAAACGTCGCTGATTGTATAGATCTCCACTTGATCTGAATTCAACATTGACTCATTCACTTAAGTCAGAGAATGATTTTTCAAGCATAGAAGAAAAGAAAAGTGCAAAGAGAAGAGGATCAAGAACGCAACCTTGCTTTGTACCGTTGGAGACGAAAAGGGCGTCCGATTGCTCACTTCCTGACCGTGAAAGGAGATAATAATGTGAAACATTTTTTCTGGAAAACCTATTTTGATAAAACTTGCCAAAGAGCAGTTCCAGATACAGTATCGAAAGCCTTTGTGAAGTCTAAAAGACAACAAATAGATCCTTGTTTTGTTCTTCTGACTTCTCCCGAGCCTGCCAGAGACAAAAGATCATATCCATGGTTCCTCTACGAGATCGAAAACCGCACTGGATCTCTGAGACAAATTCACTAAGCCTATTCAGGATGATACGAGCAAGGATTTTGCTAGCAACCGAAAGAAGAGATATTCCTCTATGGTTGTCACATTCACACCTGTTCCTTTTGCGTTTATACAAATGGACAATTGAAGATTGGTGCCACATTTGTATATTTCGGCTGGAATTCTATCTTCGCCGGGCGCTTTTCCAATAGAGAGCTGTTTGATGGTTTTTTTGAGCTCGAATGTTGAAGGGTTAGCAGAAAGGCTTTGTACAACAGGTCACTGAGAAAGATCATCAGACAAATCCTGATTTAGCACAGTAGAGAATACACACACACACACACACACACACACACACACACACACACACACACACACACATATATATATATATTGTGCATTTAGGCAGCATTCCTTCATTTATGCATGTTTCATTAAAAACGACAGACAAGGTTCTACGATTAAACACTTTTGGCTACATTATCAAGGATGATTTTATTTTTATCAGTTTAATTGAGTGTGTGCGTTGTGTGTATGTTTTTAGTGCTATAGAGATGTTTTATTTTCCGAACACAGTTAGCACATTGTGGCCGTGTTCGTAGTTAATATTATTAAGTGTTGGCTTTTTCTTTTTTATTATTAAGGCTTCCGTTATTTTTAATATTTTTTTACACGTGGATGAGGTTATTATGTTTGTATTTTCTACTAGTATGATGCGGATGGAGTCTGGTAATTTTTGTGTGAGGTTAAACAGATTCTAACAGAAATATGGTCAGATAGGTGTAACGTAAGGCGTCTGCATAGGCATCTAGTAATATGACAGATGTAATTATTTATGAATTCGGTTTGATCAGGAACACAGTTGCTTAAGAGGCATTTGAACTCATAGATGTTCGTTCGTTTGTTCTAATTTTGATTTTGCTGCTTTTTAAAATAAGAAAATGAGTAATCATTACCAAAGTCGATGCATGACATCACCGGATTATATAAGTCTGATTAATAAGCATAATAAATTGATAAACAGTTTCAGATTTTATCCACTTTACGATTCTATTACAGAATGAGATACTGAGTTGCGAATTTCCATTTTATTGATTTAATATATATATATATATATATATATATATATATATATATATATATATATATATATCACTCCATCCATTCGTCAGAGGTATCAGCAAAATACTGCTGCGATTTTTTATATGCAATTTTCATTGGCGCAAGTTTTTTTTCATAATCTATGTGCGCAACCGTGCGTCTGCACGTCTGCGTTCGTGCGCGTGCGCCCATGACACCCACTGCGCGTGCGTGTAGAACGTCGTGTTTATTTGTCCTTTCCCTTTGTCTTTTACACTGACTCCTTTTCTTTTTAATTGTAACGATTTTGGTCTCCCGTTTTCTAGACATGTGCTGTCGTAGGCATATATATATATATATATATATATATATATATATATATATATATATATATATATATATATATATATATATATATATATAATCAAATCAGGATACGCCTTTATTATCAGTTAACAATTTTTCAGGCGAAAATTGTGGATCGACATATGGAAATTATAGATTTCTGTTTGAACAGGGAAAATTTTACATTCAGGCGGAGTTGGATAAGATTAAATCTAGCCTAAAGAAAAAAAAACGCTCATGTGGTTAGAATTTTAAAAGCCAAGAAAGTTTTTGATTAATTCGATTTATTCGATAGAAACATGGAACATGCCAGTTTTATCAAGTTGAAAGATTTTCCGCAAGCAGATTAATTTATTTTGCAAAGATTTCTTTCTCAGTATAGCCAAAAAATAAGAAACATTTTGAACACAATTAAAAATTGTGTGGACTCTATAGGTTGTATCAAAAATACTTTTACAGTCTTTGGGGATGTGCTCCTCCCACCAAAACATGGACAAAGTCCATATAAGCATATATCCGCAAATCCTGCGTTTTTGAGTTATTAAGTTTGAAGAAAGTTTACAGTAGATGGCTCTGTGTTTGCAATGTAGACTATGTAACATTTGTCATTCGTGTACATTTGTGGCTAGTCTATCTTCAACGTTTAACATGTGTAATAGTGAGTTCACTGAGAAGTGTTTCATTTAACAATGGTTGGATATTCATATCGTAAGCAGGCAGATTTGATTTTTATATACGGCCGTGTGAATGGTAATGGACACGAGGCTGCACGGCTGTATCAGATTGCGTTTCCAGACCGAAGGTAGTCGAATCATGCAAACTTTGTTGCCGCTTATCGTCGTGTTTCTGACACAGGATCCGTGGCACCACCAACTATGGATCAACGTAAAGCGAGATCCGTTCGTACGCCTGATCACGAAGAACACAATCTAGAGGCTGTCGAGATGATGTAAGTATCAGCACCCGTCAACATTTTTTGTCTCTTCAGTTTTTTACGGATGAGGCAACATTTGGAAGAGATGGAATAACACATTTACGCAACCAACAACAAACCAAGGGTACAATATAGGCAAGACACCAGCATCAGTTTACGATTAATGTCCTGGGGTTGGAATATTAGGTGGCCTTCTGGTAGGTTTATATGTTGTTCCAGCACCTCTTACAGGAGCTTTTAACAAGGTATTTATTTCGAACACGCTTCCAGATCTGCTGGAGGATGTACCCCTGCTAATACGAAGACAATTGTTTTATGCAGCAGACAATAAGGCAGAGACACTTCATCTACGTGCCATGTCTGCGAGACCATTGGACATAGGGAGTATTTGAAGGGGTCCGCCTATCAGTGATCCGACGGGTACATGCGCGTGTCGATGCATGTGAAAGACGTCATTTATTATGAGTTGGTGTGTTGAGGTACAACGATAGGCTTTTTGGACATATGTTTAAATGGAGATTTTACCTTGTTTTGATATCAGAAACCCACTCCAAAGTTTGTGATACACCCCTGTATAAAACACTGGTCACTTAAGTACACGTGGACAAACTCCCTTTTATGTAATTTTGTAATTAGCCAATGATGTGGCAGCACTTTAAGAGACATAGACATTTAACCAAGGTGACATGGTGAATTTGATTGGCGACCTGCCGAAGAAAGGTAATTTAACTTTCTTTGAAAGCGGCTGTCCCAGACGGGTGGATCTGTTTTCCTCTCTCTTTCCTTCAATATGTCCTGTGAGTATCAGATTTTCCAAGCCCTCTTTCTTCATTATGTGCCCTAGAAATTTTAACTATCTCTTTCTGACATTAAGTATAAGTGTCCTTTTTCTCTAAAACTTTGTTGTTGCTCATATGTTTGGTCCATAGTATTCTCAGCATCCTTCTGTAGAACCACATTTCTATTATTTAAGTCTCTTCTTCGTCTATAAAGAGATTGTCCAACATTTACTGCTATATAGGAGGACTGATATTACATAACAGTTCAGTACTCTTTTGTTTGTTCCTAATGAAATCTTCCTGTTAATATTTTGCTTTGCTTTTGGAAGGCATCTTTCACTGTCCCAATGTGCCTTCGGATTTCTGTGTCATATTTTCTGTCCTCTGTGAAAACATATCCCAGATATTTGAATTTCTGTATTTGTTTGACATCTCCAATTTGTATCTTGCATCTTGGGTTGTCCCTATTGCTACCAACTATACATTCTGTGTGCAATTAATAGTTATTCCTTTCTTCCTGCTTTCCTTTAATACCTTGTCTAAAAGTTCCTGTCGTTTTCTTTCTGCTGTCCACCAATAATAAGTCCTACTAAGATTTTTACGTATAGATATAACTCGGGTTTACAGAGAATAGTCCGGAAAAATCCACTAAGCGGTACTTCTATTAGGGGAAAGCCCTTGTTGATGAAAATACTTTGAAAAGAATGACCAGACTGGTTCAAGCTGATAGAAACGTTAGCTAGTCTTTATAATGATGATATAGAGAAGAGCATCTCTGAACACACTACACATTGGTCCTTGAAGCAGATTCATTACACTATATTAAAACAGAAAGTGCCACTAATACAGCCTATGATGTAGCGTTGTGTTCTGGAGAATCGTAGCACAAAACATATCATTAGTATCACAATGTTTCGGTCGTTGTGCTCTCTGGCCTTCATCAGGTGCTTGTCGATCCGCGTAACCTTCAGAGAATTTCGAACTGAACTTTTTATTTCGACTCCCGGGTGAATTTTTCTGTTTCGATACCTCGAAGCGATATCTGATTGAGTTCATATTGGCGTCGAACTTCTACAGCAAAGCAGGTTGCTGTTTTATTATTGATGATTCAATCGAACGGGTCCTATGAGAACATTTCAGCTCTCACTCTCAGAGAAGAAGGAAACTAATTATGGCGGGTTAAAGAGGAAAATAGAAAAAAAATGAAACGATGAAATCTACGGTGAGGTTGATTCGTACATTTTCAAACACTTCACAAACGCCTCAAAAATAATTGATTTTTTTTTAGTATAAGCAGATTTGGTTTCATTTGATGTCTGATTTCAATGCTACGAGTGGCTAAAAGTGTAAAAAACTATTTAGTAAAACCATTACTGGTAACAGTGGCCGTGCAACAGTCGGTGAAATTATTGTCAAATAGATGGGAGGCGAAGATATTTATTTAATACGGTCGCAATAAGTTTCAACTGATTTAAATCTAAACTGAATCTTTTATATTAAACTTTATCCAGTACATGACTCGATACTCAATCAAGATAGAGGGTGACTGTTTAGATGGTTATGATCAATGAAATGGTGGTAAGAAGTGCAGATCATAAAGATTAGAAGGACATATCATTTTTATCTATATAATCATAACAAAACATCATGTGTGTGAGTGTGCGTTTTGTGTCCAAACAACTCCTCCGCTCCCACCGATCCGATTTCAATGATTCATAGCTCATTCAAATGCCCTAAAAAAGTTAGGTGCAGGGAACGATTCTCGTTGAGCTCAGATTCAGGGTTGCCAGATTATGCGAACTTAAATATATATATTAGTATATTATACTAGCCATTATTGTTGCTTTCATGGTTCAAAAAGAGTAACTCTTATTTTCAATTTGTATCCAAAATTGAAGTGAACATTTTAGTATAAACTATTAGGTTGGTGCAAAAATAATGTCGTTTTCTCACATGAAGTTGAACGTCAAAAAACGACATTATTTTTGCACCAATAGCTTATGCGATAGGCATCAATAAACTAATAGCTTATAGCATCAATAAACTATAGAAGACACAAAGTCTGTTTAATGTGGGGAGCCCGAACGCATATACTCGGCCTCGGGCAGCTGTTCTCCGGGGGTGGGCACCTCTCAGTATAATTTTCCTCGGTTGCGACTCTGTCCTTCGACGGGGCCACTCCTGAGCGAACTCTGCCCAAAGACAGAGACGAAACTGAGAGATGATACATAAACGTGTTACAAACTACTCGAGAGTAATTTCTATTTACTCAACCCCCCACGAGGTCAGGTTGTGACACAAAGACGTTTTAATGTGGAGAGTCCGAGTTTTCATCGAGCCACCCCTGAGCGTACTCTGCCCAAAGACAGAGAAATGATAAATAAATGTGTTACGAACTGAACTAAACGCTCAATATCTTTATTATATATTCTCTACTTCTAGGCAATATCACTCTTCAGGTTTATTTAATTTGCATATTGATTTAAAAAAGTTTATTTAATTAACTGAGCTTCATTACTGTTCTTTTATTCGAGGATTGTATTGATTTTCATATCATAAATAGTTCTGTTTAGGAATATCATCTTATATAGCACAGAAAAGTGAAATTTTACTTAGCATCTATTTGTAAAACCTTCCTTAAATATAACAAGCCAATTTATGGATGAAATGTTCATTTAAAATTTTTGTTTCAAAGATTTCAAGTAGTGAATATATCTTACTTTGCGAAGCGATAGCGAATGGGCGAAGCCTGCAAGTATATCTATATAAATAAATGCGAATGTCAGTGTGTCACACTTTTTCAACTTTACTCCTAGAGGCCGTAGCCCAACATATCATACCATTTTGGATTGAGTTCGACTCCGTGAGCAAATTAAAAACATTCCGGTCCAGACCCTGACCCGCAATCCTGAAATTTTGGACTCCCAAATTTTCATTACTGCGATTGTATTCGCCGATTTTTTACGTGATTTTTTTGCGACGAATTTTTTGTACGATAACAATTTTTATAACTCGGAAATAAATTTGGGAATAATTGAAATTAATTGCGAAATCCAGCGAAAGTCTCCTATGGAATAAAAATAATTGTTTGTACGGAAAGTAAGGACCTACGTACATCAAATTGTCTTTAAATTATGTGGCGACTTGAAATATAGCATACATTAAAAAATATGTTTTATCACACACACACACACACACACACACACACACACACACACACACACACACACACACACATATATATAATTATTTATTCGAAAATTATAACACTTGATAAGAGACTAGAAGTGTTGAAACAAAATAGCTATTTTTGTAGTGATTTTATAACATATTTATGTTATAATTTTCGAATAAATAATTATATTTGCTCTACTCTGTATTGAGCACTCTTTTAAGAATAGTATTTGTTGGTTATTGGAATAGATTCCGTGTACAGACCTATACTTGTGTGTGTGTATATATATATATATATATATATATATATATATATATATATATATATATATATATATGTATGTATATATATATATATATATATATATATATATATATATATATATATTATAATAATATTTTTAGTTTTTAAAAATATGATTCCTCCGCTACATAAGAGTTCTCATGTTTCAAAAGCGAGAGCCGAGACCCCTAACATAATTTTTTAAGTTATGAAGAGTTAAGGCGTCTGGACCCGCTTCCTTGTCAAGCGAGAATTTGGGAATAATTCTCGCTTGACAAGGAAGCGGGTCCAGACGCCTTAACTCTTCATAACTTAAAAAATTATGTTAGGGGTCTCGGCTCTCGCTTTTGAAACATGAGAACTCTTATGTAGCGGAGGAATCATATTTTTAAAAACTAAAAATATTATTATAATATAAGCTCTACTTCTGTATGGAGCACTGTCCTTTTGAAAATAAAGCTAAATATTAAGGAACACCGGATTATCTACCTAACGTGTTCTTTCCTATTTCACTGCACACCTGCATACATATATATATATATATATATATATATATATATATATATATATTACATGAATCATTCATAAAAAAGGCAGATTAGTAAAGTTAATGATATAAATGGCGAAAAGCTTCTTCGCAAACAAATACATTTCTTATCCGTTAATAATAACACATTTCTAAAAAAACATATTTCGATTCGCATTTAATTTTTCGTGTTTGCTATTACCTGGATCTACTAAGAAAAAAAATTTCCATGCCTGAGGATGGCTGAATGTACAGCCGAATGTACTAGCAGATTAAAAAAATACCTTATACAGCTTGTAGTTATTAAAAACAAGGATCGAGTGATTCGTAGGTTAATGCAACTTAAAAAATTTGTTAGCGAAGTTTTTCGCCATTTTATATCATTAACTTTACTAATCTACTTTTTGTATGAATGATTCATGTAATATAAATTGAACTGCGCCACATATTTGATTTAAAAGAACTGATCTGACGTGCAACTTTCGGATAATAACTGTGACATTCCTCTATTTATTGAACAATTTAGTTTATGCCACATCGACTGAAAAAACCTACTGCTACAAAAGAATTCTCCTATTACCATATTAGTACAAAAACGCACAATCTTAAAATTTAAAAATTCAACCTCAGCGTTGCGACCGCACGCTCCAAAATTTCTTAAAATAAACAATAACACATTTCTGAAAAACATATTTCGGATTACATCTATTCTTTCGTTGTCCCGTTATTACCTGGATGTAAAAAACAAATATATTTTCATACCTGATGATGTCTGTATGCACAGATGAAAGCTTGTAAAAAAAGACCTTATGCAACTGGAATTTATAAACAGGGATCATAACAATCATCTACAGGTTCGGGGTTAATGTAATTTATTAAATTTGTCTGCGAAGATGGATTCTCTCCATTTATATCATTAACTTCAATATCTGTTTTTTGTATGAATGATTCATGGAATATATATATATATATATATATATATATATATAGTATGTGGTGCAGTTCAATTTACATTACATGAATCATTCATACAAAAAGCAGATAGTGAAGTTAATGATATAAAGCGCAAGAATCACTCTCGCAAACAATTTTTAATAAAATACATTAACCTCGAACCCGTTGATGAATGTTATGATCCCTGTTTATAAATTCCAGTTGTATAAGGTCTTTTTTTACTACAAGCTTTCGATTGTTTATACAATCATCCTCAGGTATAGAAATAGATATGTCTTTTTTACATCCACGTAATAACAGGACAACGAAAGTTAAGATGTACTCCGAAATAGTTTTTTTTGGAAATGTGATATTGTTAATTGTGAAAAATTTTTTTTGAGCGTGCGGTCGCAACGCTAAGGTTGAATTTTTAAAAAAAATTTTGAATTGTGCGTTTTTGTACTAATATAGTAATTTGAGAATTCTTTTGTAGAGGTATATATGTATATTCTTTTATGAGCCATTATGACATGATTTGTGAACGAATATAAAAAAGGGGTACTTTCGGTGGTCCACTCGAGTGAGGAACGTCTTTTCATGGCTGTTGCTGGTTTATACCTCTCATGTAGACGATGTTCAGTTTTACGGGGTTGCTACTTCTCAGCTGTTTTACGCCGCGGAAAATCTTCATATCTGCTATCATCCATTAAACCAAACTGGTAGTCGAAAAAATGGGAGGATAGTAGTAAATTTCCGAAACCTTAGCGTCCTGCGTATAAATCGTTAAATTACATCCATCAGCAAGGCCTCTGATCAGGAGGTTTTGAGGAGCGTGGAACCACCTTTTAATTGCTGGTATTTCCAGGTCCACCATGACCCAGGGTGGTAGCACCTGTTAAGGTTCCAGCTATGGGCAAATAGTTAGCTATTACCAGCAATACTTTTTTGAAAAAAAATATTACCAGAAATACAATTTTGAAGGAAAAATATTACCAGAAACAGATTTTTGACAAAACAAATATTACCAGCAATAAAAAATGTTGTTGGCATTAAATAATCCATTGAGGTTGATATGCCGTAAAACAAAATAAACCAAACCAATCTAAACCAAAGAATACATATTCTATTCATACGAATCTATCCTAAAAATGTTGTCGACATTAAATAACCCACTGAGGTTGATATGCCTTAAAACAAAATAAACCAAACCAATCTAAACCAAGGAATACATATTCTATTCATACGAATCTATCCTAAAAATGTTGTCGGCATTAAATAACCCATTGAGGTTGATATGCCGTGAAACAAAATAAACCAAACCAATATAAACCAAAGAATACATATTCTATTCATACGAATCTATCCTAAAAATGTTGTCGGCATTAAATAACCCATTGAGGTTGATATGCCGTATAACAAAATAAACCAAACCAATCTAAACCAAAGAATACATATTCTATTCATGCGAATCTATCCCAAAAATGTTGTTGCCATTAAATAACCTATTAAGGCTGATATACCGTAAAACAAAATAAACGAAATCTAAAACTTAAATTATCTGAAGGGGGTTTCTTTTATTTGACAGGTGGCTTAGTAAGCTTTAGAAGTCCGTTGCTCTTGAATAATGTAAACAGTAACAAAGATGGCGCTATCCGATCGTACATTTTGATCCGGATGTTTAAATAAATCCACAGTCCGAGTGGTGTAGAGATTTAACACATTGGCTCCCAAGGCTCCTTTCCCTTGTTGTCCCAGTGTTTCAACACTATATGTTAATTAAATTTGGTACAGGCGACTTTGTTTTAACATTGATTTATATATAAGGCAAGTATATCACAGGGAGTAAATATTAACCAAGACTAACGGTTGTGTCGTTTTGTATCTGAGTCCATTTTACAACCCAGAGTTCTATACGACCCACACGAATGCGTGGTTCAGCTATATGTATGAAAAAAAAACAAAACAAAAAAAACACACACACTCTAAAAACAACAGTGGAAATTCCAAAAAGGAAAACGAAATAAAAGACAAATAAAATATTTAATTTTTTTGAAATAATTTAGTTCTGGTGTACTATGCTCTCATAAATAATCAATCATATCATTCTACTCCCAATAATCCTCATAGAAAAGAAATTGGAAAACGACCCTGTCGTGTGGGCCTTGCAGACATACTGTCACGGCGTTCCGGTGGGTCGCGTGGGAGTCAACGTGTTAAGTTTCAACATATGTTCTTATTTTATATTCTATCTAGATTTCGAGCCACAGTGAAGTGGGGGAGATACTCACTTGAATATGGATCCCCAGTTTCCAGAGGCTAGGAGCGTTTAGTTACTGTTTTCCATATCTGAAAATTCAAAAATGTAATATTTTTTTTATGTTGCTTGAATTTTAAAGTCTTTGCTTCAGGCACTAAGGTAAGCCCTTAACCCTAAACTTTTTTCCTATTTGGTAGTTATATTTTGGTGATGGATCCTTCTAAGATCGCTTCCGGTGAGCAAAACCGTAACACAAGATACACAGAAGATCCTATGTTGATGTCAGGCACAGTAAAAAAACACTGCAGAATCTTCTAAACATGATTGTAAAGGAAAGATTGACTTGGTTGGCTGATTTGGTTTAGAGGCATATCAACATCTCTATGGGTTATTTAATGCCCAAATGTAAATGATTTTATGGCATCAGCTACATATGTTTTGAACGCCATTTTATGCTTCAATTACAGATATTTTGTATATAATTTTATACTTTCAGGGTAAATGAATGTCTTTTAGATATACTGTTCGCAGATGATAAAAATGTATTGCTGGTAATTTTATTATAAAAATGTATTTTTTATATTTTTTAGTGTTGTGTTTTTGGTCATTTTACTCTGAAATGTAATGTTGGTAAGTTATTTTGTAAAAAGTTATTGTTATTTTTTACTATAAAAAAATATTTTTATACTTTCCTATTGTTTTTATTTTTGTTTAGAGGTTAACTATTTTCCTAAAGCCTGAACGCTAACAGGCAGACCTGGGAAGAACATCAGTTAAGAGATGGCTCCATGCTTCTCAAAACCTTTAATCTCCCGATCAGAGGTCTTGCTGCAGGATGGAATGCTTGAAGAATAGATTAAATATCAGTGTAATAATAATAATAATAATAATAATAATAATAATAATAATAATATATAGATAATATTAGTGGTCCGTATATATATATATATATATATATATATATATATATATATATATATATATATATATATATATATATATATATATATAAATTCCCAAGCGGATAGACCCCATGTAGATCTCAATGTCCAGGCCAGAGTAAGAATATAATATAAAAGGCTCAAACACTAATATTCCATGGTTATAATTTATTACATTGGAATCGTAATCACGATCCAAATCATTATATATATATATATATATATATATATATATATATATATATATATATGTAAGTCATTTTTTAAGAATTTCTTTGTAATTTCTTCCTGAGTACTTGAACTGTCATTTTCTTCTTTTATTTTTATTTTTCATGCCATGTTCTTTGGAAGCTTGTTTAGACCAAATTAATGGCATTTTAAGCTTCGTCCACGTGAATAGGAGTTCACTTTTTATAATAATAAGTTATATATATCGCAGTTGAGGGGGCATCAGGATTTAGAGAGGCTTAGGTGGGACATAGCCCCCCCCAGTTTGTGAACCACTGATTTAGAGCCGTTATAAAACATTTAAAACTACTTCCCGCTGCCCTTCTCTCTCTTACTCTCTCGCTCACTCTCTCTTTCTCTCTCAAATTACATATAATAGCATACGGAACATATATATTTTAGAGTTGTTTAGGTGGGGTTACGGTCCAAAAAAGGTTGGGAACGACTGAGTTAACGGATAAATATTTAAATGGATAACAGAGCAAGAACTGTGAGAGAATGCAAATAAACCAATATTACTTAGAGTTACGAAAGGAAGGAAATTGTGGAGAGCCATAATCTCCTAGAAAATATGGCAAAAGAAGTAGCTCTGCCACAGGGAATATTCAAAGCAAAAGGGATAGAGGGAAATATATCGATCAACTCCTTAAAAAGTTTGTGTAATTGGATAGCAGAAGGTGGGTGGAGGCGGATATTAAGAAGAAAAGAATTGCTTCGAGCAACGAACGATAAGAAAATGTGGATGCGGCAAATAAAAGATGCTTTTATGTTCACCACGTTCGAAGAGAATAGTTTTTTTTTTTAATTTCTCTGTGGGCAAGTGTGGTGGGGTCGCCGGCTTTGTCTCCAAGAAGCACCGACCGTGTTTCTAATGAAAAAGTTTGTAAAACTTATTGCTATGGGCTGAGAGCACGAAATCTTAGCATATTTTGTTCTTATCCCTGGTATCCAATCTATAAAACAGAATCAAAAATTTCTGACTGTGTCACACGAAACAAAACAAGAAACAAAAGTACCTAGGTGGGGTCTGCGACTGACAGAACCATTCCGTGCCATGTCCTATTAAAAAACGGACATTAAAACACGCACTGAGAAGTACGTTTAACAACAACAACAACAACAACAACAAAATAACGAGAACGGAATTTAACAAGATGTCAGCGAGCGATTACAGCAAATAAAGAAATCTCCTGGAAATAAAGGGCAAAGAAATCAATACATCTTTCGCTGTAAAGGCAATTGGGGAAGAATCTGTGATCGATGTCACAGCATGTCTGCTTGTGAATTAAACGTAAGGATAGATAAGCATAGCAATATTGATTTGTGAAGGATTTTCACTCTTTAGATGATTCGTTTTCGCTCGTAATATGAAGAACTTATTTTTCCTTTTTATGTCGACGAAAAGCAATTCAGTTCGGTGGCATTGCTATGACCAGAAAAGAATGCTCTGTCCAGTACATAAAAGGCATTTTCTCTACGATGCCTGTAAAACAATGCCAGCCAATCAATTTTCTCATAAGTATTGTAGCCTTGGGACGGTTACTGAATAGAATAATAACACGAAGGTTGGTAATGAACGATAATACTTAGTACAAGAACAACACATATAAGATTCGCCAGCGGTGCGTAAAAGAAGTAGTCAGCTGCTAGAAGTGAGTCAAGTAAATTTCACAATGAATCTCCAATTGCAGGATATCTAACAACCGCCCACGCGGTCAGATGTCACACAAAGCCGAATTTAATGTGGGGTATCCGAGCCTGTAGATCCCGTATAAAACAAGGTCGGGTAGCTGTTTCTTTAGACTCTGCCCTTCGACATAGACTCGTCTGAAGATCCTCTCTACCCAGAGGCAGAGAGTTTGACCAGCACAACTGGAGAGGAATCTCCAACAGCAGGATATCTACCAACCGCCCAACTTGGTCAGATTTCGCACAAGGCCGAATTTAATTTTATCAGGTCTTTTCTTTTTACTAGTAGTAGTAGTATTTGTAGTTAAAAAAAGACCTGATAAAACCGTAATTTATAAACAAGTATCATACCATTCATTAACGGATTCGAAGTTAATGTATTTTATTATTAAAAATTGTTTGCGAGAGTGATTCTTGCCATATCATTAACTTCATTATCCGCTTTTCGTATGAATGATTCGCGTAATATAAATTGAACCCGCACCACATAGTTGATATATATATATATATATATATATATATATATATATATATATATATATATGTAAGCAAATGTGTGGATGTAGATCCGACGGTATGATGAAAATGTGGAAAAGACAAAGCAAAATCCGAATATGTGAGTTTACTGTTTTTATTTTTTTTTTTTGTTTTTTTTTTTTGTTTTTTTTTGTTTTTTTTGTTTTTTCATAACAAAAAACAAAAACAAAATAAAAACAGTAAACTCACATATTCGGATTTTGCTTTGTCTTTTCCACATTTTCATCATATATATATATATATATATATATAGGTAACTATACTCGTGTCGAAAAGCCTTCGAATTCTTGATTTACCAATAGTTAAATCAATCTCGAAAGGAAAAAAAGGTTTTAAAAAAGAAAGAGCCAGGAACATGAAAGTCCGTCGAAAATAATCGCACAGATACAGGTTCAAGGCCCAAAGAAAAAACCCTGATACGAGTAAACAACTAACTAAAGAGCTCGATACAAACGTAGAGCAGACCTAGTCAAACCTAGTGAACCAGATAAACCTACCAAGGTTTCACTTAAGCAGATCGTCAGGGTCTGCATAAGTGAAACTTTGGTAGGTCTGTCTGGTTCATTAGATTTGACTATATATATATATATATATATATATATATATATGGCGGGGTCAGGTGGTTTTCGACATCGTGACCGAGGTTTAGAGCGTACCGGCCTTGTTCACACTGTTGATTAGGCATGATTATGTGCTCTCTCCCTGAAACTGTAACTAAAGTCTGCTTAGTATAGTGGCATTAGAAACCACACGTGTGTCTGTGGGTGTTGAGCGTGCGTCTGCAACAGGAATTAACAAGCCGTGCTAGCAGACGATCATATTCGGAAAACGATCAACCAGTTATTATTATTTTATATGAACAAGAATTTTGGGCATTATAAGTATCTATAAATACATACATCGACATATCTAATTATTTCGATCAATCCCAAATCTTCGTTTGCGAAACGACGTCACGATATACATAATAATATATGAAGTCGATATGAAATTAAATTCATTTTATCCGACATTGAAACAAAATTTATCTTTCGGCCAAATTAACCCGTCCAATTGGATTTCCTTGATATAAAAGGCAGTGGACTACATTTTAATTATAAAATCTGGTCATATCCTCAATTTTGACGATCAGATATTATATATTGGAACTGCTAATCGATCTAAGAATGACAATCAATATTATCTTGAAATAGACGAAGAAAGCAAAAGAGGAAAGTGATTTCGTTGAAAATTCTGTCTGCAGGAAGACCAAATTTTCTTTAGCCTCGATTTTTGACATGTGTATTCAGCTGTTGGATTCTCTTGGAAAATATCTCCGAATGCCGACGAAGCGTGTGTCCGGGAGAGTCCTTTCAATTAAATTTATGGCTTGTCTGCAAGTGCGCTTCCGGTAAAAAAAAAAAAAAACGTCTTGGGGTACAATTTTTAAGGACAGTTATGCGATCTTGTCAGAAAGAAAATCTATCTATCTATCTATCTATCTATCTATCTATCTATCTATCTATCTATCTATCTATCTATCTATCTCAGTCTGTTCCTTCCTATCTATCTATCTATCTATCTATCTATCTATCTATCTATCTATCTATCTCAGTCTGTTCCTTCCTTCCTATCTATCTATCTATCTATCTATCTATCTATCTCAGCCTGTTCCTTCCTTCCTTCCTATCTATCTATCTATCTATCTATCTATCTATCTATCTATCTATCTATCTATCTCAGCCTGTTCCTTCCTTCCTTCCTTCCTTCCTTCCTATCTATCTATCTATCTATCTATCTATCTATCTATCTATCTATCTATCTATCTATCTATCTATCTCAGTCTGTTACTTGCTATCTATCTATCTATCTATCTTTTCTACAACTTTATATTTTTAGTCTATCTGTTTTCTCAGTCTTTATTTTCTTTATTGGATTCACCCCCCTCCCTCATTTCACGTTCATTTCATTCTTTATTTTTGTTAAAAAAGGGAGAAAAATCAGAAAAAGACAATTCATGTCTTACCAATATTTTTTTCATGTAAGAATGAATGGGTCGCGTGTAAACGTGTCAGTGCCGATCAACACTTCCCCACTCCCCCTTCGGCCTTTTCCACATTGTATTTTGAAATAAAATAAACTTTCTATAACTTTATAAACAACTTTTCTACTGGGAACTGAAGAAAGGAAAGCGTTCACAAAACAAACCGAGAAAGAGGTTTGAAGATAATTCGACTGCATTGAAAATGCTTGTTCCGCATTGAAAACTATCTATCTATCTATCTAAGTCTGTTCCTTTTCTAAATTTATATGATCCTATTTCTATTTCTTTCTATCTATCTATCTATCTATCTATCTATCTATCTATCTATCTATCTATCTATCTATCTATCTATCTATCTAAGTCTGTTCCGATCTATCTATCTATCTATCTATCTAAGTCTGTTCCTTTTCTAAATTTATATGATCCTATTTCTATTTCTTTCCATCTATCTATCTATCTATCTATCTATCTATCTATCTATCTATCTATCTATCTATCTATCTATCTATCTATCTATCTATCTAAGTCTGTTCCGATCTATCTATCTATCTATCTATCTATCTATCTATCTAAGTCTGTTCCTTTTCTAAATTTATATGATCCTATTTCTATTTCTTTCCATCTATCTATCTATCTATCTATCTATCTATCTATCTATCTATCTATCTATCTATCTATCTATCTATCTATCTATCTATCTATCTATCTAAGTCTGTTCCGATCTATCTATCTATCTATCTATCTATCTATCTATCTATCTATCTATCTATCTATCTAAGTCTGTTCCTTTTCTAAATTTATATGATCCTATTTCGATTTCTATCTATCTATCTATCTATCTATCTATCTATCTATCTATCTATCTATCTAAGTCTGTTCCGATCTATCTATCTATGGAAGATATGATATATAAATCTATACAAATCATGATATAATACTGTGTAATCGAATGGCAAAATGAAAAAATTCTAAGCTCGCGTTTCGTCACTAGAATGGACATCTTCAGATTAATAATGAATTCAGTTTTATACTTTTGATGCAGAAAGAGGCAATAGAACAAACGCGGCTCATGATTTTATATAAAAAACGTCAAATATATAGGAATGCTTAGATTTAAATTTACATTTTAATTGATTGACAACCGGTGTATATATTCATAACCTGGTCAAATTGTAGTTTTAATTGAAAGAAACAAAATGGTGTATAAGACGGAAATGTATTGAAAGTGCACTAATTTCTGAATGCTCTACTGAAAATTTAACTTCAGGATTACTGTATCTCTGACGGTTGATTAGTTATTTTGTAGAGTCTCTAATCTGAATAAAAGTGGAGGAACTTTTAGATAGATGAACAGGCTGAGATAGATAGATAGATAGATAGATAGATGCACAGGCTGAAATAGATAGAGGAAGAGACTGAGATAGATAGATCGATAGATAGATATATAGTATGGTGATTGCCACATATTACTCATATGAGAGCTGCCACTCACCCCTTGTTTTCTACGGCTTATGAACATCATTGTATCATGATTTGTATGGATTTATGTATCATATCTTCCATAGATAGATAGATAGATCAGAACAGACTTAGATAGATAGATAGATAGATAGATAGAAAGGTAGAAAACGAATAAAAACGGCCAATACCTTCATTTATCATAACAACCTAGAAAGAACTACCAATCTTGATTGGCTATCAAGTCTTGTATTTTTCGAATCCTGTATTTTAACATAATAGATAAAATTTAGATTTAAATGAGCTGAAATTTGTTGTAAATAAATCTCTGCATATCTCGTCTAGAAATTTATCGAACGTTGCACTTTTACCAGTAATTGTTTTTCAAAATTTTAAATTTTTTTTTTCCACCCGCAGCATGAAAAAAAAACAAACTTTTCACAGCAAATGAAGCTATACTTGCTAAAAGTGGCAAAAATCAATACGTTTTGGTTTTTGGTGGCGTTTATATGGTGCCTGAAAATGTACCACTCAACCCCACCATAAAGTGGATCGTTTAATTTTTTTTATATTCCACTTTAACCCGCCATAATTAGTTTCCTTTTCTGAGACTGAGAGCTAGAATTTTCTCATAGCATTCAATCGACTGTATCATCACTATTAACGTAGGCAACCTGTCATGCTGTAGCAGTTCGATACTGGCAAATCGATATCTACTTAGGTCTTCGTATTCACGGGATAGGATTCTTGTTTTCGCTGGTCGTGTGAGACCCAAGATCCGTTTTAGAAACGGGAATCTCACAGCTTATGATGACCAATAATTTCTAGCCTGATGGGAAATTCGACACTCAAACGCAGGAAACTAAAGAAAAATTTCGTAATTTACAAAGAGGATTCCAAGGGACTTATCGAAATCACCCATGTTATATTGGGACTTCCATTTTTCACTCAACCTCTTCTTTTATGTGGTGTATCTCTTTATGACGTGGACGATCATTGCCTCTCTACAGCTTTTCCTTTCTTGTCTTCCACCAACATGTTTTCCACTCACATGAAGTTATATGATTATATTGAATTAAAAACTAAGTCTACTGTTTCGAAAATCGGTTCACTATTTCGTGCTAGTGTGATACTAATGTGATACTATGTACAATCCCGTAGAAAACAGATGAAGTTTTATCTTGATTTCAACTGTTTAATATCCAGCAGGTGGTCTTTGTTTTAAGTCTAGTTTTGTAAGCGGAATCCACTTTGACCGAAGGGGAACGGAAAAGTAAGGGAGTGCACGAGTGGTTTTTGGAGATCAAGCAACAACAAAACCAGAAATATGGTGTGTCTGGGTGCTGGTCAATATTAACACCATGCTTGGGATCGGAGTCACTTTTGGTCTACCCTTGATGGGAGACGTAATTGTCCACCGTGTGATTCCGATGCTATCCATTCGCATTGCTAGCCACATGTCGGGATGGGTAAATGGGTGAGGTGTTGGCAGGGGTAAAATATCCACAGAAGAGAGGGTGTTCAGTGTCACCTACCTACACTGTCAGGCGAATTCCTGAATAAAATATCTAATTTCTAATATGGGAAACAGTGTTCGTGTTATCGTCACTCGACGTGACATTTCTCTTTCGTCTTGTTACCCCGTGAGCATGCAGCAGGCCCTTGCCAAGCTTTTGGTGAACACCAACGAGATTCAGAATTGAAATGTAATGGGAATAATCATTGGCCAGTCAGTGGAAAGCTTCAGCACTGCATGTTTACACTAGACAATTTTTTCTTCTTCACCCGAATCTGTCTTGCTCATTTTTAAGTCGATCATTTTTTCCACCATGATAAATGATAGGGAAAGAAATCTATGATATTGAACCCGTAGTCAATGATAAACAAAGCAAACTTTACAATTCAAAATGCTTTTCCTATAATTTCACAAATTACATAGTCTTTCATCAAAAAGTCACATGTTACGTTTCAATATTATAACCAGACTAGAATCATTCATACTGATATATAAGTAAATTTTGCAAAAAATATTCTTAATATAATAATTCTTCACTATTTACATTATTCGGACTATTGTCCTCATCTTCGTCGCCATATTTATTACAACGTTTCGGTCGTTGTACATTCCGGCCTTCTTCAGCTGGTTGGAATGTCGAACTGAACCCTTTATTTCGCTCACTGGGGTAGACTGTTCTAGTTCCATGTGCCATGTTTAATGGATGTCAGTTATCAGTTATCTCCTGTTATTTCCCCTCTGCAAGTTCTCCACTGCCTTAAGGACACATGGCACAGTGGATAAGTTGATCAGTGACAGGACCCAAAGAGTGTGAGTTCAATACCTGGTTAAGGCAGAGGAGAACTTGGAGAGGGGAATTAACAGGAGATATTTAAATAATTCTTAATGATAATATATATTCTTAATAAAGTAAGCTTTGGCAAAAGACTTTAAAAAAAAATTAAAACAATCGCTGTACACCTCAACATTAAAAACAAAGCAAACACATATGTATTTTAATAGTTAAAGATTATAAATGCAGAATAATGTTTGTTTGTTTTGTTTTGTATTACGGCATATCAACCTCAATGGGTCATTTAATGACGACAACTTTTTTTCCTGGTAATATTTGTTTTGTCAAAAATCTATTTCTCTTAATATTTTTTTTCTGAAAAATGTATAGTTGGTAATATTATTTTTCAAAAACGTATAGCTGGTAATATTATTTTTTCAAAAAAACGTACAGCTGGTAATATTATTTTTTTCACAAAACGTGTAGCTGGTAATATTTTTTCAAAAACGTATTATCAGAGGTCTTGCAGTTGGACGTAGTTTAACGTCTTAACCAGGAAGCGGAAGTAGTTTATCGTCATATCCAGGACGCGGGTGTAGTTTATCGTCTTACCTAGGACACGAACGTAGCTTATCGTCTTACCCAGGACGCGAACGTAGCTTATCGTCTTACCCAGGACGCGAACGTAGCTTATCGTCTTACCCAGGACACGAGCGTAGCTTATCGTCATACCCAGGACACGAACGTAGCTTATCGTCACACACAGGACGCGGACGTAGTTTATCGTCACACACAGGACGCGGACGTAGTTTATCGTCTTACCCAGGACGCGGATGTAGTTTATCGTCATAACAAGGATGCGGATGTAGTTTATCGTCTTACCCAGGACGCGGACGTAGTTTATCGTCTTACCCAGGACGCGGATGTAGTTTATCGTCATACTCAGAACGCGGACGTAGTTTATAGTCATACCCAGGACGCGGATGTAGTTTATCGTCATAGTCAGGACGCTTTTGATATTATATTAATCTTTCACCCGCCAGGAGTTTAACATCGCCCGAGGAGACACATTTGTAGTGTTGAAACATAATTGCCATTATTTAACGATTTTTAACATGTTTTAATATCCTAAAATTAATAATATTTACCTCTACTCTGTATTGAACCCTTTTAAATTAGATGTTATGTACAGTGGAATTATACTCCAGTTGTTCTCAATTTTCCTGTGCTCAATGCAAAGTAGTGCAATATATTATTATTACTTTTATTATAAAAGATTATAATGAAACATATTGAAATCGCCTATTATGTTTTTATTATAATATTTTATAATCTTTCTGAATTCTCTTGGTCATTTTGACAGGTTTATTGCTTCCTGGAAAGGGGATGTGTCTCTGTTAAGTGTGTGTGTCTTATTTGGTCCTTAGGGAGTGAGTGAGTATGATGTGTGTATATACGTGTGCGTGAGTGTATAAGTGTGAGGCCTCAACACCTCCGTAAGCATGTCTGTCTTGTGTGTGTGAGAAATGTGGGTAGGTTTATATATATATATATATATATATATATATATATATATATATATATATATATATATATATATATATATACAGTGTAACGCGGATATAAGAGAGTTGTCGGGACTGGAGAAGAGGTATCTTATATCCGGATTTATCTTATATCCGGGTTTGGTCTATTTTGTTTTATTAACACAGGCTCTAATTTGGGACCAGAGAAAATCTCTCTTATATCCGGATTTCTCTTATATCCGGGTTACACTGTATATATATATATATATATATATATATATATATATATCGCACAATAGTAAGCAGAATTGCAAAATGGAACGTTGAATAAATGGAGTGATTATAGAAAGGTATTATTTAGGGTGGGTAGTTGTACAAATTTAATTATTACCTGGACACGCCCTAGGTTCAGTTCGGTAAAATCCTGAAATTGACTTATTTCTGACATTGTAACAATCGATAAAGCCCCAAGAATTTTGAAAAATTCAGAAAGGGGATTATGGCTTGATAGCGACCATTAAAAGAGATTTTTGATATGCAGCAAAATCCACTTCTTACTTTGGATTTCCGAAGACGGAGGAACCAACCTTTGAAGTAAGTTTTATCCCATGGATATGAGGAAGATGGTGGTCCATATTGGCAATTACGGATAATTGATGAGAATCAAAAATTATTAAGTCATTGAAAAATTGGGCGGGATCATGCGTGCTGAAATCATCAAAAAACACTATCATTCCTTTCAATCTAGTCATCACACAATGCAAATCAGGGGTTTCTTTATCCGCAATTTCCAAAATAAGAAATCTAATTTTCCAAATCTCAAATGAACCTGAAGGCGACTCTGCGCAAACACTACTACTCGCGTCTCGGATTGTCGAGTCATTGGATTTTTAGTGGAAAGTCTTCAAAAGTCCTCGTCACATATCGGAGAGATATATTTGCAGCCACGCGCCTTTATCGTGCCTAAGTTGGTATCTACGACCTCCCACGGCAGGTACGATGTAACATAATTCCCATACGTGTACATTTAGATCAAGGACAAAAATTTGATCACAGTCACGCTGGCATTGAAGTAAACACTCAGAAGCGACAACCTTCCCCTTTGAGTGCATTCAAGAAGATGCTGCCGCAGGGTTGGGATCCTATGGAGAAGGTGTATCTCGTAGATTAATGAGGAAGAGAACAAATACTAAATTTTTATCCCAGCCAAAACCCCCCAAAACGGAACGTAATTAAGTCAAAAATGAATATAAATCGAGTTTGGGACCTTTGACGCCTTTCGTTTTTGGTGATTACACGAGTCTCACCTACTCGACAGAAGGAAAGCGACAGCGTTGCTTCACAGCTGGAAAAGAATATCAACTCACGTAACCTTCGGAAAAACGACTATCATAGCGAAAAAGTTACGCAGGTGACGGCAATGGTGAGGGTTCAAGACATATATCCTCTCCTCCTTTTTAGGTCCCACTGAAGAGAATGGAACACAGCATTGCTTCTGTGTTTTCGATGACAGTTAAGTTTTTTTCCGGATGAAATTACTAGACCAATGCCCAACCGCTTTTCTTACTGGTGTTCTCAAAGTATGGACTAGATAGGTCAGTCTATTGTCCGGCTCAAACTCCTTCCCGCTCTTTTAAAACAGGAGTCGAGATTTATTTCATATTTTCTGTTCAGGATTGGGTTTCTGGTTCCTTCGAAAATATAATTCAGCTCAATACTCATAACGCTTGTAATGAGTATAAAGCTGAATGTATATAACTCTACAGAGTAACCATCTACCTTGAGTGGCTCTTGAGAGTGGTATTGGTTAAAAAAAAAGTGAAAAACACCCGACACGGCTTAACTTCGCTGATCAATCGAGAACTAGTGTTTCAGCCAGGTTTTGCCGACACACGTACACATACACGCACACGTACACACACACGCACACGTACACATACACGCACACGTACACGCACACGTACACGCACACGCACACGTACACATACACGCACACGTACACGCACACGCACACGTACACGCACACGCTCACGTACACGCATACGCACACATACACATGTCTAAACAAATTTCAGTAATTTAATTAAAAGTGAATCAAATATTTGATAATTTCTATAATCGTGGGTAAATTTTACTGGGTTTGTTTACCTGGTTTGTTTTTTATTCTTCCTTTACCTTAGATGTGGTACAAGGCCAGAAATATGGAGTACTCAGTGAGGATAGAACTCACTATTTAGTCGGCATTGATCTAGCAAGTTAGTTAAGTTAAACATTACAGCAGATCGAAGTGCCTAGAAGCAAATAAAAATATAATCAAACATTTTTAGATTGAATGATGATAGGTTTTTAGTATAGTGATTTACAAGCGTAGCTTAGGCGTGGCACAAGGCCGAAAGTATGGCGCACCCAGTGAGGATGGAACTCACAACTCACTAGTAATTGATCTAATCTTGCTAACCATTACACCAAGTCTAAGTGCCCAAAATTAATTTCTGTTCGGAGCATAGATGTAGGACCAGCCTGAAGGCATAGATTGCCCAGTATGGATCGAACTCACGACTTGATTTTGTGAGACAAGCATGCACACCATTACACAACGTGGAACCAACGCACAACCGACATAAATAAGTAATCAGGACCATAAGGAACCCAAAGAATTTGCCATAAAGAAAGTAATCTTTCCTCTTCCTGATTTCTTGAATAACCTCTTGACCAATACACATAGACCACTATATAGTAATTTTCCAAGCGTAGCACAGACGTGGCACAAGGCCGAAAGTATGGCACACCCAGTGAGGATCTAACTTACTACTCAGTCGTAATTGTTCTAGCGAGACAAGCTTGTTAACCATTACACCACCTCGAGGTGCCCCATAAACCGCTATATATATATAAAGAGCTAATGAAGAAATGACACTTGGTCAGAAGATCACATTGAGTGGTATTAATTGCTAAACCCACGCTGTCTGTCTGTCTGTCTGGTTGTCTGTCTGTTTGTCTGTCCGTCTCTCTCTCTCTCTCTCTCTCTCTCTCTCTATATATATATATATATATATATATATATATATATATATATATATTAATGAAAACAAGCTGCCAAAATATACGCAATATATATATATATATATATATATATATATATATATATATTGAGTATATTTAGGCAATATATATATATATATTGCCTAAATATACGCAATATACATATATATATATATAAGTGAACATCGAAATCAACACTCAGAAGCGACAAGCTGTTTCATGCTAGACGTCTAGCATGAAAACAGCCTGTCGCCTCTGAGTATTGACTTCAATGTTCACATTTATATTTACAAACGCTCTATCTCTGATATTGATCACTTTACCCCATAAATATAGCACACCTTAAAACTATATTCGTTCATATATATATATATATATATATATATATATATATATATATATATATATATATATATATATATATATATTTAGTTTTGTTGATTTGTTTTCTACGTCTTATAAACCCTTTGGAGGTTATTTGCATCCAGAAAATATTTTGAGATTGTAAGAATTTTTTTGAGATAATGATGGTTTAGCGATTAAATAACCCATAGCTGGGGGAGAAGAGGTGGATTCATATCTTTCCTAGCGTCATTTGCGTGTAAGTGAATATAACGAACCAAACTGGAATTCGAAGTCGGCTTTCTGATTAAAAATTCCGAGCCATTGTCCATTGCACCACTTCCAAATCAAAGCTTACAGCACTTGGTATTCCCAAACGGTCACGCATTTAGGTACTGGCCAGGCTCGACGTTGCTTAACTTCAGTTATCGCATGGTAACCGGTGTTTCTACGTGATATGGCCGTAAACCTATATAATTTTAAAAATCTGATATGCCTATCTCTAAAATGTATTACATATCTAGACAAATTTAAACGTCGAGGTCAGATATGTTCATTAAAGACAAGTAGAGAGAATATCTGAGCAAAATGTCACCGATTTCCGCTGTTAATTAAGAAAAATATTACGATAAATAAAGTTTTTTTTGTCTGAGAGCGTAAATATCTATATTTGTGTGATGTTTTTATTTAGGTAAAACAGCTGACCAGCAAAAACGACATGATAATGAAGTAAAAAGTTATGTTCCATTGCGAGCATGCGCATAGAATGTCAATGGCGACAGAAAGAAAGAAAGGGTTTCAGAGGCGAACAGTTTTAATTAATGATTTGCTAATTAAAAACCCAGTGTGCTTTTATATATTTTGCCTGTGTGTCGATCGATCTATCTCATAGAGGGCTTGTCTACCATTACTGAGCTTTCAAGAAACGTGACATGTCCTCCTAAATATTAATTCGTGAAACAAAATCATGAAGGTCAATTTACTTAAATATTTGCATATCAACTTGAATGCATGTATTTTCGCATTTCTCTCTCTCTATCCACCATATCTATCTGAATAAATATAAATGTATCTCTCTCTCTCTCTCTCTCTCTCTATATATATATATATATATATATATATAAATAAAAAAATATATATATAACTATGCAACTATATATATATATATATATATATATATATATATATATATATATATATATATATATATATATATATATATATATATATTAATATTATGAAATGGACAAAGAGTTTTAAGATATTTTTATGTTTATAAATTCTTTTTATAGCTCCAAATATTTAAGTAAATGCTCTGATTAAACTAAACTGTATTAAAGAACATTTACCGGTCTGAATCTCCGAGAAATTTTCATAGAAAATATTTGTCCTCCGACAGTATTCGAACCTGTATCCTATACGGAACCGTCATTTAACTTGACGTGCCTTAACCGATTGAAGTTTAAAAACAGTAAAATCGACTTTGCTAATCGATCTATCCTCGTGGCTCGATCGATTAAGGCACGTCAGGCTAAACGTCGGTTCCGTATAGGATAAAGGCTCGATTCCTCTCTGAGGACGAATATTTTCTATGAAAATTTCTCGGACATTCAGGCCGGTAAATGTTGTTTATTATAAAACAGAGAATTTACTTAAACATTTGTATCTATAAAAAAATGTATAAATATAAAAATGTCTTTATATATTTATCCCAAAAAACATCACTACAAAAATTGCAATTTTGTTTCAACACTACTGGTGTCTTATCAAGTGATAGTGTTGATTGCAAAACAAAGTGTTTTAATGGTCTTAAAAACCTTTATTTTCAATCAACACTATCACTTAATCGAATCGTATTCTCTCAGTCATTGTGTATTTATCTAAAAATAAATACGCTTAAATTCGCCTTCATGCCTGCTGTGCGCCAAAGGCTTATGGGTAGAATCTCCGACTGACGCCAATTCAGCAGGGTTTCGATCCTAGATAGAAGCAACAGGACGTCTATCCACACTGATGAGCTGTGATACAGCGAAACATTTAATATGGGTGACTATATATATATATATAATTAGTAGTATTAATAGAATAAAGTAGTTTACTAGATATGAATCCTCTAACGAAATTTAATGAATTTATAGAATATATATATATATATATATATATATATATATATATATATATATATGTGTGTGTGTGTGTGTGTGTGCATATTCTATAAATTTGTTAAATTCCGATATATATATATATATATATATATATATATATATATGTGTGTGTGTGTGTGTGTGTGTTGTGTGTGTGTGTGTGTGTGTGTGTGTGTGTCCTGTGTACGACGATAAACTACATCCAACAGCAAGGTCTCTGATCAGGAGGTTTTATGCAGCGTGGAAACACCTCTTAATTGCTGGTGTTCACAGGTCAAACCCCGGCCCACGGTGGTAGCACCTGTTAGGCTTCCAGCTATGGGCAAATAGTTAAAACCCCGAAACTGGGGTCAGAACGTCTAAACTCGCGGAGCTATGTTCCCCCGGAGCTATGTAAAGTACTAGGTTGAGATCTGTCGCGGGCTTACGACTTCTTTTATTCACTTCCTTCTTTTTCTTTTATATGACGTTTTATCCATCATCTTTTCTTTACTTCCGCGTTCCTTTCTTTCATTATTCATTCTTTTTCTGACATATTCTTTCTTTTTACTTCAAAAATTTATTCTTTTTCTAATTCTCATTTTTTCTTTGGTTCCTTCTTTTTCTTTCTTTCATTGTTTCATTTACAGGAAATCCTTTTTGCCTTCTCTTTTTCCTAGATATTCTTTCTTTCGTTCTTTCATTTACTGCGTGATTTTTCTTTCTTCCTTTATTTTTCTTTTACAGGAAATTCTTTTCACCTTCTTTTTTTCCTTGATAATCTATCTTTCTTTCTTTCTTTCTTTTAGTGCGTTATTTTTTCTTTCTTTTTCTTTATTTCTTTCTTTCTTTCTTTCTTTCTTTCTTTCTTTCTTTTACAGGAAATACTTTTCCCCTTCTTTTTTTCCTTGATAATCTTTCTTTCTTTCTTTATTTACTGCGTGATTTTTTCTTTCTTTCTCTGTTTCTTTTACAGGAAATTCTTTTCCCCTTCTTTTTTTCCTTGATAATCTTTCTTTCTTTCTTTCTTTTTTCTATCTTTCTTTTACTGCGTGATTTTTTCTTTCTTCCCGTATTTTTGTTCTACAGGAAAATCTTTTCCCCTTCTTTTTTTCCTTGATAATCTTTCTTTCTTTCTTTTAAACGATTTCCTAAGCATATCGCCCCAAACAAGACAGGGGTGCCAATAGCATAGAAGGGGTTGCAGAGATTGAAAATAAGAGTAAAGAGGAATGTTTGAGGAAAGTATAAACAGAAAGACAGGTATTATTAGATCAAGGCATCAGAATCTGTCGATTGATATTACATTTGAATTTTTGAAGAATATAGTTCTCAGGAAAGCAAGTAAGAGGAACGGAGTTCAAATGATGAGAAGTGCGCGAGAAGAAGCTGTTGGAATAGAAGAGGCGGTTACTTTCTTTCTTTCTTTCTTTGAAAATTCCTTTTTTTTTGCTTTAGTGTTTATTTCTTTTCTTATATCATTTTTTTCTGACTTTTATTCAACTTTTACTTTTCTACAATAGCTTGGAGATATTTTATCTCATTTTTTTTCCTGCCCATGTGCCCTTCAGTTTTCTCTTTTTCTATTTTCCTTTTTCTTTTCCTTTCTTTAGTTGTTCTTGTCCTTTGTCTTCATTTCCCGGATTCGGCACTCATTTTCAGCCGCTGGAAACAATTATTCGTCTTTGTTCAACCATTTTGTTTTATATTGTCACTCTTCAATATCTAAAGGAAGAAAATATCTCGTGAACTCAATACACTGACAACAATCTTCCCGGGAACATTCTCAGATAATTACTAAATATATACGTGTTCTGTTCAAAAATATCGGGACTGGTGCTATAAAACGAAAACTACAACACGTATCAATTCGGCATTAAATATTCTTCGAAGTCGCCCTCTTCTGAGAGCTAAATATTTTATTCAGCGTAATTTCCATTGAAAGTCCTTTTCTGGGAGATAGCGAGATGACTTGAAATGTCGTTCATTCAAGAGGGGTTTGATTTTTGAAGAGAAAATAATTGCACGTGTGAGATCTGAGGAATATCAGAGTTTTCGGACCACAGAATATTGTGCCTTGTCAAAGATCGCTGCAAAATCCATGGTCACTGATGGAGCCTCTGTGATGCGGTGAGTCGACCACACACTACACACTTTCCTTTCGAGCATTTCTATAAACAAGGAAAGTGATTGTGCGCATGCGTGACAGAGTTCAAGGTCAATTTGTGCCAAGCGGAGTAGATTGTTCTAGTTCCACGTGACATCAGTCTTCTGGATGTCTTAGTTATCTCCCTTTTTATGTTCACGACTGCAGTAGCCAGGTATTGGCTCCGGGGATAAAAGCGTTGGTTGGATCCAGTGACTCACTCCAAAGTGTTGTGAGTTCAATACCTGACTACTGTTGCGGTGAAAAAAAAAACAATTTGTTGAGTTAATGTAAATAATATTGTCCTTTAGTTCTAAAAGCACTAATTAAATATAAATATGTAATACGTAAAATAGACTTCGGAAAAAACAGGCAAAAGTACCTGATCACGGTTGACGTATTGAGATGTTTTCGAGGGAAAAAATGGAATTCTATCTATTTGAAATTTCACCCTATTTTTGAAAGATCATGGTTACAAAATTTTGAAATTTTGCTTCTTTCAACTTTTGGTGCTACTTTTGAAATCGCATCACTAAAATATTTTGAATTTCATTCCTTTCGACATTCGATCTACTTTTGAAAGATCATCGTGACCTACAATATGTTGTTATCTAGGGTGGGAAGGGCCTTGTTGATGTCCATGACTCTAAAACAAACTTGCTATCCATTAATCATTTATGAACACTTTTTATCATTCCATCATCATGGCTGATGCTAACCTCCAGCACAGCAGCTCACTGTGATTTTTTGGTCTCACCTTTTTCACTGACATGAAGTAAAATCAGTTGTTAAACTTGATGCTACGAAAGCCTGACTATGTCATTTTAGGGAATCTTTCTCGTCAGAATCAATCTTGTACGTTTAAAAATCTACCATAAATTTACCATTCGTCCGTGCATGGAATATTTCTGCCACCTCTGATGCGGTCCTTTTGTTTTAGATGTAGATATTCTTGAGAAAACCAAAGATATTCTTGACAAAACAAGGGAAGAATCGGCAACGTTATTGGTCTTGATATACGAAGGTAACTTTTATTGGTAGATATTGCAGTTTTAAATTACAAGTCAACGAGGTGGAATTGATTGGTATGTGTTATTCTAATCCTTATTTATTTTCACAGGCAGGAATATCTGTCGAGATTCCAGGAGTGACCTCAAAATGGACTGGTCAGAGCATTTGTTTTTGATTTCGTTTCTGACGGAAATGTCGGCTGAATATGTTTTGGGATTTTTTGAGTTATGGTTCTGAATGAAATGGGGTAAAATCAAAACATAAGATTTGGTCTTTTAACAATGGAAACATTGATTCTCAACAATGGAAAATTAAATTATTTTGGCGTGTGAACAGTTTGATATGTAGGCGGAGAATTATGTATAAATGCAGCACAATTTTGAGGTTACATGAGAGACGGACTGGGGTGAGAGAGACGGGACGAGACGACAAAGACGGACCGGGATACGACAGACAGAGTCCGGGACGACAGAGAGAGTCCGGGACGACAGAGACGGGTCGAGACGACAGGGGTAGACGAGTCGTCAGACACATACGCATTAGCACACCCGCACGAGGAAGGGACCCAATATTCACTTGAATTTCAAAACTGATCCTTGCTGAACACATAGATCGAGATTCCAAGTGGCCCCCTTCTAATCTTTTTGTGTTAATAGATGCCAAATATATCCGTTTGTAAATTATTTTATTCATTTTCATTAAATCGTCTAATGTTAACCAAAACTAGCATTATTATTTTTTCGGCGAGAGAATGAGTTTAGTTTCAGTCGTCAACAAGAAGTTTACCGCGGTTTATTGACTAAAAGAAGGGAAACAACTCTCTTCGTCAGAATCCCAACACTTGAAGAACCAAGATTGGATGATAGACGATTTATAATTATCCCTAAATCAATTTGGAAATTGTATAACTATCCTTATTCAATAGTTGTGTGAGGACTGAAATATCGGAACAAGCCGGGTCCGAAATGATCGGCTGCACGTCAGCAGAAAGTGAGAACAGACGAACGGGGTCCAGGAGATGTGTACGGGAAGAGAGGGGGTTATCCTAACCTGACATCTCGACTTCAGTGGTTTCCTTTTCGCTTTTCTATGTCTCTTACTGTAAATTCTTCTGATGAGCTTCCTCGTTGATAACGCCAAATTCCCGAATTTAAGCGCAGTACTTGATTGACAGTTAAGTCTCATTATTTCACTGTTGAAATGGCTAGATGTAATCGTAAGTTCTATGTTAACAGTTTCTTATCTCGCACTTCTCGCGCGTGGACCTCTTTTTTTTGCTTTCCTCTCAACTAATTAAATGCAATGTCAATCGTCATGTTCGGTCTCCTTGAATCCATATTATCATCTCTTCGGTAATTTCACTTTCATTACCCTCCTTTTGATGTAAAATGGTTAAAAACAATATATATATATATATATATATATATATACATATATATATATATATATATATATATATATATATATATATATATATATATATATATATATATATATATATTGTGTATATTTAGGCAGCATATTTTCATTCAAACAGGTTTGGTTAATTAATTTAGACATATCGTCGATTAGTTTTCGTTGTGATCATTTCAAATTCGCGGATTAATTTTTTGGTAGCCTTAGAATATTGATTAAGAAAAATACCAAAATTTTCTTTCGAATATTTTTTATTTTACCAAGTACTTTCAATCTCATCTGAGACCATCTTCAGTGTGTTGTGAATATGTATATGTGTTTTTGTAAATTTAAAACATTTCACCTGTTCGATTTTAACTTCTTATGCAGTATTCTAGATTACAAAGTTCAAAATGAACGTGTTTTTTTTTTCCCAGTATAAGGTAAGTAACTTTTCCATTTTTGCTCATACATATATAATTTTTCATAAGAATTTAAGGACTTTGTTACTATATTCATAGTTGACTTTATTTATTTTAGGGTTTAATTCTCTTATATAAAGGACTTCACAGATTTTTAGTTTTTGCTTATTATTGTTTTTATGTAATATAGATGTTTTTTCAACTAATATCCGTCTAATCGGTGACTGCGGGTATGAGTTCCTTTAAATGCTGAGTTATTGAACTATGCTCATCCAAATGAAATATAGGTCTTTTTGTTAGCATCGTCGTAGTAAAGACAACGTATGTATTGATATTTTTATGAGAGATACAATCTCGAAAGGATCACAAGGAAAACTAATCGACATGTTATGTCTAAATTATTTAACCAAACCTGTTTGAATATATATATATATATATATATATATATATATATATATATATATATATATATATATATATATATATATATATAAGTGGGAAAAATCATTTAAATAGGTTTTGTTAAATTCGACTGACATAATGTGTCTGTTTTCATTTTTTTTAAAGTGAACTATGACTGCTGGTGTCTAAGTTCAAATGAAATCTATAGCATGAAGTGAGTTTAAATGCTACCTTTCAGTTTTATTTTGTTTCGTCTAGGCGTCTTTGTTTAATATGAAAATGCTTTTTTTTATTTTTTAACTTTCTTTTTGCTTTTTGCTTTCTTTTTCTTTTTCTTTATCTTTTCCGTTTTTTCTTTTCCTTTAACTTTTTTCTTTTTTCTTATTTTGCTGTTCTTTATTTTTTAATCTTTTTCGTATTAGTTTTACTTTCTCAGATATCGATAGTCTTTTCCCATCATCTTTTCCCAGTTTTCTCCATGATCAGATTAGAGAGAGAGAGGGAGGGAGGGAGAGAAAGAGAGATAGATAGAGAGAGAGAGCGAGCAAGAAATACTAAACGCGAGATAGTTACAGAGCGAGAGATTTAGAGTGAGAGATAGACTTGGAGAGAGAGAGCAACAGTAAGCTAGAGCGAGAGATAGAGAGAGAGTGACAAACAGAGAGAGCAATACTAATCGAGTGTTAGAGAGAGTGAGAGAAATACTAAGCGAGAGATAGATGGTTAGGGAGCAAGAGTAAGCGAGAGAGTGAGAGATATATTTGGAGAGAGAGCAAGAGTAAGCGAGAGAGAGTTAGAGAGTGAGAGATAGATTTGGAGAAAGAGAGAGCAACAGTAAGCAAGAGAGAGAGTGTGAGAGACAGAGAGAGCGAGAGTGCTAGAGTGAGAGATAGATTTGGAGAGAGAGCAACAGTAAGCGAGAGAGAGTGTGAGAGACAGAGAGAGCAGTACTAATCGAGTGTTAGAGAGAGAGAGAGAGAGAAATATTAAACGAGAGATAGAGGGTTAGAGAGCAAGAGAGCTAGAGTGAGAGATAGATTTGGAGAAAGAGCAAGAGTAAGCGAGAGAATGAGAGATATATTGGGAGAGAGAGCAAGAGTAAGCGAGAGAGAGTTAGAGAGTGAGAGATAGATTTGGAGAAAGAGCAAGAGTAACAGTAAGCGAGAGAGAGAGAGAGGGGGGGAGAGAGAGAGAGAGATAATCCGAGTTCAGAAAAGATATTTAGTCAAAAACATACCACATGACACAAAGACAATGATGAATCCATCTCGAAATCTGATCTCCTCAATTACAAATTATTATTTCATAACAGGAATAAATCCAGCAAAAGACATTTTTAAGAGAAATATTTTTACTTACTTTTTCATCTGAAAGACAACCAATGTAATTGGATTTCGAAGCCCAAGTTCCGTTTGCATAGCAAAACCGAGTCGCGTTTTCTGGAACGAAAGATAAAGAAGAAGAAATGGTGAATTTGTTTTTTGGTTAGTATTTACATTTCGGTACAAATCAAACACTGGAGACTAAACATATTCCACTGACATTCTACTTTTTATTATGCTATTTTATAAAATAAAAAAATTCTTTTTAGCAAACATTCGTAAAGTCATGTACAAGTTAAGCAAACAATACAAACGGAACGCTTTAACAATGACGCTATTAATTGGCTTCAGATTATAGGAAAACCCTTACTTAGTCAAATAGATTCAAAGAATGCCAAACACAGCCGGCGTAACTTTATCAGTTGGGAACTGTTTAACGATTGCAAATATTGTTTATTTTACTGTCTGAAGTTTTGAGAAGAGGACTTAGCCTTATTGTGAATCGATTTTGTTGGAATAGTGTCTCTAATTTGCTTGATATCGTCCTCATGTTTCAACCCTGTTAACATCCGACTTCCTTCGGGTGTGTGTCGTACGTGATGATCTGAAGCCTTTATTTAATCCAACGGTCAGATTGTTCTTATTCCTTTGTTAACCTAGAAGAGTTAACCCGAAGAACTAAATCCCGTCAATACGTCTTTGAGATTATCTCTTATCTCTTCTGAGTATATATGAATTTTAGGTGTTACCAACCAAGGATTGAACTCACGACTGTCAGAACTTATGTGTATAATAACAAATACTGTTTGTTTCTCTCTACATCTTTCTATAATAGTCTATGGTCTATTCTGTTGCTGTACGAATCTACTTGAGAGGGTCGGTCAAAAAGTAATGCCTGTTCTAATTAATTTTAATATTTGAATTCCTAGATTTGGTTTTATCTATAAAGTGCCTAGAAGCCCCGAAGAAACATTCTGGGAGATACGTTCTCTTTACATATGCATTATCTCCTTTTTAAACTGTATACCACTCTCGCCACATGTAGAAGGCAAATAGGTGTCATAGAATTTCTGTTTTTGGAAAGAGAAAATTACTGCAAAGATTCACTTGTGTTTAAAAGGCTTACACTTGATATAAGTACGGTAAGTAAATGGATCATTAGTCAGTGACAATCATAGAGAGAAAGGAGAAACGGATGTTATTAAAAGGGGACTCACTGACAGGCCGGCTGCTTTTGTGGATGTGGATAAAACTGGACAGGCTGATTTTCATATTACAGTTGATAGAGCGATTACTACTGTCACACTGTAAAAGTCTTCAGTTGAGTCATGATGGTACATGCAGTTTAATGAGGTATCTTAGTTACTGAAAAGTACAGGGTGACCCCAAAAAACGCGAGCTTTTTAACAATCCAATAAAATCAAGAGTGATGGAAGAAAAATATTTAATTCATAGTACTTGAAACCTTAAAACATGCCATTTAAGAAACAATGATGGAATTTTCATTTTTTTAAAATTACGTCCTGTAGATGGCGTCCTCCTGTACGAATGAATTCTTGAAATCTGCTGTTGAGATTCCTCATTGACTGCTGCAACATCTCAGATGGGATACTGAATTTCATTCCCGTTACTAAAATGGCGAAATGGTTACTTGCTCAATGTCACTGTCTCGCAGTGTTGCCACTTGCTCATGTCTGGCAATACGCACTTAAAAAATTCCCGTTTTTTGGGGTCACCCTGTATATGCAAAGTGTTTTTTCGGAATGTAGATAGATTGAGCAGAGAATGATTGCTGCACAATAATGTCTACAGATGCACCACACAGATGCACCACACAGATGCACATATGCAGGATAGTCTCAAGAGATGAAGTTGTCATGTCTTTTGTTCAATTATTTTCGACTGACTCGGTTATTATACAAGACTAAATATTACATTCACTTACGAACTAATACCCTTGGGAAAGGTATGAATCCTCTTCTTCTACCTCCAGCTATGGATAAATAGCAGGACAAACCGGGTTCTATAGCCTTGGATGGCAACTGGACTACCGAAGAAAGAAATGGCAACCTAGTGCGGGAAAAATCTGTCTGGTCAGTCATGTATAGAAAGTTACATGATCGCCTAAGCGTGTATCCCTCATGGCAAATAACTGACTGACTGACGTGCTAATACTCTTGGGAAAGGTATGAATACTCTTCTCCCCCCCAGCTATGGGTAAATATCAGGACAGACCGGGTTCTATAGCCTTGGATGGCAAATGGTCTACCGCAGTAAGAAATGGCAACCTACTGCGGGAAAATATCTGCCTCGTTAGTCATGTATCGAAATATACATGATCACCTAAGCGTATATCACGCATGGCACATTACTGACTGACTGACACTTGGGAAAGGTATGAATTCTCTTCTTCTCCCCCCAGTTATGGGTAAATAGCAGGACAGACCAGGTTCTATAGCCTTGGATGGCAAATGGTCTACCGCAGAAAGAAATGGCAATCTACTGCGGGAAAAAATCTGTCTCGTCAGTCATGTATCGAAAGATACATGATCACCTAAGCGTATATCACGCATGGCACATTACTGACTGACTGACACTTGGGAAAGTTATGAATTCTCTTCTTCTCCCCCCAGTTATGGGTAAATAGCAGGACAGACCAGGTTCTATAGCCTTGGATGGCAACTGGTCTACCGCAGAAAGAAATGGCAATCTACTGCGGGAAAAAATCTGTCTCGTCAGTCATGTATCGAAAGATACATGATCGCCTAAGCGTGTATCACGCATGGCACATAACTGACTGACTGACACTTGGGAAAGGTATGAATTCTCTTCTTCTCCCCCCAGTTATGGGTAAATAGCAGGACAGACCAGGTTCTATAGCCTTGGATGGCAACTGGTCTACCGCAGAAAGAAATGGCAATCTACTGCGGGAAAAAATCTGTCTCGTCAGTCATGTATCGAAAGATACATGATCGCCTAAGCGTATATCACGCATGGCACATAACTGACTGACTGACACTTGGGAAAGGTATGAATTCTCTTCTCCCACCAGCTATGGTTAAATAGCATGACAGCCTTGGATGGCAACTGCTCTATCGCAGAAAGAAATGGCAACCTACTGCGGGAAAAAATCTGCCTCGTCAGTCATCTATCGAAAGTTACATGATCGCCTAAGCGTGTATCACGCAAGGCACATAACTGACTGATTGTAAACAAAATTTTTGTTAGCCACATCCTGGCATGTTTGGAACTTATCATTTCAGATTTAAGTCGATAAATAAAATGTGCTTTACAAGGAACTTCATGTAGACAACGGCATCACTCAGTTTGACAGCCCAGGTAAACGAATAGATTAAATATTTTTTATGTATTATAAATATTTGATACACACTATAAAATATCGTCTCCTGTCGCAAATCAATTTTAAATAAATGCTGGTTCTTTCGTTTGTCTAATAATAGTTTCGATTATGTTCAGTTTTCTTTATAGTGTACAATATAGTATTTTTGTATTATTTACAAATATTTGTCTTATATTAGTAGTTGTAGTTTGTTTGAAATGCATTCAATGGTATATGCACGAATTGCACCAAGAAAATGCATTTGTTTTTAATAGCTTATCATCCATTTGCAGATTATTTAAAGCCAGACAAGATTTTTAGATTGCAAGAATTTTTGGAGATAATAATGTTTGAGTGATGCAAGTCTTACAAATTAACCCATATCTGGGGTGCATATCTTTTGCAAGGTTATCTGCGCGTAAGTGAATATAACGAACTCGACTGGAATTGAATCTGTTCTCTCTGAGCCGTTATCCATTACACGACCCACGCAGGTTGCGATACGTTGAGTCAGGGTGAGAGATACGAAGACAGTACACAGAGCGTTCACAGAGAGAGAGAGAGAGAGAGAGAGAGAGAGAGAGAGAGAGAGAGAGAGAGAGAGAGAGAGAGAGAGAGAATTACGGCTTCACTTACAGAGACTTGTACGCTCCGAGCGTTTTCAGGTGGTTGGAATGTCGAACTGAACCCTTTATTTCGCTCACTGGAGTAGACTGTTCTAGTTCCACGTGCCATGTTTTAATGGATATCAATTGTCAGTTATCTCCTGTTAATTCCCCTCTCCAAGTTCTCCACTGCCTTAACTGGGTATTGAACTCACACTCTTTGGGTCCTGTCACTGGATCTAACTAACGCCTTTATCCACTGTGCTATGTGTCCTTGAGGAAATAAAGTGAGCGAAATAAAGGGTTCAGTTCGACATTCCAACCACCTGAAAACGCTCGGAGCGTACAACAGCCGAAACGTTGTAATAAATATGGCAACAAAGATGAGGACAATAGTTTGAACAATGTAAGTAATGTACATAATACCTTATCTCAGAAATATCGACAGATAATGCAATTCACTCTTCCAGAAATTTGAAAACGGCATGCTGTACTGCTTAACATAATCAGTGGTTGAAAGACTGATGAAAGTTATAGAATGCCAAAAAGATTTTACTAACATTTAAAATAATAATCTATTCAGTTATAATTTATATTATAATTTTATACTTTTCTCATTTTATTGAGTGGTTTCTATTATTTACCATTTAAAGTGAAATTAGAATAACTAGTCAATAATAATAACAATAATAAGTGGTGAATTTGATGACGTACTGTTTATTTCGACATCCAGTGTAAACTATACACGTTGTATCAAAAATACATTTACAAACTTTGTGGGTGGGTTCCTCCCACCAAAGCAAGGACAAAAGTTCATATAAACATAAATCTGAATTTTGAGTTATTAAGTTTAAAGAAATTTTACGGTAGATGGCGTTGTGTCGCCATGTAGACTAGATTACATTTGTCATTCGTGTACATTTCTGGCTAGTCTGTCTTCAATGTTTAACATGTGTAGTAGTAAGTGTATATTTAGTATCATTAAATTTTTATGGCATGGAGCACGTTTTGTAGGACCCCCTAGAGAGGATGTGGTATTATGGTGCATGGAGGATTGATTGGTGATGGACGAGTTCTTATGGTGAGTGGGTAAATTGTAATGAGTGAATGGGTCGTGAATCGGATTAGCTAGGTATAAGATAGTTAGAATGGACCAGCCTCACCCCCCACTTTTTCGGCTATGTGCCACAATTATATACTTGTTACATAATAAATATTGTGTAGTAGTAAGTTAACTGAGAAGAGTTCCGTTAAAACAATGACAAGATATTCATATAGTGGGCAGGCAGATATGATTTTTATATATGACCGCGAATGGTAACGGATGCGGGCTTTCTTTAGACGTAATAACTAAAAGATGAAGGATTTGCGGACATATGTTCATATGGATTTTTATCCTTGTTTTGATGTAAGGAACCCTCCCCAAAGCTTGTAAAAGTATCGAATAGACGGCTGAAAAAAATATCAACAGATACAATAGCGTGATTCGGATTGTAGATTGGTCTACAAGGGCTGGGCGAAGAGGTAAGGAACGAATCAGTTGAAGAGGAATGTTGAAGAGATTTATTCGGGAAACGGTTAAGGAAATTCACTATTTGACTGAGACCTGGGCAATGGAGAAATTGAAAGTCTGAATACTGGCAACATGAGTAACATTAAAATGCTTAAGCCACTTGACGTGATAAGTATTAAAGTAATCAAAGGAAGGTTTCTTTTTTATCGTTGGAAGGTTTAGACATGGTTAGTAAGTATAAGTATCGTTACAATAGTCGCGTCCAAGTCAGCCTTGCGCTGAGATGAAACAACCAAAGGGAAAACTAGACTTACTTCACAGGCGGAGGTTTTTGGAAGACACTTGCGAACGCCACGCGATGGTAAGTGTAAAGAGAGTTCAGTCGTCAGTGGTTCAGGGAAACTAACGTCCCTCAGCGGGAGCGTAATTACCACGTGGTGCTGCATCTTGGAGCAAGGGGGAGAAAGAGAATGAAGCAGGAAAATGTTTGTTTTTTTATAGACTTCAACAGCGCCACCTAACGGTGTTTTAAGAAATCAAGTGGGATGATGATATTTCCGGTTCCTTTACTCTTAACTTCCTGTGAAAATGTATTTCTTTTTTTAAATTATTTATTATTATTTCATTTATCGATTTTATTTCATTTTCTCGCACTTGTTTCGATCTTATCATCGAAAATATAACTTCTATATTATTGTAACCTTATAACCACTGACTTTATTGAAGCATCATTTTCGACATCCAATCGGTAAGAATTATAATTCAACCAGGGTACATTCCAGCTTAATTTAATTTTCCCAAGTGTAAGTCAACGCAATCGCTTAAATGATTAATTAAAGATTAGAAGTGGTCTTGCTTTTGTTCCTGCGCCAAAATCTCGGATGAATAATGAACGTGTGCATGTATCTATCAGCTTCAAGTATAAAGACTTTACTTTTGAATGAATATATACAGATATACAGTGCTGTTCGATAAAAGTGACTTACCTGATTTTTTTTTACTTAAAAATTTTTTCGCCTATTGTTTTTGGGGTCAAACTAATTTTTAATCTTACTAATATAAAAACCCCTTCCCGACCACCTAGTGAAAAAGTTTACTCACCCTAAGGTATTCTATTGATAATTATAATTTTCGATATAAATGAGATTTAGGGAAAAACTCTGTGCAAAAAAGTGACTCACTTATTTCCTGCAACTAGTAATCAATAGAAACATAACCGAACAGATTTAACTAAAGAATAATAGAGGTATAATTTATTTATAATAGGTAATATAGTTCGAAATATTTAATAATCTATGGGTCCTCCTTTATTTTGAATAACCTTTTCAACCCTTTTTGGCATTGACTTGATTAGGTTCTGGCAAATCTCATCTCCAAGCATTGAATTCCATTCAGATGTGAAATTCACAATCAAATTCTCTTTGTTGCTCAACTGCTTTCTCGAGAGCCTGTACTTTATAATGCTCCATAGGTTTTCTATGGGGTTGAGGTCAGGAGATTGGAGCGGCCATGTCATAACACTCACCTGCTTCTCATTAAAGTATTCCTTCATCAATTTTGATTTGTGACAGGGAGCATTATCCTGCATAAAAATGAGCTTGGTGGGGTCGATTTGCACCCTTTCAGCAGAAGGGAGCAGACAAGACTCTAAAATCCTCTTGTACTGCTCGCCCCTGAAGGTCTTTTCAATAGGTTTTAAGAAACCAGTTCCATGAAAAGAAAAGCATCCCCAGAACATTATACTGAACGGATGCTTGACAGTACTTAGTGCTAAATTCAAAGAGCTTTCAAAGCTTCTTCTTCGGATTTTAGATCGCTTATCCTTTGAATTTAGCTCAACTTTCGTTTCATCGGAGAAGAGAAAATTTAGTAAAAAAAATCAGGTGAGTCACTTTTAACGAACAGCACTGTATATGCACGCAAACGACTGAACACATGGGATTGTGAGATTTTTTTTTTTTACAATAGTCATGCGTATTCTGGATTCAGGTCACATGTCACAAAATATTCTACCTTTTTTCAGAGAAGAATCGATAACTCCACTGGCATTTCATTCTCTCAAAATAATGGTCTGATATTGCGAAAATGAATTCAGCATTACGTCGGATCGACTGATCAACTAACAAAGAAGATGAAGCCAGGAAAAAGTTTTTCAAAAATCCACCAAAGAATTCCAACTCACCCGACAAAAATGGTAGCATGTATTCTTTGAAATGAATTCCACGGTTGAAAATCTGCTATTGATCATCTATCATAATAGACATTAACAGTCAAATCCTTAGAAAAGGTCATGTATGCCGAGAATTTTCTACGGTGTCAAGGTTGTCAATAGACTGACAGCTTGCAGCTGATATTTCCTGAGCAGTTAAGAAGATGCTCTTCTTAAATGTTCACCCATACACTGGCCACTTCTTATGCGCCGCGTCCCTTCAAGACATGAATAAGCTCTCTACAACACTCTCTCCTCTGTATATTTTAGTAATGTTTGTCTTTTTACTATTTTTTACCCTCGTTGGTTTGTCATCAATTTATACAAGCTCGTTAGGTGGATTACTCTCTATTTCTCTCTTGCCTTCATTATGTCTTCTGAGTGTCAATTTCTCCTAGTCTTCTTTCCTCCTAAGCATAATCTTTCTCTTTTCCTTCAGATTTCCTCGTTATTCACATGCAATGTCCATAGTATTCTCAGGATCCATCAGTGAAATTACATTTCCGTTGCCTCAAGTCTCTTCCATATAGACGAACCGATATTAAATAGCAGTTGAGTTTTGTTTCTAATGAGAGTTTTCTGTTTCTTAGTACTTAGCTTGGCTTTTGGAAGGCATCTTTCACTATTCAAATGCACATTCACATTTTGTTATCACATTGTTAAAACATTTCCCAGATATTTAAAGTTTGCTTAATTTTAACATCTCCAACTCATAGCTCGTTATCCGTGGCTGCCTCCTTTCATATAATTTATTCTTAGCCCAGTTTTCCGTTTTGCCTCATTAGTTTCCCAGGATATATATATATATATATATATATATATATATATATATCAAATATGTGGTGCAGTTCAAGTTATATTACATGAATCATTCGTACAAAAAGTCGATTAGTAAAGTTAATGATATAAAATGACGAACAACATCTTCGCGAACAAAATTTTAAAGTTGTATTAACCTACGAATCACTCTCTACTCTCTTAAATTTTCCAAAAAATTCAACGTTAGCGTTGCGACTGCATGCTCCACAATTTCTTATCCGTTAACAATAACACATTTCTAAAAAAAACATATTTCGATTTACTAAAAAAAAAATTAATTTCCATGCCTGAGGATGGCTGTATATACAGCCGAAAGTAATAGCAGAATAAAAAAAGACCTTATACAACTTGAAGTTATTAAAAACAAGGATCATAACATTCATCGAGTGATTTATAGGTTAATGCAATTTTATATATATATATATATATATATATATATATATATATAAGGAGACACAGTGGAGTAATGGATAACGGCTCGGATTACATTCACTTTCCGTGCTAATACCCTTGTGAAAGGTATGAATCCTCTTCTCGTCCCATCTATGGGTAAATAGCAGGACAGACTGTATTCTATAGCCTTGGATGATAACGGATCTAGGAAAAGGACAACTCTGAATTATACATTCTTTATTTTTTATAGATACAATTATTTATGCAAATGCTCTGTTTATAATAAACAGTATTAACAACATTTACTGGCCTAAATGTCCGAGGAATTGTCATAGAAAATATGCATCCCCCGACAGGAATCGAACCTGTATCCTATACGGAACAGTCATATAGCCTAACGTGCTTTTACCGATTCGCCACAGAGGAGCGTTACTGTTTCTGTATGTATTATAAACAGAGCATTTACTTAAATATTTGTATCTATAAAAAGAATGTATAATCATAAAAATGTCTTAAAATAATTGTCGGACTTTGTCCATTTCATAATATATATATATATATATATATATATATATATATATATATATATATATATAAGAGAGAGAGAGAATGTAATTAGGCAGCAATTGTTCATTTAAATGTATTTTATTGAAAGGTATAGACATTTTATGTTTTACTAACTTTGACCATAGGTTTTTTTTAAAATAAATTCTGGGTGATATTTCGTAAAACTGGAAGAAGTAAATACAGAAAACCGGTATGCATAGTACGCCTCAAGATTTTGAATTCAGAATAGTCCTCCCCCTAGGCTGGTTGCCAACCAAGGCTAAATTGCCTAGTCTGTCCTACTGTTTAACCCATAGAGCGAGAAGAAGAGATAGATTCATATCTTTCCATAGGATATTTGCTTGTATGTGAACGAACATGACTGGAATTCGAACTCGGGTCTCCAATTTCTCATTCAGCACGGCTACATTACACCACGGCACATCCGAATAAGTATGAAGAATAAAGTTAATAAACATTTATATGTTTGAATTCAATTTGAGTTTGTCTTTTGTCGCTAAGTGTTTTAAAATATCTCGTCAATTATGCAATACATCACTGCAAAAACTAACAATTGTCAGCTTTGTTTTCCCACTTCTCGTTTGTTTTCCACTTCTCGTTTGTTTTTCCACTTCTCGTTTGTTTTCCACTTCTCGTCACAAGTGACAAGCGAAAAGGAATCACTCTAACGCTTGTTTCAATTAAGGCACATCTTCATAAATTAACTAATTGTATTCTCCTTACTGTCGAATTAGCGCTCTTCAATAAAGAAAACGAATATTGCTAATTTCACAGACATTTTCCAGAATCGATTCCTTTGTGTTCTTCTGGTGCAGAAGAAAATATTTCATGGCTCTCGGAAAGAAGAAAGAAATATAGCGCCTATTGTCTCGGATTTAATATATATGTGAAAGCAGGCGTGTTTAAATTGGGTTTGTTTTTCGGCAGTAATGAATATTTAGGTTAAGCAAAATGGCGAAAAGAAGAGGAGACATGGAAATTAAATAGAAAAATGTTATAATATTAGGAATCCTAACGGCATTGTGAGAATGCCTAAAGGGAAATTTCAGGCAATTTTAGGTAATTTTTATATTGACGAGTATGTCATAGTAGCGTATACAATATATGAATGGTCATTGTATAGGGTGGGCCAAAAGTAGATTTACACTTAGTAGGTAATCACTTTACATTTCTGGAAAAGATTTGTTTGTTACAATCATATTTGTTCGAAATTCTTTATGTACATTTATTTAACACATTACTTCCAATTTTAATCATGCTTTAATCTCCTAATGACTCAAAATGTCCTCCTTCAATATTGTAACAATCCTCGAATCTCGCCAGAACACTATGACACACAGAACGACAAAAATCCCGATCTACATAAATTTCAATAAAGGACTTCTGAGATGTTCTCTTTCAATTCGTCCAACGTGTGGGGATTTCTCTCATCAACCTTGCTTTTTACTACACCACCCCAAAACAAAACTATCGGTGTTTGGTCATGTGAACGGGGTGGCCATTAGAAGCTGCTCCTTTTTCTAAACCAACGCTGTGGAAAGGTTTAGTTAAGCCAAAGCGTAATGGGGGGTGGGGTGGAATACTGGTTTGGAATTATCTATGTATGTATTTTATAGATGCTATCTGCAAGACTGTATTTCCAAATCAAAAATAAATCTGAAAACCGAAGGACATCCAGTCCCAAGAATTTCGGATAAATGATTCTCAACACACACACACACACACACACACACACACACACACACACACACACACACACACACACACACACACACACATATATATATATATATAGATGGATAGATAGATAGCGAGAGAGCTGTAAATGTAGGTTTACCGTCAGTATTGATGTATTTCTATAATCAATACAATTCGTATTGTGCGCACGTTTGGTTTTTCATTACTGTATAACCACATTTGCATCCCAATGTAAGTATATATATATATATATATATATATATATATATATATATTATGAAATGTACAAAATCCGACAATTATTTTAAGACATTTTCATTTTATGTTTATACATTCTTTTTTATAGATACAAATATTTAAGTAAATGCCATAATAAACAGTATTAAATAACATTTACCGGCCTGAATGTCCGAGAAAGTTTCATAAAAAATGATAGTCTTCCGACAGGAATCGAACCTGTATCCTACAAGGAACCTTTATATATTCTGACGTGCCTTTAACCGATTGGGCCACAGAGGAGCGTCCCGGTTAGCAAGGTCGATTTCATTGTCTTTAAACCACAATCTTCCATGATTCTCTCACGTACATTCATATCTGCTCATGGCGTATCCAGATATAAATAAATTTTGACATAAAAAAATGCTACTCTGATTAAAGGAGAAAATATTTCACTACGACGTAAATGTCTCGTGAGTGACGCAAGCTCATAAATTTGCGTCCTGGCTCTTACATTATTTCACCATTCCTGGCAGATATTCTCTTTTCACAGTGTTGGATGTCTACTAACAAATGTGATAGAAAGAAAAAGACTAATTCAGCTATATATATATATATATATATATATATATATATATATATATATATATATATAAAATACCCATGCACCCCTCGTTCGTGCGCATGTCTACTCGTACCATCATAACAAATTTAGTCCAATGAAGTTCCGAAGGACAAAACACGTCACAAGTAAACTTTTTACACTTTCTCGTACATTTTGCCCCAATATTGTTCCTGATATATAAAAAAATATCTCGTTATCTTATATATATAAATTAAAATAGTAAACTTGCATATTCGGATTTTGCTTTGTCTTTTTCATATTTTTCATCATATATATATATATATATATATATATATATATATATATATATATATATATATATATATATCTATATATGAACACACGCAATTTTCCCCAAGACCTTTTTCCAATTATCATACTGCATACCTCGTAAATAGAATTGTAGCACCACCGGCAAACCCTCAGAGTCCGATACATCGACGATGATATATTTTTTTTTCGGAAAGCACTTTGATCACAAAAAGTCAACCTTTGAAAGTAATTCCGTGTTTCGTTTCCCATACGATCTCAGCGGCAATAGAAAAAAAAAATTGAAATCCCTTGATATCTTCATTGGCAAGAATCATTAGAGTTTCATTACTTCAAAATACAAAAAAGCAAAAAATAAAAAAAATAAAAAAATAAAGACAAATAAATAATATAAAATAAAATAAATAAATAAAATGAAAAACAAACGCCAGTCACGCCTGTTTAAACCCTAGCTGCTCTCAACCATCAAAGCCAATGACCTTACCGACACAAGATATCAATCATAAAATAACTTTATAAACCGTGTTAAATTACTCTCTTTATCTACAACACTAATCCATAGAGAATTATCCAGTAATAATGCCTTTCCTAATGAAATCGTCTATGAAGAAATAAATTTGTTTTTTCAAGCAATTAATCATGATGGTAATGGAGAGAATAGCCATTTCCTTATAAGGAAACAATCAGGATTTATTGAACGGCCAGTTAGGACTAATGCCGGTTAAAATTTATAAAATCTTTTGTCTTAGGCAGTCTTTCAGGAAATTGCTACATCCATGAACCTTTATTGGCCATTCAAGTATGGTTTAGACTTTCGTTCGTAATCTCATTTTTTTGTCAAAGAGTCAACATCTTGAATATATAATTATTTTCCCTTCTAGTTACTCATACTATCCATTTTGGTTGTTGCTTCTGTTGGAAGTCTTCAAGTGATGTGGGCTTACGGCCACAATAGGTTGAAACGTCTTTCTTTTTCCTGAATAACCAAAGAGCATGGTCAGTACCTAGATGAGTGACCGCTTGACAATACCAGGTGCGGTAAGGTTGGATATTCGTGTGGTGTAATGGATAAAGACTTGGATTTATTAATCGGTGTGCCGAGTCCTAATTCTCTTTGCTTTCGTTATATTTACTTACGCGATTCACTTACATTCACTTGGGAAAGGCATGAATTCACTTCTCTCCCAGCTATGGGTTAATTAGTAAGACTTGCATTATTAAACCATTATTATCTCTCTCCTAACCACCAAATACTTTTTACAATCTAAAATCATTTCCTGGCTTTAAATAACCTGCAAATCAATCTAAGGATCCTTTTATATATTTAGAGATTTATAATAAAAAAAGGCAATGTTATTGGTCCTGGTCTGGCATCTCAGCTTTAGTCACTTTCCGACTTCTGTAACGTAGCTTCCCTCTGCCTTTTCTATAACGTGATCTTCAGACGACTTGAACGGAAATGAAAGAAAGTTGACTATTTTATATTACCCATGACCAGAAATTGCATACTTAAAAGCATCACGGGAAAAAAATAAAACAAAATAATTTTATTTAAAAAACCTGTGAATAACCAAACCCTCACAAGGGGAAAAATAAGCAAAGAATAAACCCCTGTGTCGGTGGGCTTAACACCTAAAAGTGGCACAAAAGGGATGTGACCAATAAATAAAAAAAGACTCAAATAAATCAATAAGCTTGTCAGGTGACAGAACAGGTATTTTATATTCTATCCATATCTGTTAATTAAATCTGTTTTTTATTAAGTATTCTGTTATCGCTGATCAATTATAAATTTTTCTTCCAAACTTATTCCTAGTGATTTTACATATACTGCTTTTTATATATTCTCCAAGTAATCTTAGGTAACTTACCTACTTATCTTTTAATTTACCAGTAATAGACTGTCAGCTTTGTAGCATGTTCATATTTATTGTGTTTAAAACTAAACTTATGGTTATTGTACCTTTATTTCCATTCATTTTCAGTAGCCCCTCTATATATATTTTCTATACATTGCCTATATTCTCTCTCTGTTTTCCCTAGATAAACTATATTTTCCGATAAGCAATTGCCTTCCATAGGGTAGGCACTTTTTAGTCTACAACTGCATCTGGCTTTATTTTGTTTACAATCACTGTTATTGAGCAACTTTTTATATTATAAAAAACTATAACTAACTTTAATGTTATTTTTATTGAATAGCTTCCTCATTTTTATAATTGTGGTAAAAATATGAGAAAGATAATTGGCAACCACAGCAAAAAGCAGGTGAGGAGGGGTGTTTCAACATTGTGCATTGTCCCTTCATTTTTGGCTCAAAGTGATGAACCCAAAACTCATCTTGGGTTAGGAAGCATTCATGGAAACCATCTGGATCTGCCTCTAGACTTTACTTAAAATACCAAAATTTAAAACAGAAGAAAATTTTAAAATATAATATATGAATAAATTTAATAAGGAAAGACCATGCCTCGAACCTTTTTTCTCGTTGGAAGGAGAAACTGTTTGTAGATCTGATGTGCTTATACCGACTCAGTCACTGATCAGACACTTGAAACATTTTATATTTGCTCACAAGGGGGAGCATTTTCGAGTCCTGCCGGAGAGTGCATATTTTTCTTTAATAAGATTTCTCGAATAAATAAATATACTGTTTAATAAATAAATGGATCGCCTAAATAAATATAGATCTCCACTAAATATAAAGTTTAAGTAATAAAATCTATCAGATTAATAAAAAAAATTAGAAATTGCTTTGTTTATGTTAGGATACGAAACGGAGCAAATATGAATTTTTGAGAGTCTGAGAAAGATTTGCATTCATAAGGCACTATATATATATATATATATATATATATATATATATATATATATATATATATATATATATATATATCAGAAAAAATATGAAAAAACAAATTGCGATTATGCAACTTTACTGTTTTACTGAAGAAGATCTACTAGACCGAAACGTCTGACGTCGACATTGAAACATTAAAACAGTAAACTTGCATATTCGGATTTTGTTTTTTTCATATTTTTCCTCATACTGCCCGATTTATATCCATATATTTGATCACACACACACACACACACACACACACACACACACACACACACATATATATATATATATATATATATATATATATATATATATATATATATATATACCCAAGTATAGGATTGGTGTAAACGGAATAAATTCCAATAACCAACAAATAGTATTTTTAAAAGAGTGTTCAATACAGGGTAGAGTAATTATAATTATTTATTCGAAAATTATAACATAAATATGTTATAAAATCACTACAAAAATAGCCATTTTGTTTCAACACTTCTGGTGTCTTATCAATTGATGATGTTGAATGAAGAATAAAGGGTTTGTTAGAAGAGTTAATACTAATCCTAAATCCAATGTAGGAGGGTATGTATCAGTCTTTATCAGGAATGGTATACTACATATCACTCTTCATCAGGAATGGTATACCAGATATCAATCTTCATCAGGATTGGTATAACACAACCCTTTATTCTGCATTCAACATCATCACTTGATAAGACACCAGAAGTGTTGAAACAAAATGTCTATTTTGGTAGTGATTTTATAACATATTTATTTTATAATTTTCGAATATATATATATATATATATATATATATATATATATATATGAAGTAACGATATATAAATTATTTTTCTCTTCTTCGTGCGCATGCGCAGTCGCATCAACGTAAACCACTTTAGTCCGATGAAGTCCTAAAGAACGAAACGCGTCGCACGAAAAATGTTTCCACTTCAAGATATGCATGCATGTGAATATAAAGAAAGTGAAAAGAAGGGAAAGAGAGGAAGCGAGAAATTTTCTGTTTATGCATCTTGAGTCATTAAATTCTGAAATGAAAAAAGTCATATTTTTAAACACTTTCACGCCCTTCACTGATGCATTTACAATTTATTAAACCACATAAGAAATATAATTTCTCAACTTGGCGTGATAATGTTTTTTTAAACAGATATCACCGATAGCGTAAATGTCTCTCTTGGGCTGTCGATGAGGCGGCAAATCAACACATTGGAATAAATAAATTCAAATGCCATAGATAAGGAAACAATATTTACATTATTCGCACTGTTGTCGTAATCTTTGTCGCCATATTTATTACAAGGTTTCGACCCTTCAGTATATGTCTATATTTCTGAGATGAGGTATTATATACACTATTTACATTATTCGGACTATTGTCCTCATCTTTGTCGCCATATTTATCATAACGTTTCGGCCGTTGTACGCTCCGGACTTCGTCAGGTGGTTGGAATGTCGAACCCTTTATTTCGCTCACTGGGGTAGACTGTTCTAGTTCCACGTGCCATGTTTAATGGATGTCAGTTATCAGTTATCTCCTGTTAATTTTCTCTCTGAAAGTTCTCCACTGCCTTAACCGGGTAGTGAACTCACACTCTTTGGGTCCTGTCCTCAAGGACACATGGCACAGTGCATAAAGGCGTTGGTTAGATCCTGCGAAATTCGCTAGGAACAAAGAGCACTGAACTACTATGTAACAACACTCCTCCTATAGAGCAGTGAATGCTGGACAATCTCAGCACAGATGAAGAAAGATTCAAGCAATAGAAATTCGGTCCGACTGAAGGATGCTGAGGAGACTATGGACCGAACATATAAGCAACGACGAAGGTTTAGGGAAAATTGAAATAAAAAGGACGCTTATAACCTCAAAAAGAGACAGTTGAAATTTCAAGGACACATAACGAGGAAAGAGGGTTAGGAAAATCTTATACTCACAGGATAGATTGAAGGCAAGAGGGCAGAGGAAAATAACGCATAACTTAGATGGATGGCGGTATAAAGTTTAGGAGAGATAACAAAAAGATAACTTTATTAAGAGCTACAAAAGACAGGAAATTGTGGAGAGCCATGATTGCCAACGTTCTGAAGGAACACGACACACAGAAGGATAAGGATTGTGTGACGTCAGCATCTTGATTATGTTATTATTGTATGTTTGAATTACATGTGGTATCCAATTTATTTGTTGTTCAAAGTCCTCTCCTGATATGATTTCTTTTATTTAGTACTCCTTGTTCTTAATTCTATAGCACCAGTTTACAATGTTAAATGAAGAATAGTGTTCGCTAAGATCTACGAGCTTCCCTCGTTCAAAGACATTTTTAGACATATATTATTATGAACCGGTTTAATGTGGGCTCCCCGAGCCCGTAGGCTCGGCCAAAAATATACCCATTAGAACCCGTATAAACGGGTTCAGGGACTGTGTACCTCCCCGGGCGAAACTTTGCCTTGCGGTAAAGCCTCGTCCGAGTTCCCCTCCGTCGAGGCAGAGAGGTCAACAGCAAAGAACACTGGCTCCCTAGACGTGTCGCCCGATTGCTATGAAATCGCTGGTATTTATGGAAACCGTTCATACAACAGCAGCCAGCCCACTAAACTAATAAATGACTATAATTAATTTCAGGCCGTATTAATTACAGTCAAAAGTGTATTCGGTGTTTGTTGACTGTATTTAAATTAATTTCGGTACGAAATTAAAAGTCTTTTGCTTTGGTTTCGTGGCGAAAATAAAGTTTTGTGTTTTTCTCTTTTTGTTTGAAAATAGGTCGTTGCTATTTTTAGCGCACGTGGGTCGTGATCGTTCCCTGCCGACAGGCGTATATGGAATTGTTTACAAAAAGTGGGAGTAGTGATCGGGCACACCGCGACACCATCGCTACACAGGAATTACCATGTTTCAAAAACAGAAACTAAAAACTTCAAATTTAATTATAGAATTAAATTAAAAATCCCTAGTACTGTTTCATTTTCAAGCGAATTTTGGAATAACTTATTTTGAAATTTACTGAGTTTTACAAGCACATGCATTTTTGATATTAGTTGCTATGGTTACGGGGAAATTTAATCCTTTTATCAAGGGGTGTTAGGGTATTCATTTTCACAGACAACTATTGTATCAAAACATCAGTTACTTTCGAAATGAGGCTAGTTAAGGTAGGGGTGCCTGTTCAACAAATGATGACATCCGTTTTTCGCATGTCGTCTGATTTTTTCAATGACAAAAAGGTTTTCGGCATTTTTATTTTGCCGTTAAATTTGTAATTGTATACACAAAGATTTTTTTTCCCAAAAGTTTCGTTTGAATATGAGTACGTTGTATTAAAATACAATTTTAAATTATTATTCCTAATTCTAATTACTAATTGACTATACTTCTTTTAAAGCAAATAAATAAATTAAAAATTATTATTCAAAGATCAAATATTAATATCTATGTTTCATTTTTCCTGTATGCACAAAGGACATTATTATTTTAATATATATATATATATATATATATATATATATATATATATATATATATGTATATATACATGTATATATATATATATATATATATGTGTATGTATATATATATATATGTATATATATGTATATATATATATATATATATATATATATATATATATATATATATATATAGAGAGAGAGAGAGAGAGAGAGAGAGAGAGAAAGAGATAGAAAAATATTTGCTTTTATTTTTTCAAAACTGAACACTTACCTATAAAAATTATCATACAACAGCATCATATTTTCTTTTCGTCAATAAAACCACAACTTGCTTTAATTACTGCTTCACAAATTCTTGCCATTCGTCAACTGTTTTTCAAAAAAGTAGGTGTAAGACATTTCCTACCCTTCTTCAAGCACGGAAAAAGCTCGCTCTCACACTTTGTGTATTCTTTTCGAAGTCTCTTATCCATTTCATCCCATACTAATTCAACGGTAAAGATTTTAGGAGGTTAATGCAGCCAAGTCAATTTCCGAAATTTGTTCCTTTTTTTTCGACTCAAGATATTTTTGATATAATTTAGAAAAGTGCTTTGGATCGTGGTCTGATTGAAAGTGAATAATTTTTTCCCACTTATGCGTAATCCAGATGGTATAGCATATATTTGCAAAATCGTATATGTTCCCCTGGCCTGAATCAAACATCCAGCCCTCTCACCCCCAAAACACCCTCACACCATAACAAAACCACCACCATGCCTAACTGTTGGAACAACACATTCATCATTGAGTTTTTCTCCTGGCTTTCTTCTCACATACACTCTCCTCTTACTACCAGCAATTTTAAATATGGACTTGTCTGTCCGCAACAGGTTTTGCAAATCTTAATATTCAGTCCTCATGATTTTTTTTTTACCCATAACATGTTTTTTTTTTCTGCTAATTCACCTTCCGTGACAGGGATTTCGTTATGGCTATGCACCCACTAAGTCGATTTTTCACAGTTGAGAACGACACTGGTTGCTGTCGAGATGAATTAAGTTCTGTTGTCAACTCTGGAGCAATTTCTATTGCTGTCAACATTTGCATCAGATTTTAACTGCCTTTGTAACGGATATTGCACCCCATGACTAGTAATAAACTTCTTGGTAATTTGTCTTTGAGAGTAGCCTTCTTTGAATAAAATTTCAATTTGAATACTCACCTCAATACTAAGTTGTTTTGATTTTGCAATTTTGTGCAAATTAATTCAAAATAATAAAAGAAAAAATGTAGAAATTCTGTCTTAATGGCAAAATCTTTTTATTTCTTCAAAAGAGAGATATTTTGTTTATAACATTAATCAGTGCAGAGTTAACATTTTGAACCTGTATTACCATTTAACTCAATTGAAATGTTTGGTAATTTCAAAACATTTAATGAGTGGTTGATGATGGAAACAAAATATATTTCTCATGCCAAATATTCATAATTTAGCAAAATTTTTTATGGAAAGATGGATCCAAATTTTAACTTTTTGCTAGGAAGAGGAGCTTAAGAAAGACTGAAAAATAAAAGCAAATACACTGTAGTTACTGAAACTTCATCTTTTACTAATATATATATATATATATATATATATATATATATATATATATATATATATATATATCGAGAGACAGAAACTGAGATAGATAGATACGAAGATATGAAGAGTCTGAGATAGATAGATCGATAGATAGATAAATGACTTTTTGTTCCACTAGTTGACCTCACGAAATTTTAACAAATATTTTTAAACAATTCTTTCCTGTCCCTCGATGACGAATTCTCAATTTGCTAAATCTCTTAAGAAATAAAATTGTCCATCTTGGCGATAAAAACGTTGCATCATAATTTTTAAAAGGAATAACGTCGAAGTTTCCCACTTCTCTTCTGGGTCGTCGAAGAGTTGGCAAAACTCGAAAAATTTAGTCATTTATTAAACAGGTTTATTTGTGAAATGAAGACGAAACTGTCGCAGATTTCACTTCCTTTGATGCAGCAACGAAAGGAAAGGGGAAAAAAAATGAAGGAATAAAAATCTGCCAAAACTTTTTAACACGTTCGCTTTTAATATAACAAAGAAAACTGAAAACCTAATAACAATAAAAAGAGAGTAACAGTTCGAAAGCAGTTCAAGATAAATATGACTGGGCAGGAAAGGGTATCTACAAGGAACTGTTCAAACGACTAGAATTTTACCATTAACACTAACGATATATGTACAAATCAGAAGCTGGCATAAAGGATAGAATATAATAAAACTGACAGTAATCCCTATCATTAATGGATGACTTGGAATATTTCCGTCTGAAACAAATGAAGTGAAAACGTATCTGATAATGGATGACAGTCTCTCAGTATACCAAATAGATAAATTGAAAAAATGAAAAACAAAAAACAAAAACAACAACAATCCCCCTCCTCGAAAAAAACAAAGAAACTGGCCAAATTTCTGAAAGTTGCAAGAAAACTGGAGCATTAAAATAATTGTAGTGCCCATCATTATTGGAACAATATCAAAAGACCTTAAACAAATAGAACTGAAAATTCCAGGAAAAAGGCAAATAGTTTTACAAAAAATAAATAAATAAAAAATAAAATAAAAAATAAAAATAAAATAAATTAGAATACCAAGGAAAGTTCTGGAGTTTTGAAATTGGTTTGCTGTCTCTTTATCTCTAAGGAAGCTAGGAGATATACAGATGTGGAAAAGCAAGCAGTTTGAATAATAATCAATATCTCGAGAACGATCTGAAAAAAATGTTACACTGGCAGATGGACCTGTACATTCTGTTGCAATCAGTAAAGTTTCGTAGAGCTTATCCATGTAAGAAATGAAATAATTCAGAGGACAGTATTTACACACTATTGGCGAGACTTGTTGTCACTTGATGAATGTCGTCTGATACTGCAGACATCAAGAAACGAGTATAAATTAATAAGAAGCGATTTTGAACGAAGCAATTTAATTCTAATCCGAACATTACTTCTTTTTCTTCCGCTCTGAAGACCACAAAGAATCTCTATGGATTCGCTTTTGCTTCATCAGCTTTTGATATTTTTGTTACTTAATTTAAAAATTCCATGTCAAAGAAAATCAATAACATCTGCTTTTGTCGACAATGTATTTATATAGACCATTTCCTTAATAGTAAAGGGTCAATGGCGATTCGTTCTTCTCGAGACAGATTGAATATATACTGGCCCAGCAAAAAATTAAATAAATGAACGTCGACTGAAATGTCAATTTTCAGTCTTTAAAATAATTTTCCTAGATAAATCCTATCCACAAATCTTACAGAAATCATTTTATCGGTTGAAATATTTAAGCGGACAATAACGTTCACTAGTGGCCCAGTCCGACTGGTTGTAAGAATAAAGAGTGTAATAAACCCAGACTGTGGAATAAAATGGAACAACAACTACTACTACTATTAATACCACCACCACCACTACTACTACTACTACTACTACAAATAATAATAGTAATGTATTCAACCAGAGTGTTGGGGCAAGAATTCACAAAAATAATATGGAATAAAACTAGTAAGAAATAGTAATAATGAAGAGTATATGGCGTGACAACAAGCAAAGATAAGATGGAATAAAACTAGTAATAAAATAATAGTAATAATGAAGAGTGTATAGAGCCAGAGTGCTGGGATGAAAAGCAACAATAATAAGATGGAATAAAACAAGTAATAAAATAATAGTAATAATGAAGAATGTATAGAGCCAGAGTGTTGGGATAAAAGGCAACAATAATAAGATGGAATAAAACTAGTAATAAAATAATAGTAATAATGAAGAGTGTATAGAGCCAGAGTGTTGGGATAATAAGCAACAATAATAAGATGGAATAAAACTAGTAATAAAATAATAGTAATAATGAAGAATGTATAGAGCCAGAGTGTTGGGATAATAAGCAACAATAATAAGATGGAATAAAACTAGTAATAAAATAATAGTAATAATGAAGAGTGTATAGAGCCAGAGTGTTGGGATAATAAGCAACAATAATAAGATGGAATAAAACTAGTAATAAAATAATAGTAATAATGAAGAATGTATAGAGCCAGAGTGTTGGGATGATAAGCAACAATAATAAGATGGAATAAAACTAGTAATAAAATAATAGTAATAATGAAGAGTGTATAGAGCCAGACTTTTCGGAAAAAATCAACAATAATAAGATGTAAGAAAATCTAGTAATAAAATAATAGTAATAATGAAGAGTGTATAGAGCCAGAGTGTTGCGATAAAAAGCAACAATAATAAGATGGAATAAAACTAGTAATAAAATAATAGTAATAATGAAGAGTGTATAGAGCCAGAGTGTTGGGATAAAAAGCAACAATAATAAGATGGAATAAAACTAGTAATAAAATAATAGTAATAATGACGAATGTATAGTGCCAGAGTGTTGGGATAAAAAGCAACAATAATAAAATGCAATAAAACTAGCACTGCCACTCAGTTAGTTATATGCCATGCGTGATACACGCTTTGATGATCATATATTTTTCGATACATGACTGACGAGGCAGATTTTTTTCTCTCATCCACGGTTATATATATATATATATATATATATATATATATATATATATATATATATATATATATATGCGTGTTATAACCACTCGGCACGTAGAAAGTTCAGTTGCTGATCATGAGACCAGGGTTCGAATTTCACAATAGTCGATTTGTCAGTAAGAAGAATTCCTGATGTTATCGGACATGAGGGAATCCATCGTGCTGCACCTTTGGAAAGTACCATACCCTTGGTCAGCTCAACCCATGTGGGTGGAGGCCGTCGATATCTGTGCTGGAAGGAAGTCACAAGACATTGTGGCCTAGGGTTTGAGCGGTGTGGCCTTCTTCAGATTTTTGATCACGATAGATACACTAACTAAGGTCTGCTCAGCATAGTTGCAGTATAAACCACAGGTAGGCTCTGTTGGTGTTGAACAAACTCAAATGCGCCTGAGCGGGCGTCTGCAATAGGGATTGGATAGCCGCCCTAGTAGACGGGTATCTTTGAATACGAGTTTCCAGCACTATATATGTATATATATATATATATATATATATATATATATATATATATATATATATAAGTGACCATTGAAGTCAACACTCAGAGGCGACAGACTCTTTCATGCTAAACGCAGTCATCAGTCCTGATGATTGCGTTTAGCATTAAACTGTCGCCTCTCAGAGTTGACTTCAATGTTCACTTTTATATTTACATACACTCTGATATTGAGCACTTCTTCCCATAAGTATAGCATACCTTAAAACTATATTTCTTCATATATATATATATATATATATATATATATATATATATATATATATATATATGATTTCATATTTTATCATTTTATATCATTAAATTTACTAATCTACTTTTTGTATGAATGATTCATTGTAATATAAATTGAATTGCACCACATATTTGATTTGAAAGAACTGATCTGACGTGCAAATTTTCGGGATAACAAATGAGACATTACTCTATTTATTGAACAATTTAGTTCAGGCAACACTGACTGATAAACTCCTACAAAAAAAAATTCTCAAATTGCCATATTATTCAAAAACGGACTCTCGTAAATTTTCAAAAAAAAAAAAATTCAACCTTAGCGTTGCGACTGCACGCTCCAAAAGTTTGTATCCGTTATCAATAACACATTAAAAAAAAACATATTTCGATTCGCATTATATTTTTTCGTCTCAGATGCTACCTGAATTTTACCAACAACAAAATAATTTCCATACCTGAGGATGACTGAATGTACAGTTGAAAGTACTTGCGTATTAAAGAAAGACCTTATGCAGCTTATAATTTTTAAAAACAAGGATCATAACATTCATCGAGTGATTTGTTGGTTAATGCACCTTTAAAATTTTGTTTGCGAAAGGATTTCGCCATTTTATATCATTAACTTTACTAATCTACTTTGTGTATGAATGATTCATTGTAATATATATATATATATATATATATATATATATATATATATATATATATATATATATATATATATATATATATATATATAATAAAAAGAAAGAACAGTAAGATAAAAAATCCGGTGTTCTTATAGATATTTTTTATTTTTATACAATAGTACTCAATGTATATTTACAGAGCATTAATATTATAAATTATCTGATTTAAAATATGTTTTTTTTCGCTACACAGCAATAACCATGTTACAAAAATGGAAGCTAAAAGCTTCCATTTCATCGTCAAGCGAATTTTGGAGTAACTTATTTTTTAAATTTACTGAGTTTTAAAGACACGGCAAAGATTCATAAATCACTGTTTCCAAGGATACAGATAAATCCACTCATATATATATATATATATATATATATATATATATATATATATATATATGCGTATGCACTTGTTTATTACAGTCGGGAAATCTAAAATGAAGTGCAGACTATTCTTGACAAAACAATTTTTAAGCTGTATTCCTTAATCCCACGTCGAGTTAAGATTGCTGTTTGTGCCAATGCGGGGCCATAAGAAATAATGATTCCAACATCTAATGTCTCCAAATAGAAAGATAAACTCATTTTGGACTACTTTGCTTTTACTTCAAACTAATAAAAGCAATTATTTGTACTTAAGTGGATCACAACTTTAGTCTACCTTATTTTCAGTATCACTCTGGGTTCAGGTCCCTGTCTGTCCTCGTACTGTATTCAGGTAAATAAAACAACTTTACTTATATTATTATCATGAATAAACACGCGTCACCGTGTGACAATATATATGCTCCTGAAAAATTTATTTCGGTTGAGCTCTTTGGGGAGTAAGCGTGGGTTTGTAAACCGTGACTATTACATCTAATAATGCAAGACTCTTCGGTAAATCGAATCGAGTTCTCTCAGTCACTGTGTGTTTATCTAAAAATAAATACGCTTAAATTCACCTTCATCCCTACCGTGCGCCAACGGCTTATGGGTAGAATCGCTGACTGACGCCAATTCAATCGGATTTCGATCCTAGCTAGAGGCAACCGGACGTCTAGCCACACTGATGAACTGTGATACAGCGAAACTGTCTGTGAATGACTATATATATATATATATATATATATATATATATATATATATATATATAGAGAGAGAGAGAGAGGAAATTTAAACAGTCACTATTACTGCTGATAAGACTCTCCAAGCCGATTGACTGGTGTGTTTATGAAAAATAAATACGCAAAAATTCGCTTTTTTCTCTGCCGGGTGTTGATGGCCTAGTGGTTAGAATCTCCGACTAATACCAAGTCGGTCGGGTTTCAGTCCCGACATGAATAGATAGCAAGATAACGACTGACATTACATTTAAATTTTTGAAGCTCAAAGTTGACGGGAAAGCAAGAGGCTTGAAAAGAGTTCCACATACAAGTGCGAGAGAAGAAACGATTAGCATAGAACTCATGGTTACATTTAGCTATATAAACTGTAGAATGACGAGACCTAGCTGCCAATCTAGTACTGCGCTTACATTGATAAAATATAGGTGCCGTAGAGGAGAGTTCATCAGAATAATTACCATGAAAGTATTTCTAGAAAAGACACAGAGAAGCTACGTTACAGCGGTGGGAATGGGTCTGAAGCCAAGATTCCAGGTCTGGAGCAATAACATTGCAAATTCAGCTTTTATTTTATCAAGAATCTCTAAATATATAGAAGGCGCACCGGACCAAATCTAGCAGCAATATTCAATGCATGGGCAAATCGTAGACTTATAAATGTCTAAGATAGACAGATTTTCTCAAAAGAAACTATCACGTAACAGCGAACCAACTTTCCTAGCAGTAGACCTAGCAATTGATTCAATATAATATTTCCTCTTCATATCAGTGGAAAACGTTAGCCCGAAAAGGCACAATGAGTCACACTTCTGGAATGTTTATTCCAATCGGAAAATCAAAAAGGAATTTAATTTCAAAAACTGGATTAGATAATATGAATTATTATTATAAAATCAAAAACTTAATGTATGTATCGAGCAGATACGATCTTCTAATCTGGATAGAAAATAGTATTAGACGCACATACAAGCAGAATAACTGTTCATTGGTGTCTCGGTTTGAAAACATATCTGATTCAGAAAGACCAGAGCTCGAACTGATACTACACTCTGATCCTATGGAGAAGAATATAACGGCTGTACATACAAACAAGTAAAATACGAGTGTAGGTATTAATATTAAGTAATTTTACGATAAAATACACAGTTGACACCGTGTCCTAGAGAAGGTTGTAAAGGAAAGCCAGAAGAAAGGACGAACTATAATTTATAAAAAAGTCTGTATGTATTTCGTTAGTAAGAGGAAAACCCAAGATACAAGATAGAGATGTCAAAATCAGGAAAGTCGATAAGAAATGGGACACAGAAACCCAAAGACACATTTTAATAAGGAAAGATAACTTCCAAAGTCTAAACATAATTTTAATAAACAGGAAATATTCGTTTTAAAAAAAAAGTGCTGAATTGATATGTAATGACAATTCTCCTATATGTCAGTGAATGATGATCACTTTCGTCACTAATAAAGATAAAACCTGAAGCAAAACAGATGTGGTTCTACAGAAGGATGCTGAGAATACAATTCATGGAGTGTGTGAACGGCGATGGAATGGCAACAAAAAGTCAGAAAGAAAAGTTGAAATTTCTGGGATATAAAATAAAGAAAGAAGGTTTAGAGAATTTGACACTCACAGGATATATTGAAAGCAAGAGTAGTAGCGACAAACATCAAGTAACCAACCTAACAAGCTTTTCTAAATGGCTGCTTGAACAGAGACTTGAAAGTATAATAAGACGATAATCCTTGATTAGAGTTGAACAAAATAGGAAGTTGTGGAGAACCACTCTCGCTTTCACTGGAAACAGATGCAGCATATAAAAGAAAACTTGTAAAATTCTATTTGTTCCACTTATGACATTTCTAGCGCATATAGTGAGGAAAGAGGGCTTCGAAAAATGAACACTCACAGGGCATATTCAAGGCAAGATGGACAGAAAAAAATAACGAATAACTTTCCTAACGAGCTTGTGTTGGTAGAACAGGAGAGATAGCAAAAAGACAAACATTGCTTAGAGCTACAAAGAACAGGAAGTTGTGGAGAGCCATAATCACCAACATCCTGACGGGATATATCACATAGAAGAAGAAGAAGAAGAAGAAGAAGAAGAAGAAGAAGAAGATATGAAAACTACCGATCTTGTGTATATGGCTGGTAGAACAGAGACTGAGAAGTATAATAAGACAAACATTGGTAAGAACTGCACCTAATAGGAAGTTGTGGAGAACCATGATCGCCTGCGTTTTGAAGAGACACAGCATATAAACAAGTTTGTAAAGTTCTATCTGCTGCATTTATAGTAGTAATTAACATTTCACCCTAAGCAAAGCGATAAAAAAATCCACTGAGATGTAAAGGGGTTACTGAGAGCGAAACAAACAGAAAGGACAATAAAAGAACAATTTTCAAGGCTATAGTTGATGATGATTGATGGTGAATTTAAATATTTGAAGATCGTAGTTAACAGGAACGCAAGAAGCCGGAAGTGTGATGAAAGAAACCGTTAGTATAGGACTTACGGTTATATCTAGCAATTTAAACAGTGAAATTATGAAACCTAACTGCCAATCTAGTAATAGGTTTAAATTTGTGATGTCGAGCTACCAAAAAGGGACTCTCATCAAAACAATTACCATGAAAGTATTCATAGAAAAGGCAGAGGGAATCTACGTTACGGCGGTTGGAAATTGACTGAGATGCCAGGTCAGGACCGATTATATCGCAGCTTCATTGGATTATATCAAGAATCTATTTTACCAAGAATCTGTTTTATATAACAAAAGCACCAGGCCAGATGTGGCAGTAATAGATGTATGTTTATTTGCAATCATGTCAGTTCCATGAGCATTGCTTTATTTCTGTAATATATCCTGTTATTTCCGCGTTCAGATGTTTACACGATGCAATTAATGCAAACACGAAGTATTTTATGTAAAAATAGTTACAATGAAAAAAAAAATACAAGTCAAACGGATTGATCACAATTCTCAACCCCAAGGGATGTTTTTCAAAGGAAACTTCTGATCTGGCTGGGTGCTCAATAAAATTTCGAGTAGTAGACGGGTAGTCCGGTGATGCGAAACAATGTATGAGAAACTATTTTTGTGTGTAAAGACGATCAGAAAAAAAAAATTATTGGCTGATTTCAGAGCTTCGGGCTTACATAGGATCGAACCAGTGGTTGATTGGTGTCTATCAGGCGGAAATTGGCAATCGTAGGCAGCGATTTACGTTTTTATTGTCTTCTGGGGAAATGAATTCGTAAACATTACAAGATAATTAATCATGGCAGAAGTGACAAGCAAAAAAGAAGAGGTAGACAAACAATAATAATAAATAAAGAATAAGTGAGTATATATAAGTGATAGGAATGAAGAATAAAGAGTGTGTTGGATATGGAACGAAGAAAGAGAAATAGAAGACAGAAGTAAAAGAAAATGGAGAAGAAGAGACGAGAAGAGGAAAGATATGAAGAAAGAAGAAGAAAAAGAAGATGAAGAAGAAAATGGTAAATAAAAACAACGCGAAGAAAGAAAAGAAAAACAAAATAGTGAAGAAGAAAGAGAAGAAGAAAAAATGAAGAAGAAGAAGAAGAAAAAGGAAAATAAAAAGAAAGCGAAGAAGAAAGAAAAGAAAAAAGATGTGAAGAAAGAAGAAGAAAAAGAAAATGGCGAAGAAGAAAGAGAAGAGGAAAAATATGAAGAAGAAGAAAAAGGAAAATAAAAAGAAAGCGAAGAAGAAAGAATAGAAAAAAGATGCGAAGAAAGAAGAAGAAAAAGAAAATGACGAAAAAGAAAGAGAAGAAGGATAGGAAGAAGAAGGAGAAGAAGAAGAAGAAGAAGAAAAAGAAAAAGAAGAAAATGGAAAATAAAAAGAAAGCGAAGAAGAAAGAAAAACAAAACAGCAAAGAAGAAAGAAAAGAGGAAGAATATGAAGAAGAAGAAGAAAAAGGAAAATAAAAATAAAGTGAAGAAGAAAGAAAAGAAAAAAGGATATGAAGAAAGAAGAAGAAAAAGAAAATGGCGAAGGAAGAAGAGAAGAGAAAAGATATTGAGAAGAAAAAGACGAAGAAGAAGAAAATGGAAAATAAAAAGAAAGCAAAGAAAGAAAAGAAAAGAAAAAAGATGTGAAGAAAGAAGAAGAAAAAATGGTGATGAAGAAAGAGAAGAGGAAAGATATGAAGAAGAAAAAGAAAATGAAGAAGAAATTGGATAATAAAAAGAAAGCGAAGAAGAAAGAAAAGAGAAAGCTGTGAATAAAGAGAAAGAGAAAAAAAGCGAAAGCTACGAAGAAAGAGAAAGAGAAAGAAAAGAGAAAGCTACGAAGAAAGAGAAAGAGAAAGAGAAAGAGAAAGAGAAAAGAAAATGTCGTAGAGGAAATAGGAGACAAAGAATGGAAAATAAAAAGAAGTCTAACAAGAAATAGCGGGAAAGATATTAAGAAAGTAGAAACAAAAAAATGGGGAAGAAAAAAATGAAGGAGAAAACAATCGATAAAAAAAAAGAATAAATAAATGAAACTCGGAAAAAGAGAAGAGGCGAGTATGAAAATAAAAAAAGACGGAAATAGAAAAGAAGAAAGAGAAGGAGAAAAGGAAGAGGAAAGATATGAAAAGGAAGAAAAAGGAAAATAAGAACAAACATAGAAGAAAGACTAGTGGAAATATGGAAAAAGATGGCGGCCAAAAATTGGGAAAGAGGAAGAAAGCGAAAAAAAAAAGGAATTAAGTGAAAAGAAGAAGAAAATGGAAAAGAATAAGTGAAGAAAAAAGAGGAAGGACACAAGATGAAAAAGAAAATGAAAAAAGAAAGAAAGTAAATAAAGAAGAGTAAGGTTAAGGATATGAAGAAATAAAAGGAAAAGGAAAAGAAAAGAAAAAGCAAAGAAGAAAGAGAAACGGAGAGATATTAAGAAAGAAAATAATAAAATGAAACAAGAAGATCGCAAAATAGAAGAAAAGAAGGATACGAAGAAAGAGAATGAGAAAGAAGATGAAAGAGAAGAAGAAAGGTAAGAAAAAGGATAAAAATAAGAAGAAATCAAAGAAGAAAGAAAAGAGGAAGTATATGAATAAACGAGGAAATGGAAAGGAAGAAAAAAGAGAAAAACAGAAGAGGAACGAAATGAAGAAGAAAGAAATGGAAAAGATGAAAGCAAAGAGAAGAATAAAGAAGAAAGAATAGAATAAAAAGAAAACGGAAAAGAGAAAGGAAGCGAAGAAATAAGAGAAAAGGAAGAATATATATAATAAAGAAAAAAGACATGGAGAGAAGAAAACGAAGAGGACAGGGAAGGATATGAAGAAACAGAAGAAGAAAAAGATATTAGAAAGGCGGAAGAAAGCGAAGAAGCCATAAAGAACGAAATGGAGAAGAAGAAGAAGAAGAAGAAGAAGATAGAGGAGTAGTTGAAGAATAGGGAATAAAGAAAATGGAAAAAAGAACTGGATTGTAAAAGAAATGAATCAAGAAAAATGGCAGAAACTAAAATAAAATGACATAATAAAATGACATATAATAAAATGACATATAATAAAATGACATATAATAAAATGACATATAATAAAATGATATATAATAAAATGAAAAATAGAAAAAAAAAACATTTTTCGGGAAATAAAAAAAAAGAAACAAAATTTAATTAACTGCATTGAAACCAATATACATTAGCCGTGTACAAAAGTTTAGTAAAACCTGATTTTAAATGTGAGATTCAGTTTGTGGTTTTCAAAAAAAACTTCAAATTTCTTGTAATTTTGAAGAGCATTTAATATTAAATCGACAAAATGAATGCCTTTTATAACTTTTATAGTATTTGTCATAACTCCAAGATTTTTTCCTTTAACTCTAAACAAAAAATACATAAAAAACCCAAGGCAAAGATGTCTAGAGCCATCTTTTTCCTACCCATATTCCCCTTTCAAAGTGACTGTACTTTTCGACAGTTTTTCAATTAATTTGATCCAGATGTGCGACAGTTTCTACAGAGACTAGAAAAATATAATAAAAAAAGTTCCATTTTCAACCGTCGCATTTATCTGTATCGACTCCACCACAACCACGGTAGATCACTTGCCTCTCTCTATCTATATAACCCCCTCCTCTATTATACACCAATACTTACTCTCTCTCCTTTTATTCTTTCCTTTTTCTTTTTTTACCTACTTTCCTTCCTTTGCCTTTCAAATTTCCTGTGAAGAAATGTGGGAATTTATTCATTTTAGTAAATGTATTTGAATCGAAAATTCCACGGAAAAACTACTTTCACATGGACGAAATGATCATCTGAATGAGGTAAATTGTTTGGGTCTCATTAATTGTAATTCACTTATATGCTCTATAATAAAATATATATATAGCTCTCTTTTGTGGATCAGTTTTAATATTTTATTTAATAGGATCTACTTGAATTACTTACCCACGGATTTTTTACCTAGTGTATATATAGTGTTGACTTCAATGTTCACTTTTATATTTACACACGCTCTATCTCTGATATTGAGCACTTTATCCCATAAATATAGCACACATTAAGACTATATATATATATATATACGAAGGTCATTCAATAAAAAAGGTGAATTTTTCGGTATAAGGACTTCTAATACAGATTGAAGCTTACTTTTTTATTTTTTTTGTTTTACTTCTTTTTCACATGGATTTAATATCATTTGCAGATTAAAAAAAAACTTTCAGAGTTTTGGCGATTAACAAAGATGGCCGACCAAGAAGCATATCCCAGGATTGAACAGCGGTCAGTTATCAAGTTTTTGGTTGCTGAAGGCTGCAAACCAGTTGAAATTCATAGGAGAATGTCAACTGTGTATGGTGCCACATGTTTCAGCCAAAAAATGTCTACAAGTGGGCTAAACTGTTCAAAGAAGGACGGAGCAGTGTTGAGGATGAAGACAGGCCTGGGAGGCCTACAGAAGTGAGGTCCCCTGAGGTGATCGAATCAGTCAATGACCTCATTCAGTCTGACAGAAGGGTGACAATGGATGACATTGCAAGGACTTTGAGCTTATCTGTTGGGACAAACGCGGGGTCATCAGTCAGAAGGAGTCATCTTGCATCATGATAACGCAAGGCCTCACACAGCAGCCCAAACGGTGCAGGCCATCAATGAGCTGGGCTGGGAACTGATCCCTCATCCCCCTTACAGCCCAGACCTTGCCCCTTCAGACTTTCACCTGTTTGGTCCCTTGAAAGCGTTCACAAGAGGCACGAAGTTTAAAAGTGACGATGAAGTCAAAAGAGTTGTGAGTGACTGGCTGAGATATGAGTCCAAAGATTTTTACGCTGAGGGAATACGGAAGCTTGTGCACAGATGGGAAAAGTGTGTGACAGTGCTGCGAGACTAAGTTGAAAAAAAGAAAAGAAAAAGTAAGCTTCTATCTGTATTAGAAGTTCTTATACCGAAAAATTCACCTTATTTATTGAATGACCCTCGTATATATATATATATATATATATATATATATATATATATATATATATATATATATATATATATATATATATATATATATATAAGATGATTGAAAATGATACATAGAGAGTTATATATCTTATGAAAATTATCCATAAAGAATGAAAAAGGTTTCGATGTAATATCTTACAAGAAATATATTATCAATTAAACGCTATTTTTAGCGGATACTCGTATTATTTTGGTAGACGCCCTGTTTATTTATTAAACGGTGTTTTTTTAAATTTATTTTGTGTTACCGGTCGTAACATTCGAGAAATCTTAGAGAAAAATAAGCTCTATATGGCAGGATTCGAACCTGCATTTCCCTAGGAGAAATCCGTCATTAGATCTGACGTGCTTTGACCTCTCGACTATAGAGTGCATTGATGACCCAGCCAAATTGAAAAGTGCCCTTAAACACAGATGTTTTTTCTGACTCTTCAACATTGCTTCCGAACGGAAGTTGGCCAAGCGTAGCAGGGGCCATATTCATTTGGACGTGAAAATTAAGAGTAGGGGTTTCAGTGAGAATTTCAATTTACAACCAGTTTCCAGTAGTATAAAAGACTTTTAGGGTAGTCAAATCCGGTTTGAATTCAGAGTTTTCCTTCTTATAGACTGGTTGCCAACCAAGGCTATAGGATCCAGTTTGTCCAGCTATTTTACCCATAGCTGGTGGTAGGATGGATTCATACCTTTCTCAAGGATATTAACTCGTAATTAAAAGTAATAAATCCGACTACAATTCGAACTCGGCCCGGGGGGGATTTCCCAATCAGAGCCGCTAACAATTACTCCACCGACCCTTCACTGCGTGTTTGTGCATGTGCTTCAAGCACACCATCCCAATTTTTTTTTAAGATTGAGAAAATTAAAAAAATACAGTTATACTATAAGAGCTTTCAAACCTGACATTTGTAAATAGCAGCTCTGTAAAAAGTCATTTAACTATATTATGAACAAGGTACTCTTCTAAATATTTTTCTATTCTGACAGATGGTTTAATGAATACTAAATACATTATTCGGACTATTGTCCTCATCTTTGTCGCCATATTTATTACAACGTTTCGGCCGTTGTACGCTCCGGCTTTCTTCAGGTGGTTCTAATGTCGAACTGAACCCTTTATTTCGCTCACTGGGGTAGACTGTTCTAGTTCCACGCCTCATGTTTAATGGATGTCATTTATCAGTTATCTCCTGTTAATTCCTCTCTCCAAGTTCTACACTGCCTTAACCGGGTATTAAACTCATACACTTTGGTTCCTGTCACTGGATCTAACCAACGCCTTTATCTACTGTGCCATGTGTCCTTGAGGACATCTGTGTATATAGACGGGTTAATGAATGTTAATCTACAAAAAGTATTCCCTGAAAAAAACTTCCCTTATTTTTTCTAGTGGATCTGTCTGTTTAAGTATTACCAAGTTGGTCTAGCGGTCAAGAGGATGGCGATTAATGACCCAATATTCAGCACCATATAAAAGTGTGCTTGTCAAGTTATTATTCAGCGAAAGCTTTACAGTTTCGCAAACAGATCAGTGAAGCAGAGGGGTGCTAAAGAAGCTGGAAAGGTTTCATGAAATAAAACCTTTACTATTTTTGACGCCGGTAGGCAACACTCACGGCTATGACGATAAACGACATCCGCGTTTTGGTTAAGACGATAAACCACATCCAGCTGCAAGGCCTCTGTTCAAGGGGTTTTGCGGAGCATGGAACCACTTCTTAATTGCAGATGTTCGCAGGTCCACCCTGACCCGGGGTGGTAGCACATGTTAGGGTCCCAACTATAGGCAAATAGTTAACTCCTAAACTGGGGTCAAACACTATGAAAGTGTAAAAATAGGTTTTAATACCAGCAATAAAATTTTCGAGGAAAAATTATTACCAGCAATACATTTTTGAAGAAAATAAATATTACCAGCAATACATTTTTGAAGGAAAAATATTACCAGACACACATTTTTGAAGAAAAAAATATTACCAGCTATACATTTTTGAAGGAAAAATATTACCAGTAATATATTTTTGAAGAAAAAATATTACCAGCAATAGATTTTTGAAGGAAAAATATTACCAGAAATACATTTTTGAAGAAAATAAATATTACTAGCAATACATTTTTGAAGGAAAAATATTACCAGAAATACATTTTTAAAGGAAAAAATATTACCAGCAATAGATTTTCGAAGGAAAAATATTACCAGAAATACATTTTTGAAGAAAATAAATTTTACCAGCAATAGATTTTTGAAGGAAAAATATTACTAGAAATACATTTTTGAAGGAAAAAATATTACCAGCAATAGATTTTTGAGGAAAAATATTACCAGAAATACATTTTTGAAGAAAAAATACTTCCAGCAATACATTTTTGGAAAAAATATTACTGGCAATAAAATTCTTGTCGGCATTAAATAACCCATTGAGGTTGGTATGCTGTAATCCAAACGAAACCAAAACAAATCGGTAGGCAATACAGGCCGCTGACTGGAAAATATAGGAACAGACTGTCATTGTGAGTTAAATTGTATAACTAGTGTTGAGAAGTCCAGAGACGCCGTTCTCGTGTAGAAATTCGACTACATGCTATTTATCAAACTCACCAGGGGAAGGACACACTTATCTTGTATTGGCATGACCAGTTATCAAGAAACTTTTATCATACAACCGAGTTTGTCCAGGAAGTGTATGTGTGCGTGTGCGCATGTGCGTGAGTATGTGCGTGTCAGATCTGAAGCTTAAAATGTGATAGGTCTTGAAGGTACTTTATTATTACAAAAATATATCATAATAAAAATTGAAAGCTTTCTCAGTTTGAGGCTTGGAAAGTATGATCAGCCTATGCGTAGGTCGATTCATGTTTAACTGCAATTCGTATAAGTAAACTTCATATATACAGGCAGACCCCATATCGTATCCATGTATTGGTTGAGATTTTACATTTTGGTGAACAGGTCGACCTCATCTAATTCGACGCCTATGTTAGGAAGAGTTCGTTACATGTCTTATTCATGTATAGGTCAGCACAAAACTTTTTTTATGCGTAGATTGACCCTAAAATTATTTTAGTTAGATTATATTTATAGGTCGATGTCCATCTTATTCCTCTAGGTCGACGTCCATCTTACTGATGTATAGGTCGCTCTCTCTTCATAATTTATATATAAATTTTTCTCAACCTATTTATGTAGAAGCTAAAGTTCTATCTTATTCGTGTATAGGTTGACAACAACCAATTTATGTGTAAGCCAACCCCTCACTTATTTATGTATAGCTCGACACCTGTCTTATGTGTAGTCTGAGTGACATCTTTTATTTTCTAAACTATTGTTCACCCAATAAATAGCCAAAGAGCCATTCAATGTATAGCCTGGCTCAATAAGGTTAGTTTAAGGTAATGATTCCCAACGTGGGGCGCATGCCCCACCGGTGATGATATTTTGGTGGGACATGCGTTGGATGCGCAATCTTCGATTTACTATACCAACAGAATAAGGGGGCAATTCGAGAATGAGTTATTAACAGCGAATTGTTTTCTAGTGAGTCTCAGTGAAAGTGTTAATGTTAATGCGTGTTAACACATACGATGCATATACAGTATGCAGACATAAAAAATATTTTGTGTGTACGTACGTACACGTGTAATTGGCATACAGGGTATTTCCCGTCTCCTCACGTTCGCATTTCTCGGTCAACATGGGCGATGCATGTCGCTGGAAGAGCCCATGTTTTGTTGGCCAATGAGCGCGTGTGAGCATTCACTTTAATTCCTACACGTGAATTGCAGTAATATTGTGAATATGTAAGAATTAAATATTACAGAGGGCACCAGAATTTTAGAAATACCAAAGAGGGTAATGGCCTAAAATCGGTTGGGAACCACTGATTAAAAGGATTAAAAGGAAGAACTGAATATTATGGGGATATGTAGGATAGATAACGGTTTCTCTAAGACTTGAAAAGGTTAAGATCGTAACGATCGAAGAAACATCCTCTTAGGAGTTTTTTTTTCACAAAGTAACAGTTTTGATTAAATTTTGGTGAAGAAGAGGTGAGGAACCGAGTAAGCAAAGCAGCAATAACCCAAGTACAAACCTACCTGGATTAATTGGCGGAATGCACCGCCATAATTGCATACTTCATCATGGCATCGATGGTGCTCCACCGGAAACTACTATATCATTCAGATTCCATTCACAAGACAGCAGGACAACAGTCTCGATATTATGCAGCCACTGATAAGATAATCTCCTTAGGGGTTTCTATAAGGTTCGGATCCCTGACTATCAGATTGAGGTCGACGCCGATCTTATTCATGAGGGTGCAGAATTAATTTAAACTCAGAACTAAGGGTTAGGGTTAGGGGTTAAGATTAGGATTTTTAACTCGAGTTAAAATTAGTTCCGAGTTGAAATTAGTTCCGAGTCCAAATTTGTTCCGAGTTGAAATTAATTCCCAGTTGAAATTAATTCCGGGGTGAAATTAGTTCCGAGTTGAAATTAATTCCGAGTTGAAATTAATTCTGTCACTCTATTCATTTATAGGTTGACCCAAAAATTATTTTTGCATTTTTGGGGGTGGGGGGTCACTCAAATCATAGCAGCAGAAATTAGGCTTGTGTTTACGGAGATAAAAGCATACTTGACAGGAAATAAATGGTACAGAAATAACAAGAAAGCATGGTAAATTGTATATTAATTTCATACAATTTATTTATATTTTTCGTGTGTATTGGTGTGTGTATTTTTTAGGTTACAATCACTTCACAGTACATGTAATGATAGGAAGAAATTACTTTGTTTTATTACACACAATATCACAGGGAGAAGTCTGACACGTGTTGACGTACGAAGGTTCACGGTCAAGAGATTGAATTTAACGTCTTTTGGAGGGATGTCCATATTTCCAGCAGGAACAGCCTTTGTTGCATTCTGGGAGTATTTTTGTTATTTTTATATTTTATTTTAAACAAAGTTTAAATTTTATTGTTTTATTTTATTTTATCTATTATTATTATTATTATTATTATTATTATTATTATTATTATTATTATTATTATATATTTTATTTTTATTTATTTATAATAATAATAATGTTACTAGATCATCACTGACTTCAGCTCGTCGGACCCCAACAAAAGTCGGTTTCGTTTACTTACTCATTTTATTAGAGATGAGGAACAGACGTGGCAGCATGGATTCTACGAAGCAGCAGGAGGAAGAACTTCAAGGAAACGTATCACTCTCGTTGGCTTAGCGTCCCTCCGCATGTTGTCTTAACCTGACTCGCGAACCTGAGAGATCGACGCGTCAAAATCTCTTCTCTGATGACTTCGCGCCGTTTTTGTCTCATATCTTATATTTCGTAGACAAGACCTCACTGTCAGAATACCACGCCCACGATGCATTCTGATCAATCGTTGCTCCTCCTGTGCCAGCCTCCGCAGTCTGTAACCTTATTCAACTCTACATGCGCGATTCCTATCTTACTGATGTATAGGTCGACCCCAACTTGCATGTATGTAGATCCAATCTAATCTGATGATGAAAACTGGGATGTCGAAACCTACTTTAATTTAGGATTCTACAATCAATAGAAACAAGTATTCAACGTAAAATCGAAAGTAAATAAAAATATTTACATTATTTGAACTTTTATCCTCATTGCTATATTCACAACGTTTCGGCTGCTGTACGCTCTGGCCTTCTTTAGGTGATTGGAATTTTGAACCGAAAATTTTATTTTATCCACCGGGGTAGATTGTTCCTGTTCCACTACCGCCAAACGGTACACATTGGAACTACCGTGGAAAAGGCCCATCTTGAGCTCTTAAAGATCCGCTAAATAAGACGACAACACAGAGTCACAGATGTTTTCATATTTCGTTCTCTAGGATTTATGAAGATTATATTAATATTTACTGTAAATATACGTATTTTAATATGATTTTATATACTTTCATTCATATTTGTGGTACACAACATGATTTTATGTGATTTTATCGCTTTTCTAATGATATTACGACCTTAATATTTGTGGTGGGTAGAGGTCAAGTGGGATAAATTGAGTTAAACCTGATTTTGATTTTTCCATATATTTTTTGACAAACGACGTATAATCGAGAAAAACCTAACTCGAAACAGCGTAACCCGAGGCATACCTGTATAAGTCGACACTTAACACTCGGAAATGCCAGAATGCCTGTAGTTCTGAGTATTACGATAAACTACATCCGGCAGAAAGTCCTCTGATCGGGAGGTTTTGAGGAGCCTCTTAATTTCTATTGTTCCCTGACATAGGGTAGTAGCACCTGGCAGGGTCTTAGCTATAGGCAAACGGTGAACTCAACATAGAGGTTGATATGCCGCTAAACAAAATCAACCAACAAAAAGCTAAAATAGTGTGGCTCTTGGCGAGGAACGAACTCACTACATTAGCGCATCGATTACCTAACTGAATAACAATCAGTCTACGGTTGGTGCCCAATCAAGTTTAGCTTAAATAACGGAATTGTTTACAATGTCAATCACCATCATCAAACTTTTGAATCCTGTTTCTTTATTGTCCTTTCTCCTCAATAACGTTTTCTCAGTTTCTTTCACCCCCAGTAGCACCCCCTTGCGTTTTAGTGGCTTTATTGTGAAAGGATTAAAAATAAAAACTCGTTAGCCAACCTAACCTTGCCTAACGTAATTTAACCAAAATATTATTGTTTTTTTTTAACTGGAATACGGAACATTTGTGTTGCAACAGCCATCAAGCAAGTTAGCTAATATTTACTCGTGTCGTCTGACAAAGAAATACTAACTTGGGTAGGATATAAAAATACCAGCAACAAATTTTCATATAAAAAAAACCAAATTACTAACAATAGCCATTTATAGCGAACATTACCAACACTCCATCTGATCTATAGTTGAAGCCATAAGATTGTGATTCAAAATATTCAGGTTTCGATATTAAATAGCCCATAGAGGTTGATATATTGATAAAAAGTCGACCGAATCGAGCAGAAGATCTCACTGTATATTACGCTCACTCTATGAAATGCCAAAATAAACTTTACACTCCGTGTCAAACTAGAGCACTAGACAAATGATCTGGAAGGTCTCATCATAACCACCAGACACAGGTTCTTGCCTCACGGGATATCAGTAGCTGTCATCGGCGCGTAAACAGCTGACCGACATAGGTTAGGCACAAGTGGGATAACCGAAGATATCTGACCCTCTAGAGTATTGACTTTCTAAGCGTGGCTAAGATGTGGCACATGGCTGATTTTTCACTTTTTTTAGAAAATCAACATTGCACTCAGTGTAAAAGTTGGGTTTTGATACAATAAGTACTGACACCCCAAATTATATTATTAGCTTATTTCAATTTTTGAGGATTTACTTTTAAATTTCATTTGAAAAAAAATATATATACAGCAATATCTAATTCCCGCAATTTTTTGCTTAGAGACGAACTTCAAAATTCGTCTTTATTTCAAGAATAAATTCACATAAAGTTAATATCTTTTGTATTAGATTCATTGAATGGAAAATATATTCTAACCAGAATTATAATTATGAATCACTACAAACAAAATATGCAATTTATACTGTAAGAAACTGTGTGAAATATTACAAAAATGCTACTCGACGAATAAGATTTGATAGATAATTTGTTAGATCATAATTAATAAAAACAAAAAGTAGATAAAAGTATATATAACACCATAATATTGCTGGGCACAAATTATAAGACAAACTGTTTTAAATTGGCATTGTTTATTGAAAATCGCACTAAAACTACTGCACTGTATAAGAGATTACATTATTATATAGATAACTTGTTTAGTATTATTTCCATTTGAATTAAATGAAGATCCTATTTGATGGTATTATGATTTAGTTATAATGTGTGCGTGCCGTATACTTTGTCCATATAGAGTTTGTAAATCTTCGGTAAATTATAAATTAAATAAATTGTAAATTATAAACTTTATCAGGTCGTGCTATAAGACTTTCTCTGATCACCGGAATAATATTCCAACGCTATAATTTTCATCATAAACTCAATATTTAAACAGGTTTGCACATGAAACGAGTTGGAAAAATTATTTTGTCATTATTTATTATGTCAACCCCCCCCCCCAAATTATTTTGTCATTTATCATGTCAACCCCCACCAAATTATTTGGTGGTTATTTATCATGTCAATCCCCCAAAATTATTTGGTCATTATTTATCATGTCAACCCCCCAAATTATTTGGTCATTATTTATCATGTCAACCACCCAAAATTATTTGGTCATTATTTATCATGTCAACCCTCCCAAATTATTTGGTCATTATTTATCATGTCAATCCCCCAAAATTTTTTGGTCATTATTTATCATGTCAACCCCCAAAATTATTTGGTCATTATTTATGATGTCAACACCTAACTTTCAAATTGAGTGCGACAGTACCATCCCAAAATCAACATGCCTTACTAGTGAATGCTTAAAAATAGTGTGTTGGTGACATTGCACAGACAAAACAAAAGAAAGAAAAATGAAAAAAACAAATCTTCCTAAAACAAAATACTTTTGTATTTTCCTTTAAAGTATCTGGAAATGTTTAAAATGAACAGATTGCTTAAAATTAGGCAACTTCTCTGAATTTTCGATGCATAAGTATTAAAATTAATTCAAAGAAACGAAAAAGCGTTCTTGAAGTTTTCATTTTAGGTTTAATTGGAAGTTAAACGATTAAATTTACTATTTCCAGTAAGCAAAATACACTAATGTATTTCAAATAGAAATGATATTGATTGGAATCTCAACTTTTTGGTTTCTTTCATAAAATCGGCGGCAAGGATTTGGCAAATTGTTTACAAGAGCAATTGTCCCAAAATCGATCTACCCTACTCTACAGGCGAGGAAGAAGATCAGAGAATCTTTATAGCGAAGATAATGGCGAATTACCTCGTCAAATCAAGCGACAGCGTGTTGCGAATATCCTACGACGGAAACCGGCGCGAAAAAGAAAGTTACTTGCCAAAAAAAAAAAAAAGGCACGTATTCTGTATTTATATGCTGAAGATGGAATATTGAAATTAAAAACAAGTCAGTCGTATGAGTCGACATAAAAGTATTTTGATATACTAATATTGTGTGTCCTCTCCCAGTTGTCGACGAATGAAAAAAAAAATGCCCGGCCTATAAAAGCAGTTGGTGTTCTCGAATCAGGGGAAAAATAAAATAACTAAATAACTAAATAACTAACTAACTAACTAAATAATTCGTGTATTTCGCTACCGCAGCCGTCGTAGGTGAGTGAGTTATTTTTTCTGACTGGTTACGTGTATTGTGATTTGTGACATATTACCTGCAAATCAAGATTTCGATATTTCTTTCTGCTCCTGATTTTTGAGTTTAATTTGTTCTCTTCGTTGTGGAAGGAATCTGCGACAAATATTTTCCTTTGCAATCCCAGAACTCTTACAAGCTATTTCGACATTATGACGGACAGGACATTTGACGTCAAGTTGATACCCGTGTTTAACGGTTCACTGACCGGACAAGCAGTTACTGAATGGATCGAGAAGGCAGAAGTTGTTTGTGACCTTTGTAAAATTAAGAAGGTTGAACGTGTTTTTCGCTTGAGGTTGACGGGCGGAGCATTTGCTGTTTACCAGCAGTTAAGTTCAGAGCAAAAAAGCAGATGCCGAACAGATAAAACGAGCTATGCGGATTGCCTTTACGTCGGATCGTTTGTTAGCTTACAAGCAGTTTGTGGAACGACGAATGTCTACAGGCGAGAGAAAAGATCATAAAGTCTTTCCTCTTCTCTTGAGAATCGACCAGTATTCAAAGAAAGTTCCCAAGCGTACGCTGATATCAATTGGCGAAGTTTAGAACCGAATGAAAAATAGTTTGCATAAGAGAAATTTAATCAACATTTCTTATTTGGAGTTACAACGAGAACTGTACAGAAATCACATCAATTTACAGTTGGGTTGGCTAGATGCAACCTTAAGTTCTATGTTAACAGTTTCTTTCCTCGTACACGTTTGTGGAACTCCCTTCTGGCTCCATGCTTTCGAGCCAACTTTAATCTTCAAAAATTTAAATGCAATGTCAATCCACGTGCCATGTTAATGGATGTCAGCTGTCAGATATCTCATGTTAATTCCTCTCTCCAAATAATGTAAATAGTGTACATAATACCTCATCTCTGAAATATAGACAGATACTGAAGGGCCGAAACGTTGTAATAAATATGGCGACAAAGATGAGGACAATAGTCCGAATAATGTAAATAGTGTACGTAATACCTCATCTCAGAAATATAGACAGATACTGAAAGGCCGAAACATTGTAATAAATATGGTGACAATGATGAGGATAATAGTCCGAATAATGTAAATAGTGTACATAATACCTCATCTCAGAAATATAGACAGATACTGAAAGGCCGAAACATTGTAATAAATATGGCGACAAAGATGAGGACAATAGTCCGAATAATGTAAATAGTGTACATAATAACTCCTCTCAGAAATATAGACAGATACTGAAGGGCCGAAACGTTGTAATAAATATGGCGACAAAGATGAGGACAATAGTCCGAATAATGTAAATAGTGTACATAATACCTCATACTGTAATGTCGATCGTTATCTACTGTCGTCCTGATTACTTTTCTTTTTTTTCTCGCTCCCTAGTAATGTTTCTGTTTTGTTATTCTTCTATAACCAGTAACTCTTTGCGTATTAGTGGCTTTACTGCCTTGCTTGAGGTGAACTCGATAAAAAAATTCTCCTGGTGATATGATTACGCCTGCGTTCTGAAGTGATAATGGAACGAAATGTTTACAAACTTCTGCTGCTGATACTTGTTGATAGCCACCAGAAATTTCTGTTTTGTTTTTTTTTAACTTCAGTCGCATAATTTCTATGATTGAGATTAACTGGTTTAAAGAGCTTCCTCGTCGTTGGTTGTCAGTTAGGAAATTTAAGAAAGCAGCCAAGAAACTGCAAGTGGCTGCACGCAAGAAGACAATAAGAATATTAAGCCAGGAATGAAAGGGAAGTCGAAATTAACTTTGTTTTACTGAGCAGATCAAGTTTATAGACAAATAATTTCAATTAGGTTAGCTTAATTAATGTGATGACATTTTAAAAGTTCATAAGTTATTTAATGTCGAATAGAACAAAACTAACAATTAATTAACTGAAAGGTGGATATAGATTATGTTGTGGGCTGATTTATACCTTAGCAGGAAAGTAGCCACTCGTAAGGTGGGTCCTTTTTGTGGTGTGAATTTTATTACAGGGGATCGATTCGGAGTTTTCGAAGACTTGTCGATAGCACAAAATCTCATTATGATAGTAGTCGTGGCTCCGGGGGGTACAGTCTTATGGTTAGAGGGAATCTCAGTTGGGTTCCACCAGGGAATTTGTCAGCGAGCGGCGCTATACTGAGTCTGATTTGCGACCTCTTCGTTGGTAGGGTGTTCGCTTGACAACCTAACTGTCAGGGTTTCAATTCTCGGTTGTGGATGCGCACTGCTGATGAGTACCAAATATAGGACGAAACGGCCGTCCAGTGCTTTCTGCATTCTGTTGAGGTTTCAGACTCGATAAATCACTTAATAATATTTATCAAATCCTCCTAATACATCATTTATATATATATATATATATATATATATATATATATATATATATATATATATATATCAAGACACCTTCGTACGCAAATTATTCGTGATTTCATGTTTGCTGCTCTTGTAGCAACATCCTTTGAGGAGGCTCAACATCTAATAAATCGTTTCTCTGCTGCATGTAAAGCCTTTGGTCTGACACTTAGCATGAAGAAAACTGAAGTAGTGCACCAACCTTGTCCTCCTCTGAAGCAATTCTGTGGTGAGAAACAAAACCCACCAGTCTACAAATTTCCAGAGAGACCATTGAAAGTAGAAGAAAAAGTCCTGAACTATGTAAAGTCTTTCACCTATCTTGGTAGCAAAGTCAACTACAGTGGAACTTTAGATGATGAAATCATGCATCGGATTGCTAAGGCTAACAGTGCTTTCGGCAAACTTCGCCATCGCCTGTGGAATGAGCGGGGTATTCGACTGGATACAAAAATTCGGGTTTACAGAGCTGTTGTACTTGCCATCCTTTTGTACGGCTCAGAGTCGTAGACTCCATACATATACGCCAGCTGGATGTTTTCCATAAAATCTGTCTGCGTGCAATGTGTGGAGTTAATCTTCAAGATAGGACATCTAATGTAGACCTGTTTAACAGGTGTAATATTGGAGGAATCGAGACTTTTCTCATACAGTCTCAGTTACGGTGGACTGGTCATGTTTTGAGAATATCTGATAACAGGATACCCAAGATCCTAATATACAGCTAGTTAGATCAGGGCTACAGGAATGTAGGACGCCTATGGCTAAAATACAAAGACAAGCTGAAAAGCCACTTGTCAGCTGTCAATATACCACATAACACCCTTGAGCGCTTAGCCCTGGAGCGGATAGAATGGAGATCATTGTGTTTTAGTGAACTCAGAAGTTTTCAATCAGCTTGTCTGAATCATCTTCAAGAAGCGAGAGCAAGATCTAAAAGATCGGCCAATCTAACAGTGGTCTCATCCCACAATCCTCACTCTTGCTCCATATGTGGCCTCCTTTGTAAATCACTAGCGGGTCTTAAGTGCCAATTAAGATTATCACACAAAATTTCATAACTGAATCAACTAAGCTGTCAGATCCTCATACGTCAAAACCGACTGGAGAGTCCAGTATATATATATATACATGAACAATTAATAGAAATTTTATTAATTCGACAAATTTTGATCAAATTAATTATTACTTTTAGTGGATACTCATATTTAAGTAGACGCTCCGTTCATTTATTAATCAGTATATTTATTTATTTTCGTCTACCGGTCTGAATATTCGAGGAATCTTTTTAAATACGAATATGTGTTCTCCAGCAGGATTCGAACCTGCATCCCGCCCCCCTGACGAATATAAATAAATACACTGTTTACTAAATAAACGAAGCCTATACATAAATATGAGTATCCATTAAGAAACGTTTAAAGTGATATATATATATATATATATATATATATATATATATATATATATATATATATATATATATATATATATGCACACATTATGAAATGAACAAAGTCCGACAATTATTTTTTAAGACATTTTTTATGTTTATACATTCTTTTTATAGATACAAATATTTGAGTAAATGCACTGTTTATAATAAACATCATTAAACAACATTTATCGGCCTGAATGTCCGAGAAATTTTCATAGAAAATATACGTCCTCTGAGGTGCCTTAACTGATTGGACCACACAGCTGCGTTTGGTTAGCAAAGTCGATTTTACTGTATTTAAACAGAATACTCCATGATTTTCTCTCATTCATGCGTATCTGCTCAATGCGTATCCAAATGTAAACAAATGACGTACGGTTAGCAAGGTCGATTTTACTGTCTTTAAAGTTTAATCTTCCATGAATCTCTCACATACATTCATATCTGCTTATGGCGTATCAATGTCTTAAAATAATTGTCGGACTTTGTCCATTTCATAATATATATATATATATATATATTTCTTTCCATATCTATCTACATATCTTTGTCTGTGTTTATATCTATCTTTTGGTTCTTTTTCTAGTTGTTCCAGTTTTTATATATCTATCTATCTGCCTATCTATCAATTAATTTATATCTTCTTTTTTAATTAATTCACCCCAAGCAAGGCGATAATGCCACTAAGGCGCAAAAAGGCTACTGGGTGTGAAAGAGAATTAGAAGATTTTAGAATGAACCGGAGACCCAATTCAAAACAGGAAACAAAGTATAAATCTCTACTCTTGTTCAAAAGACCGGAGTGGAGTGTGAACACAACGATATGTGAATGAATGTATGTATGTATGTATGTATGTATGTATGTATGTATGTATCTACACCCTGATTGCGAGTTGAGGTGGCCAGCCTTGTTCATTTATGATCACGCTGGGTTCGCACCAACGCTCTAAAACTGTTAATTGGCTCTGCACACGCCAATAACAGTATAAACTGCAGGTGGGCTCTGTGGGCATTTCCCAGTTGGAAAATTGCAAAAATGCCTGTGCAAATGTTGCAATATGCGCTAGCTAGCTGTGCATTTCAACGGGTGTCCTCGATATCGAGTGGCCAATTATTATTATTATTATTATCTATCTATCTATCTATCTATCTATCTATCTATCTATCTATCTATCTATGTATGTCAGTCTTTTCAAATCAATCTATCTATCTATCTATCTATCTATCTATCTATCTATCTATCTATCTATGTCAGTCTTTTCATATCTATCTATGTATCTATCTATGTCAGTCTTTTCATATCTATCTATCTATCGATGTCAGTCTTTTCATATCTATCTATCTATCTATCTATCTCTCTATCTATCTATCTATCTATCTATCTATCTATCTATCTATCTCAGTCTGTTCATCTATCTATCTATCTATGTCAATCTTTTCATATCTATCTATCTATCTATCTATCTATCTATCTATCTATCTATCTATCTATCTCAGTCTGTCCATCTATCTATCTATCTATCTATCTATCTATCTATCTATCTATCTATCTATCTATGTCAGTCTTTCCATATCTATCTATCTATCTATCTATCTATCTATGTCAGTCTTTTCATATCTATCTATCTATCTATCTATCTATCTATCTATCTATCTATCTATGTCAGTCTTTCCATATCTATCTATCTATCTATCTATCTATCTATCTATCTATCTATCTATCTATCTATGTCAGTCTTTTCATATCTATCTATCTATCTATCTATCTATCACAATTTATTCAAATTTATCTCTCTATCATTTTTGATGTCAAGCAAATTATCACATACACTGATCAATGCCAATATTGGCTCCAAAGCAAGAGGAAGAGCAGTAGTACACATAACCCATTTATATCAGCGGTTATTATTAGTAGTTATTCATACCAGCAGTACTCATAACCTATAATACTGTTCGTATCTTCCTTGGGCATTAACGAAAGCCTGTTTATTTGTTGCCAAATTCCACGCTCTGCAGCGGAGAAATTCTCCGAAATGACCAGCTTGCCTCTTGGAGACCCACAATCCGACCACTCCAAAATGGCTCTGTTTGAGCAAAAAGGTCTTGTATGCATCTCGGTGTCATGACACATTCTTACATTGTACTCCTTCACCACACTGCATCTTATCGCAGTATGTTTCACTGTTTAAGATTCAGACACAGGCAGTTCATTGGAATGAATGTTACTCCGTCAGAAATAGCCAAACATTTTGAAAATCTAAGTTTTTTATCATCTAGGCCCCAACTTCTAATCCTTTGTAGTTCTTAGTTCATCCACCAATAGGAGTAGATACGTTCGCCTATCGCCCGGTTTAAATTCATCTCCCCGTCAATTGGTTTATATTTTACTGGTTTATGTCTTGTTTCCTGTTTAGAATTGGGTTTCCGGTTACTTCTAAAATCTGCTTCAGCTCTGTACTCGTAACGCTTGTCCTTTCTTACGCTAATACAACTTTACGCATTAACCCTCTACCTTGAGGGGCTCTTGGGCGTTGTATCGGGTGAACATTAGTGAAAAATGAAGCATCCCATTCCATATTTTTTTCACCTATTTATACAGGTCCTTTAGGAAGCTTACAAGATATTTTCACTTTTGCATTCTGCACGTACCTGTGTGTGTCAAATGCACTTAGCCCTCTTTCGTCATTATGTGTTCCCAAAATATCAACTGTTTTTTTTTCTGATTCTAAGTATGTGTTCTTTTTATTGTCATTTTCTTTAAAACTTCTTTGATCCCATTTTCCGTCCACGGTATTTCCCAGTATCTTTCTATAGAATGACGTCTCAGTTGCTTGAAGTCACCCCTTCATCTGCGAGGAAACTGTTTAGCATTCACTGCCATACAGGAGAATTAACATTACTTTGTACCTCTCCCTTTTGTTTCCATGGAAAATTTCCGGTTTACTTGCGCATAGATAAAAATCAGGGTTTAAAATCTTATTCTCAATGGGAACTCTCCCCGTTTAGGATATTCGTGCAATATAATCTCCCCCCGCTCATTTCCAGGCTTTTGGATTTATGACTGACTGAAAAGCAACAACCCGACATGCAAACAACAAATTGGATTTAGACAATTCAAGCAAAGAACAACAAATTAAGTTTATGGAAATTATTTAAATGTGCGACACCGATATCGGAAGACGGACAAAAATCCTTGCAAAAGCTAAGCAAAGTCCTCTAGGTTGCAGTGAATACTGGACAATCTCCTCTCAGAGAAAGAACAGACTTTGAGTCGCAAAAATATAGCCATAAAGAAGGATGCTGAGAATTCCGTGAACTGAACATTCGAGCAGCGACGAAATTTTATAGAAAAGGAAAACACCTATACATAGTATCAGAAAGAGACAATTTGACCTTCGTAGGGCACATCAGGGAGAAAGACAGCTTAGAAAATTTGACACTGACAGAAGGCACATCACCCTTGTGTAAATGGATGGCAGAACACAGTTTAGGAGGGATAGCCAAAAGCCAAAATTTACTATGAGCTATAAAGGACAGGAAAGTGTGGAGAACCATGATTGCTAACGTCCTGAATATAGAAGAAGAAAAAGAAGCTACGTAAATATCTATATTGCTTATGTATTATCTGTTTATATTTCTGAGATGAGGTATTATGCGCATTAATTACATTATTCGTACTATTGTCCTCATCTTTGTCGCCATATTTATTATGGAATATGGCGACAAAGATGAGGACAATAGTCCGAATAATGTAAATAATGTTCTTATGCATTGTTTGCTACTCGCTTTTTTTGTCGAATCGGCGTGGATTGAGTGACGATACAAATGTGAAGCTGTTCTGATCTAATTACATTTTCTCTCGTGTTTTTGCCGAAAAAAGCGATGCCATTTATTAACAGCGGAATTCGATTTTCTTGTAACGTTTTGTTTCTATCCAAGTTGGTTTGTTATCCGATCCACTGATTCTGCAGACGGGCAACGGCGACCTGACTCCGAAACTCTTCCATTATTTTGACACAAAATTCGACAGAAAATAGAAGTATTCATCGAATGGATAATATATTCGGACACACACGCACGCACAATCACACAAGCTCGCATGTACGCCAGCATAAAGATACATGTCGTTTTTAGCACATGCATACTTTGCTTGTTAATGTCGAGCTTTGAAAGTTCATTAAAAAAAATTAATTGTATAGAATAAATATTAGGATGAGAATCAATTAACACATCACCTGTGATTGTTTTTTTTGTTCTATTGGTCGGAATTAGTTTCTTTCTATCTATCTATCTATCTATCTATCTATCTATCTATCTATCTATCTATCTATCTATCTATCTATCTATGTCTCAGTTTCTTCTATCTAATTTTTATTTATCTATGTATCTAAGTTTCTTCTGTCTCATTTTTATCTATCTATCTATCTATCTATTTATCTAATTTTTATTTATCTATGTATCTAAGTTTCTTCTGTCTCATTTTAATCTATCTATCTATCTATCTATCTATCTATCTATCTATCTAATTTTTATTTATCTATGTATCTAAGTTTCTTCTGTCTCATTTTAATCTATCTATCTATCTATCTATCTATCTATCTATCTATCTATCTATCTATCTATCTAATTTTTATTTATCTATGTATCTAAGTTTCTTCTGTCTCATTTTAATCTATCTATCTATCTATCTATCTATCTATCTATCTATCTAATTTTTATTTATCTATGTATCTAAGTTTCTTCTGTCTCATTTTTATCTATCTATCTATCTATCTATCTATCTATCTATCTATCTATCTATCTATCTATCTATGTCTCAGTTTCTTCTATCTAATTTTTATTTATCTATGCATCTAAGTTTCTTCTGTCTCATTTTTATCTGCGTTTTTATATTACTTTTTTTCCCTCCCTCAAGTTTCATCTCCTCAGCTGATAATTACTGTTAGTAAAAAAAAATAAAATAAAATAAAAAATAAAAATAAAAAGCAACCATAAAATAATTAGAAATTTACATTGTTTTTACGATTAAAATAAATAAATTACGACTTATGCAGCGTGTTAAAACGAAAATAAATATATCAATAAATAAATATTGTTTAAAACAAGGAAGAACAACACGAACACAAGAGTAGAAATAACGAAGATATATTACACGGAATAATAATAAAAGATGTTGAAGGTGTTAGTATGACTGTCAGTCTGGTTTGGAGTGAACTACTATCGGCTCGATTCGATTCGTCCCTCTCTCTTGAGAGGCGTAGTATACATAGTGTTAGGAAGAGTCCATTCTGTAGTTATAGGTAAGGACCCAGTGGGAAAAAAGATCGTCAGAGCAGTTGCCATGAAAATTCTTGTAGAAAAGACAGAGGGCAGCCACATCACGTCTGTTAGAAAGTGATTGTAGACGAGATGCCAGATCAGGACCTATCATATTGTATATCAGTCTCTGGATTTTGTCGAGAACCTCGAGATGAAAAGCGGAGGCATCAGATCGTATATGGCAACAGTATTCAATGCAAGGACGAATGGTAAATTTGCAGATTTAAAAGATGGACTCAGACGAGAAAAACCTTCTGGCGCGACACAGAGAACCAAGTTTCCCAACAGTAGATGTAGCTATTGATTCATTTTAATGTAGTTTTTCCATCTTAGAGAAAGTATATAATTTAGTTTTATGGTCAAAGTTAGTTTGATGCTTAGGGTCAGCGTTGCAAGTGTTGACAAAAAATTAAATGATTTTTATTCACAATTCTAAAATTAAAAATAATATACACTATTTGCAACTAATAAAAATTCAGCAAATATTTTTTGTTGTCCTTTTGTTGTTTCGTCTGAAGAACTATTTAAATGTTAACGGCCCTTCGCAAAACTATAGAAAATACCAAAATATTCGTTGTTTGCGGAGATATTCATATTTTATCTAGAAATGCGACCCAGTTATTCCCATTATAGCCCCCCCATGATTTTTTTTATATAGTTTCTTTACGTATATATTTTCGGGTAGCATATTTTGATATGCCTTTTGTTGAGTCTTGACTCATTGTTGAATCTCGACTAATGCATGGAATAATAATGCAACACAAAATGTACTTAGAACAAGAATGTATTATAACAAGAAAATGTACACAATATTTACATATAGTATTTCTGTATATTTCTGGGAAGACGTTCCTGGAGAATGTGTTGACTAAGTCGCAGTCGGGCAGAGTCTCTAGCTGGATCTCTGTATTCGCTCCCTCGTCTTCCGGTACCAACCATTATTTATATAGTCGGTAGTCACCTATGCAGATTAGGTGGATCCTACCGCAACACCCCCCTCCCAAGCCTTGGAATCCCTTCTGGATTTCAAACTGGCTTCCTATATGGGATGATGATTATGGTTATTTCTTTGTAGATCCCCTTTTCATACTTCCTATGTATATGTCAATCTGCTTAATTTTAATATCTTTTTCGTTTTGGATTCACGTCCAATGGGTCCGTGAACTTTCGTTTCCTACCGGATCTTCTCGGTTCAGGAGCACTCTGCGGAGGTTCTACTTGAAAAATATCATACATTACATCAATGGGATCTTCCTCCTCATCCGGTATACTCTCTTCATGCTCTAGAACGTAACATTTTTTGAGTTGGTTCTGGTGCCTTTTATGAGTATTCTTCGGCCCTTTAATTATGTAAATCAGGTCACCGATTCTCTTGTCCACTATGCCTCGCTCCCAGAACTCAATGTTGTTTCTATAGCACTTGAAAAACACCTTCTCTCCGGGGGTGTATCTTTTTCTAGCTGTATACATAGTGTTCTTTATTCTATTTCTTCCTGGCAAAAGCTTGTCAAACACTGACTTAATTTTCCTAGCGAACATTAGTTCAGCTGGTGCCATGTTTGATTGTGTTCTCTGGTTTGGCGTGATTCTGTATACTTGTAGGAATTGCTGAAGCGCCTTTTCCGTTGGAACTCCTGAGGCTTTCTTCAGAGCGCGCTTTAACGTATCTACAAATCTTTCTGCGAGTCCATTGGATCTCGGATGATACGGCGGCGTCGTTATGTGGTTAATTTGATATAACTCACAAAATTCCTTAAATTCGTCAGAAGTGAATTGTGTACCATTGTCACTTACAATACACTCTGGCTCACCGAACCGTGCTAATAGTTCATGCAAAAAAGTTGTTGTGGTATTGGACGTAGGCTTTTTGCAGCGTAGTACTTCCGGCCATTTTGTAAAGCTATCTACCACTATTAAATAGTAATAATCTTCTACTGGACCAGCGAAATCAATGTGTAATCTTTCCCACGGATGATCCGTCTTTGGCCATGGTTTGTGTACTATAGGTGGTGCCTTAGCTGCTAACGCACATCCTTTACATCGATGAACCATGTTTTCGATATCCACATCCATTCCTTTCCAATATACAAAGCTTCGCATTAAGCTTTTTGTTCTATTAATCCCCGGGTGACCCATATGAAAGTCCCGTAGGATTCTTTTCTGCAACTTTTTTGGTACTACTACTCTCTCACCATATAATAAAATTCCGTCACAAATTGAATAAATCTCCTGAACTTTTTGGTCCTTTGCTACCATTTTACTTTTTATTCCTAAAATGAAATCATCGCTTTCAGCTTCTTTTTTTATTTCTTTTGATGTAACCGGTAGCTCTCTTACAATGTTGTTTACCATGCTTTTCACCTCATAATCTGCTCTGATAATTGCAATAATTGTTTCTTCGAATCCTTCATCTTTATTCGGTACGAGTCTTGATAAAGTATCCGCATGGATTATATTTTTGGATGATAGGTGCTTTATGTGGAAATCATAATTGAGAAGAATGGTTCCCCATCTTAACAGTCGATTTGCCGTGTAAACGGGTAACCCTTTCTTTGACCCAAAAATAGTGATCAGAGGGTTATGGTCCGTTTCTAACATGAAATGTCTGCCGTAGATGTATCTATGAAATTTTGTTATGGCAAAAATGATACTCAGCGCCTCCTTTTCTATCTGTGAATAACTTCGCTCTCCTGGGAGTAATGCCCTCGAAGCATGCGCAATCGGTTTTCTAGAACCATTTGGCATTATGTGTTGAATACATGCTCCTACCCCGTATGAACTAGCATCACTTGCCACTACAATATCCAGTTTAGGATTGTAATGGGTTAAAAAGAGGTCGGACGTAAGCATTTTCTTTATTTCATCAAAGGCTTTTTGACATTCTACCGTCCATTCCCAGGCCTTGTCTTTTTTCAGTAGTTCATTCAACGGAGCTCTTAGATTGTACATTACTTTAATGAACGCTTGATAATAGTTTGCGAGCCCCAGAAAACTCTGTAGTGTCGCCACGTTAGTGGGCGTCGGCATGACTCTAATCGCAATGGACCTTTCCGGATCTGGAAATCTGCCATTTTTGTTGATTATGTGACCTAAATACTTAATTTCCTCCAAACCAAATTCGCACTTTGATTCTTTGACTTTAAATCCAAAGTCCTGAATCTTTTTAAATACTTGATTGAGGTGCTCTCGATGTTCGTCGACATTTGCACTCCTTACTATAATGTCATCTAAGTAGGAACACGCAAAGTCTAAGTCATTCAACATGACGTCCATGGCTTGTTGAAAAATGGCTGGTGCCACTTTAATACCAAAAGGAAGCCTGTTGTACTTGAATAAACCCCTATGCGTGTTTATCCCTAGAACATTCTTCTTCGACGGGAATTTGGAGATAGGCATCTGATAAGTCGATTTTTGAAAAAATCACTCCGCCATTTAGCTTGTTAAAAATCTCCTCAGGACTCGGTAACGGGTAATGGTAGTCCTTAATTACCGAGTTCAACCCTGTCGAAAAATCAACGCAGACTCTGATTTGGTTTGATTTCTTTTTTATGCACACAATCGGCGCAGCCCATGAATTAGATTCTACTTTTGAAATAATTCCCATTTTTTCCAACCTATCAAGTTCTTCGTTAACTTTCTCTACACTTGCGAAAGGCACGTTACGTTTCTTTTTAAAAATAGGCATAGTATTTTCCTTTAATTCAAATTTAGCTTCAAACTTGTTACATCTTCCAAGACCAGGTGTGAAGGTTTCCGGAAACTTTTTCTTTAATTCATCTTTAATGTCCTGTCTTGTTTGCGTATTACTTTCTACTTTTCTGCAGAATGAGTTTAACGGTTTATCCCACAATTCGAATATTTCAATAAAATCTGTACCCAACAAGTTTTCTCCATTTCTCAGAATGAAAACTTTCATTTTTTTAACGATCCCATTCAATTTCATGGGAAGAACAACCTCGCCTTCGAAGTTAATTTCCTTTCCAGTTACCGTTCGAGCGAGTTTCGTTGACTTCATTATTGTAGGCCTTTTTAAAATTTTCCATGTTTTATCGTTCATTATTGTTAAATCTGACCCCGAATCGAGTTGAAATTTGATATTCTTTTTGAATATTTCAGTCGTCACATATTTCCTCAAATCTCTATCTGATTTGATATTCGATTTTGTTTGTCTAATTCGGCTCTTGAATTTTTTCGTTTTACAACACGATCCTTTGTGACCATTCTTTTGGCACACGAAACATTTCTTATTTCTATATGGGCAATTTATCTCCCAATGTCTTTCGTTACAACGTCTGCAATTATATGGTGGAACCTTTTTTCCATCCTCGTTCTTTTTATTTTCTTGTCTATTTTTAAAATACGCCGAATTTTTACTCCAATTTTTTGCTGATGGGTAATTTGACTGTTTTTTTTATTTTTTTAATATAAGCAATGCCAGCTTCTTCGATTTTTTGCGACTCTTTCTTTAAACTTACGGCCCGTTGACACTCCTCTGCTAATTTTTGCAGGGTAAGGCCTTGTTCAGATTCGAGTTTAGACAAAACTCTACGTCTTATTTCGGCACTCTTACTGGATACCAGTCCTTGAGCAAAAATTAAGCACTTGAATTCTTCAACCGTAATCTTTGCCAATCTGAAATTGTCACAATGTCTATTCACTATAGATGCATATGTTAAGTAATCCTGATCGTCGGATTTAGAGACATTCATGCATAACCATCGCTTATGCCAAAGCGACATATTTGCTCCAAACAGCTCTTTTAGCAATTTCACTGTTTCCGAGAATTCCAATTCAGTTGTTTTTCTCGGTAGAATAAAATCTACAAATTTGCTATGTTCTGCTGTACCTAGCTTTCTTAGTAATAGACTGACTTTTCTTGAATTCGACCAGTTTTCACAGTCTGTGTAGAAAATATCTTCATATCGTTTAAAGTACGCTTCAAATGTTTTTTCTTCGTCTGGCACATAGTTGAAAGTTTCCAGCGAATTAAATATGGTGTTATTAGAATATGAAGAATTTCCCTCGTTTGCCTGATAGTTGTTTAATTTCTCCAGTGTTAACTTTTGAATTTCTAAAAGTCTTTCCTCTTGCCGTTCTTGATATTTTTGCAGCGCTATCTGTTGTTCTTGCTGTCTTTTGAATAATTCAGATATGACTTTGGATAGTTCCTCCATTTTTAGCTGATAGTGTTCATGCAACAAGGAATATACTTTTAATTTGTGTATCCACGAATATCATATAAGCTGACCAAAAAAATCGAAACAACGTACGACTTTTAAATTTTATGTCTTGCTTTTACATTCACGCCCGTGCTAATCAACTTTGGTATTTTTTTTAAATTTTTTTTTTCGTTTTCGACTTCTGTTCGCGTATTTCAATGACAACGTCTGATTTTCTTATCAGAGGTAATTCGTCACTATATTGTTGAACAAATAAAAAAAAAATTTTTTAAAGTTCGTTACTTTTCAAAGTCGACACGGTGTATTTGTGCTCCTTTTAAATCCATGCATGTTTTTGTAGTCGGCCAATTTTTCTTTTTAGAGGGTGTCTCGTTGTAGATAATTTTTTAATTTAAAATTACAGTTATTCGTTTACGACACCTTTCAAATTTTTCTGAGTGAACGTTCCTTTATGCTTAGTCGTCTTTTAACGAGTTCTACATATCCAGAAGTTCAGAATCCTTCATCGTTACGTTAACGTTAGACTTTGAATTAATAGTTTTTTTTTTCTGCCTGGGTTCTTCAATGACTTGTCCCAATTGTTGAAAACTCTCACTATTAATTCTTTTTTTCCGTATGGTTCGTTCTACTTCGTCGCCATTGTTGAGTCTTGGCGTATGGTTCGTTCTACTTCGTCGCCATTGTTGAGTCTTGACTCATTGTTGAATCTCGACTAATGCATGGAATAATAATGCAACACAAAATGTACTTAGAACAAGAATGTATTATAACAAGAAAATGTACACAATATTTACATATAGTATTTCTGTATATTTCAGGGAAGACGTTACTGGAGAATGTGTTGACTAAGTCGCAGTCGGGCAGAGTCTCTAGCTGGATCTCTGTATTCGCTCCCTCGTCTTCCGGTACCAACCATTATTTATATAGTCGGTAGTCACCTATGCAGATTAGGTGGATCCTACCACAACACCTTTTTAAATACTCAAAATCCTATAATGCTCACAAACATTTTCAATTGCTCATCATTTTCTGTTAAGTTCCTCATCACCCACCCAACGGTTGAAATCGACCATAGGAGTATGACATCACCCTATTTGGGAAACCCTGGTTTAAATGTTAACACTCCAATCGTTTGAACAGTTCCTAGTAGATAACCTTTCTTGCCCAGTCATATTTATCTTGAACTGCTTTCGAACTGTTACTCTCTTTTTATTGTCATTAGGTTTTCAGTTTTCGTTGTTATATTAAAAGCGAACGTGTTAAAAAGTTTTGGCAGATTTTTATTTCTTCATTTTTTTCCTTTCTTTTCTTTGCTGAACAAAGGAAGTGAAATCTGCGACAGTTTCGTCTTCATTTCACAAATAAACTTGTTTAATAAATAACTAAATTTTTCGAGTTTTGCCAATTTTTCGACGACCCAGGAGAGAAGTGAAAAAACATCGACATTATTCCTTTTAAAAATTATGATGCAACATTTATCACCAAGATGGACAATTTTATTTCTGAAGAGATTTAGCAAATTGAGAATTCGTCATCGAAGAACAGGAAAGAATTGTTTCAAAAATAAAATATTTGTTAAATATAAATAAATCTATCTATCTATCTATCTATCTATCTATCTATCTATCTATCTATCTATCTCAGGCTGTTCATATCTATCTATCTGTATCTATCTCAGTCCCTTCATATCTATCTATCTCAGTCCCTTCATATCTATCTATCTATCTATCTATCTATCTATCTATCTATCTATCTATCTATCTAAGTGCAATTTATTCTAGCTACTGACATCGTTTACGTACCTATAATTATCCTCACCTTGCGTGAAGCATTATTAAATCAAGCAAGAAATCTTTTATGATATAATTGTTATTAATGTTAAGAGTATGAAGTCTTATTTTTTTTAATAAATAGATTATGACAACGTCCCCTTGATTAGCAAAACTCACGGCGTCTTTTTGTTGTCAAATGAAAGGCTTGCAGATATCTCTGCAAAAAATATTTTTTGATAGTTTGCAAGACTGCGTGGAATTGGCAAATATATTTTTCAGTCATTATAGTCTCATTGATTTTTTCCTAAGGCAATCAAAGAAACGGTAGAAAGGATTTAGTAGTAATATAGTAACATAAGTGTTTTCTTTATATTTCCTGAAATAATCGTAAATGGTCTATTTGAAATGCGAGACTATAAATAGGATTCAAACTCCTGGAATAATACTTTCAAATCACTTCAAAATTGCCTTTTTCATTATTCACGCTTTTCCTTTATGCTTCGGTGAAAGACATTAATTTATAGTAAAATCCCCGATGCTGCCTGGGCTGAAAATATCTGGTAAATGCATATTCGTCCCAATATAACACAACTGGATTCCACAAGTACATGTTAAAAATTATTTTTTTTATTACATTTATCACAGATCGATGTCTAAGGCAGAGAACTATATGTCATTCTAAGCAAATACCATTCTTAGTGATATCTAATTATGGTTATATGTCATTACAGTTACACGTTATTCTGATTGATTTGTTATTCAGAGCCATGTGTCATTCTGAGTTACGTATAATTTTGAGCATTATGTCGTTCTGAACAGTATTTTCAACAGTATGCAATTTTTAACGAAATCTTTTTGAGATGAATGTCATTCTTAGCTATATGTCATTTTCTAGAATATGTCATCCTCTAGAATATGTCATTCTCGAGAATATGTCATTCTGTTCCATATGTAATTCGGAGCTATACACTGGCGAAAATAAGTTTAAAGCCGATGGTTAAAGTTTTATTCATTTCAGAATATTTTGCTAATAAAACAATATAAATTAGTTTTATTTTGTACGATTTATGGAGAATTTATTTCTCTTTCGAATGATGTAAAAATTGTATATTTTTCTACAACTTGAAAATTATTTTCGCCAGTGTATATCAGGAGCTGTATTTCCCAAAATAGTATATATATATATATATATATATATATATATATATATATATATATATATATATATATATATATATATATCGGAATGTAATGAGAACAAAAATAATATATAAATTGTGACATTCACAGCATTAATTCAAAAGAGGGCTCAGTACTGATAGTAGGGCAATAATTGTTTATTATAATTTTTTTCATATAGACAATTGTTTTTGTCTATATGAAAAAATTATAATATATATATATATATATATATATATATATATATATGTAAAAGTTTGTCACTCAGATGATTGGTGGTAACTTCAAAGGTTAGTTTGTGGTTATAATATCTTTTAAATTTTTTTCTGTGACGCCTATGTCATTTTTTTCGTTTGTATTAATGTTATTAATTACGATAGCTTTGGATATTATGTTACTGGTTAAACATTTGTTGTTAAGTGTGAAATTTTATTTCTTTCTGCAGTTACCTTTGATGGTGTTATTTTTCTGGATGTTATTAGTATTGTTGTTGTAATTGTTATGGACTTTGTTGAATCTTTTTTATTGTGATTAGTTATTATTTTCTCAGTGTTATCTATGCAGCTGTATGCAATGTATTTTTATTGATAATTTGCGGTATTTAGAGAAGTGAAACACTTATTAACAATTATTTTGAAGAATGTTTTAGCCATTTTGTTTTTATTGTATTGTTGTGGTGTGGGTGTGAACCAAATTATAGTTCTTTTTCTGTTATTTTTATTTGAACTGTTTTCATTTTTTTTATTCTAGTTTGTTTGAATATTCACTGCTTCTTAGTGCTGATTCATGTTTTTTTATTTTCATTTAATATTTTTAGGCTACTAGAATTTGGTGAAAAGCCTTTTATTTATAGATTTATATTTTTAGATATTTGCATTATTTCTTTTCTTATTTTTTTGTAGTTCTGCAGTTTCAACTTCATTGAATTAATAGACCATTGTCCCTGTATAAACCTATATCGTTTTTGTTAATAATATTTGTTAATTTATTGATTATGGGTATGCCCACGTGTTCGCACATACATCATCATAGCTACCCATTTTTACATCAAAGTTATTAATATTATTATCATTATTATTATGACCATATATATATGGAGTATATCTTCATTCAAACATGTTTCATTGAATAATATAGGCACATTGTGTGTACTTATTTTTGTACTATTACAAAAAGATATTGTACAAAATTTAATATACCGTGCAAAAGTTAACTCCATGAAAAAATTCTACACTAAGTTAAAAAATATTAAACAAGATCTCATTAATAATGATGTCCCTAATTATCTCATTGATGAAGAAAATAGATGAGCTATTCGAAATATTAACATAAATAAAAAAAATATATACAGTTCCTCAAATAACCCTAAACATAGAACCTACTATACTGTAATCAAATGCATTCTAACTATAACCAAGATAAAAAGTCCTAAAAATATTATAAGTACTAATATATACTCCACTGATACCGGTAAAAAATAAAACCAATTATATATTATACTAAATTTAACAGAACCAACTTAATCATACGCAATAACCCTTCTACTTCAACTGTTTTTTTGCAAAAAACAAGATTGTTTTTAAATATCACTGTCACAACGGAATGCAGATTTTATTGCAGTTTGTCATTGTAATTTATTCCTGCAGATGATCTTAGAAAAGGTCGAAAGTACTTGGGTTAAAAGAAAATACACCGCCATCCTTGATGAATTCCATCTTAACTGATTAGACAACTAGAAAGTATCAGTATAAAAATAAGTAGACACAACACACACACACACACACACACACACACATATATATATACATACATATATATATCAGTGATAGAGCATATGTAAATATAAAAGTGAACATTGACGATTGCGTCTAACATGAAACAGCCTGTCGCCTCTGAGTGTTGACTTCAATGTTCACTTTTATATTTACACACGCTCTATCTCTGATATTGAGCTCTTTATCCCATAAACATAGCACACCTTAAGACTATATATCTTTATATATATATATATATATATATATATATATATATATATATATATATTATATATATATATATATATATATATATTGAACGTCACCAGCTTATGAGACGCTACCGTTTCGGTCTTTCCAGCAAAAATCAGCTAAATGTACATAGAATGGTCCAGAAGTAAAGCCGAGAATCTTTTATAGACCTGGGAAAAGAAATAAATTTTACTGAAGAGGATGTCAAAATTCGCATAACTACCTTGAATAAAATGGATATAATATGGAGATCTGACCTACCTGACAATTTCAGACAGAGATTCCTTCGAGCCACTGTAGAGGTGGTGTTGGTGTATGGTGCCACCATTTGGACATAGAGTCTAAACCTGATGGAACCTGCATTCGGATACTGAGAGCAATACTCATCATTTCTTGGTGACAACATTCAACTAAATAACAGCTCTACAGACCTATCTCGAATGCAGAATGCGTTTTGCAGGACACTGCATGGCAAGCAAAACTAGAATTCGTTAGTGATCTACTGTTATGGACGCCTAGCCATGGTGTCAGACGGGCTGTTTGCCCAGCAACCACCAACTTTGTCCAGGTATGCTATGACACATAATGCCACCCTAATAACCTTAGGACCTTGACGCAGGACCGCGATGGTTGGCGTAATAGAATCGTGAATGCCCGAGCTAACACTACCGAATAAATATAAAAGCCGGAATTATCAAGATATACTTTTATGCATTTATAAATCTACCATTGGTTCGTGTATGGAATATTGCTGCCATATCTGATATGGCGCCCTGGTTATTTATTGCGAAATTCTTGACGAAATTCAACGATCTGTCTAGTAATGTAATCGATCCTGACCTGACACCTCGATCTCAGCCACTGTCTTACCAACACGACGTGATTGCCAATGTGTTTCAAACAGATATTTTCGTGGCCGTTGTTCTGATGAGTTTTTCTATTGGTGCTTAGATTGCTTGAATTTAAGCGTGCTACTAGATTGGAAACTAGATCCCACTGTTTTACTGTTACAATTGCTCGATGTGAACATATGTTTTATTCTCATAGTTTCATTTCTCACACTTCTAGCCTGTGGAACTACCAAACAATTTCTTGCATTCCTTCAAACAATGATTTTCAAAAAATTTAAATGCAAAGTTAATCGCCATCTTCCGACTTTCTTAAAACTGTTCTTGTATTGTCCTTTCTCCTGACTCAAGTCTTCTCTTTCTCCTTCATTCTCAGTTACTCCTTGCGTCTTAGTGGCTTTATCGGCATCTTATGTATCCCTGAAACCTGTTCTTTTATTGTCCTTTCTCCTGACTAAAGTCTTCTCTTTCTCTTTCATTCTCAGTTACTCCTTGCGTCTTAGTGGCTTTATCGGCATCTTATGTATCCCTGAAACCTGTTCTTTTATTGTCCTTTCTCCTGACTCAAGTCTTCTCTTTCTCTTTCATTCTCAGTTACTCCTTGCGTCTTAGTGGCTTTATCGGCATCTTATGTATCCCTGAAACCTGTTCTTTTATTGTCCTTTCTCCTGACTAAAGTCTTCTCTTTCTCTTTCATTCTCAGTTACTCCTTGCGTCTTAGTGGCTTTATCAGCATCTTATGTATCCCTGAAACCTGTTCTTTTATTGTCCTTTCTCCTGACTCAAGTCTTCTCTTTCTCCTTCATTCTCAGTTACTCCTTGCGTCTTAGTGGCTTTATCGGCATCTTATGTATCCCTGAAACCTGTTCTTTTATTGTCCTTTCTCCTGACTCAAGTCTTCTCTTTCTCTTTCATTCTCAGTTACTCCTTGCGTCTTAGTGGCTTTATCGGCATCTTATGTATCCCTGAAACCTGTTCTTTTATTGTCCTTTCTCCTGACTAAAGTCTTCTCTTTCTCTTTCATTCTCAGTTACTCCTTGCGTCTTAGTGGCTTTATCGGCATCTTATGTATCCCTGAAACCTGTTCTTTTATTGTCCTTTCTCCTGACTCAAGTCTTCTCTTTCTCTTTCATTCTCAGTTACTCCTTGCGTCTTAGTGGCTTTATCGGCATCTTATGTATCCCTGAAACCTGTTCTTTTATTGTCCTTTCTCCTGACTCAAGTCTTCTCTTTCTCTTTCATTCTCAGTTACTCCTTGCGTCTTAGTGGCTTTATCGGCATCTTATGTATCCCTGAAACCTGTTCTTTTATTGTCCTTTCTCCTGACTCAAGTCTTCTCTTTCTCTTTCATTCTCAGTTACTCCTTGCGTCTTAGTGGCTTTATCGGCATCTTATGTATCCCTGAAACCTGTTCTTTTATTGTCCTTTCTCCTGACTCAAGTCTTCTCTTTCTCTTTCATTCTCAGTTACTCCTTGCGTCTTAGTGGCTTTATCGGCATCTTATGTATCCCTGAAACCTGTTCTTTTATTGTCCTTTCTCCTGACTCAAGTCTTCTCTTTCTCTTTCATTCTCAGTTACTCCTTGCGTCTTAGTGGCTTTATCGGCATCTTATGTATCCCTGAAACCTGTTCTTTTATTGTCCTTTCTCCTGACTAAAGTCTTCTCTTTCTCTTTCATTCTCAGTTACTCCTTGCGTCTTAGTGGCTTTATCGGCATCTTATGTATCCCTGAAACCTGTTCTTTTATTGTCCTTTCTCCTGACTCAAGTCTTCTCTTTCTCTTTCATTCTCAGTTACTCCTTGCGTCTTAGTGGCTTTATCGGCATCTTATGTATCCCTGAAACCTGTTCTTTTATTGTCCTTTCTCCTGACTCAAGTCTTCTCTTTCTCTTTCATTCTCAGTTACTCCTTGCGTCTTAGTGGCTTTATCGGCATCTTATGTATCCCTGAAACCTGTTCTTTTATTGTCCTTTCTCCTGACTAAAGTCTTCTCTTTCTCTTTCATTCTCAGTTACTCCTTGCGTCTTAGTGGCTTTATCGGCATCTTATGTATCCCTGAAACCTGTTCTTTTATTGTCCTTTCTCCTGACTCAAGTCTTCTCTTTCTCTTTCATTCTCAGTTACTCCTTGCGTCTTAGTGGCTTTATCGGCATCTTATGTATCCCTGAAACCTGTTCTTTTATTGTCCTTTCTCCTGACTCAAGTCTTCTCTTTCTCTTTCATTCTCAGTTACTCCTTGCGTCTTAGTGGCTTTATCGGCATCTTATGTATCCCTGAAACCTGTTCTTTTATTGTCCTTTCTCCTGACTCAAGTCTTCTCTTTCTCTTTCATTCTCAGTTACTCCTTGCGTCTTAGTGGCTTTATCGGCATCTTATGTATCCCTGAAACCTGTTCTTTTATTGTCCTTTCTCCTGACTCAAGTCTTCTCTTTCTCTTTCATTCTCAGTTACTCCTTGCGTCTTAGTGGCTTTATCGGCATCTTATGTATCCCTGAAACCTGTTCTTTTATTGTCCTTTCTCCTGACTCAAGTCTTCTCTTTCTCTTTCATTCTCAGTTACTCCTTGCGTCTTAGTGGCTTTATCGGCATCTTATGTATCCCTGAAACCTGTTCTTTTATTGTCCTTTCTCCTGACTCAAGTCTTCTCTTTCTCTTTCATTCTCAGTTACTCCTTGCGTCTTAGTGGCTTTATCGGCATCTTATGTATCCCTGAAACCTGTTCTTTTATTGTCCTTTCTCCTGACTCAAGTCTTCTCTTTCTCTTTCATTCTCAGTTACTCCTTGCGTCTTAGTGGCTTTATCGGCATCTTATGTATCCCTGAAACCTGTTCTTTTATTGTCCTTTCTCCTGACTCAAGTCTTCTCTTTCTCTTTCATTCTCAGTTACTCCTTGCGTCTTAGTGGCTTTATCGGCATCTTATGTATCCCTGAAACCTGTTCTTTTATTGTCCTTTCTCCTGACTCAAGTCTTCTCTTTCTCTTTCATTCTCAGTTACTCCTTGCGTCTTAGTGGCTTTATCGGCATCTTATGTATCCCTGAAACCTGTTCTTTTATTGTCCTTTCTCCTGACTAAAGTCTTCTCTTTCTCTTTCATTCTCAGTTACTCCTTGCGTCTTAGTGGCTTTATCGGCATCTTATGTATCCCTGAAACCTGTTCTTTTATTGTCCTTTCTCCTGACTCAAGTCTTCTCTTTCTCTTTCATTCTCAGTTACTCCTTGCGTCTTAGTGGCTTTATCGGCATCTTATGTATCCCTGAAACCTGTTCTTTTATTGTCCTTTCTCCTGACTCAAGTCTTCTCTTTCTCTTTCATTCTCAGTTACTCCTTGCGTCTTAGTGGCTTTATCGGCATCTTATGTATCCCTGAAACCTGTTCTTTTATTGTCCTTTCTCCTGACTCAAGTCTTCTCTTTCTCTTTCATTCTCAGTTACTCCTTGCGTCTTAGTGGCTTTATCGGCATCTTATGTATCCCTGAAACCTGTTCTTTTATTGTCCTTTCTCCTGACTCAAGTCTTCTCTTTCTCTTTCATTCTCAGTTACTCCTTGCGTCTTAGTGGCTTTATCGGCATCTTATGTATCCCTGAAACCTGTTCTTTTATTGTCCTTTCTCCTGACTCAAGTCTTCTCTTTCTCTTTCATTCTCAGTTACTCTTTGCGTCTTAGTGGCTTTATCGGCATCTTATGTATCCCTGAAACCTGTTCTTTTATTGTCCTTTCTCCTGACTCAAGTCTTCTCTTTCTCTTTCATTCTCAGTTACTCCTTGCGTCTTAGTGGCTTTATCGGCATCTTATGTATCCCTGAAACCTGTTCTTTTATTGTCCTTTCTCCTGACTCAAGTCTTCTCTTTCTCTTTCATTCTCAGTTACTCCTTGCGTCTTAGTGGCTTTATCGGCATCTTATGTATCCCTGAAACCTGTTCTTTTATTGTCCTTTCTCCTGACTCAAGTCTTCTCTTTCTCTTTCATTCTCAGTTACTCCTTGCGTCTTAGTGGCTTTATCGGCATCTTATGTATCCCTGAAACCTGTTCTTTTATTGTCCTTTCTCCTGACTCAAGTCTTCTCTTTCTCTTTCATTCTCAGTTACTCCTTGCGTCTTAGTGGCTTTATCGGCATCTTATGTATCCCTGAAACCTGTTCTTTTATTGTCCTTTCTCCTGACTAAAGTCTTCTCTTTCTCTTTCATTCTCAGTTACTCCTTGCGTCTTAGTGGCTTTATCGGCATCTTATGTATCCCTGAAACCTGTTCTTTTATTGTCCTTTCTCCTGACTAAAGTCTTCTCTTTCTCTTTCATTCTCAGTTACTCCTTGCGTCTTAGTGGCTTTATCGGCATCTTATGTATCCCTGAAACCTGTTCTTTTATTGTCCTTTCTCCTGACTCAAGTCTTCTCTTTCTCTTTCATTCTCAGTTACTCCTTGCGTCTTAGTGGCTTTATCGGCATCTTATGTATCCCTGAAACCTGTTCTTTTATTGTCCTTTCTCCTGACTCAAGTCTTCTCTTTCTCTTTCATTCTCAGTTACTCCTTGCGTCTTAGTGGCTTTATCGGCATCTTATGTATCCCTGAAACCTGTTCTTTTATTGTCCTTTCTCCTGACTCAAGTCTTCTCTTTCTCTTTCATTCTCAGTTACTCCTTGCGTCTTAGTGGCTTTATCGGCATCTTATGTATCCCTGAAACCTGTTCTTTTATTGTCCTTTCTCCTGACTCAAGTCTTCTCTTTCTCTTTCATTCTCAGTTACTCCTTGCGTCTTAGTGGTTTTATCGGCATCTTATGTATCCCTGAAACCTGTTCTTTTATTGTCCTTTCTCCTGACTCAAGTCTTCTCTTTCTCCTTCATTCTCAGTTACTCCTTGCGTCTTAGTGGTTTCATCGGCATCTTATGTATCCCTGAAACCTGTTATTTTATTGTCCTTTCTCCTGACTCAAGTCTTCTCTTTCTCTTTCATTCTCAGTTACTCCTTGCGTCTTAGTGGCTTTATCGGCATCTTATGTATCCCTGAAACCTGTTCTTTTATTGTCCTTTCTCCTGACTCAAGTCTTCTCTTTCTCTTTCATTCTCAGTTACTCCTTGCGTCTTAGTGGCTTTATCGGCATCTTATGTATCCCTGAAACCTGTTCTTTTATTGTCCTTTCTCCTGACTAAAGTCTTCTCTTTCTCCTTCATTCTCAGTTACTCCTTGCGTCTTAGTGGCTTTATCGGCATCTTATGTATCCCTGAAACCTGTTCTTTTATTGTCCTTTCTCCTGACTCAAGTCTTCTCTTTCTCTTTCATTCTCAGTTACTCCTTGCGTCTTAGTGGCTTTATCGGCATCTTATGTATCCCTGAAACCTGTTCTTTTATTGTCCTTTCTCCTGACTAAAGTCTTCTCTTTCTCATTCATTCTCAGTTACTCTTTGCGTCTTAGTGGCTTTATCAGCATCTTATGTATCCCTGAAACCTGTTCTTTTATTGTCCTTTCTCCTGACTCAAGTCTTCTCTTTCTCTTTCATTCTCAGTTACTCCTTGCGTCTTAGTGGCTTTATCGGCATCTTATGTATCCCTGAAACCTGTTCTTTTATTGTCCTTTCTCCTGACTCAAGTCTTCTCTTTCTCTTTCATTCTCAGTTACTCCTTGCGTCTTAGTGGCTTTATCGGCATCTTATGTATCCCTGAAACCTGTTCTTTTATTGTCCTTTCTCCTGACTCAAGTCTTCTCTTTCTCTTTCATTCTCAGTTACTCCTTGCGTCTTAGTGGCTTTATCGGCATCTTATGTATCCCTGAAACCTGTTCTTTTATTGTCCTTTCTCCTGACTCAAGTCTTCTCTTTCTCTTTCATTCTCAGTTACTCCTTGCGTCTTAGTGGCTTTATCGGCATCTTATGTATCCCTGAAACCTGTTCTTTTATTGTCCTTTCTCCTGACTAAAGTCTTCTCTTTCTCTTTCATTCTCAGTTACTCCTTGCGTCTTAGTGGCTTTATCGGCATCTTATGTATCCCTGAAACCTGTTCTTTTATTGTCCTTTCTCCTGACTAAAGTCTTCTCTTTCTCTTTCATTCTCAGTTACTCCTTGCGTCTTAGTGGCTTTATCGGCATCTTATGTATCCCTGAAACCTGTTCTTTTATTGTCCTTTCTCCTGACTAAAGTCTTCTCTTTCTCCTTCATTCTCAGTTACTCCTTGCGTCTTAGTGGCTTTATCGGCATCTTATGTATCCCTGAAACCTGTTCTTTTATTGTCCTTTCTCCTGACTCAAGTCTTCTCTTTCTCTTTCATTCTCAGTTACTCCCTGCGTCTTAGTGGCTTTATCGGCATCTTATGTATCCCTGAAACCTGTTCTTTTATTGTCCTTTCTCCTGACTAAAGTCTTCTCTTTCTCATTCATTCTCAGTTACTCTTTGCGTCTTAGTGGCTTTATCAGCATCTTATGTATCCCTGAAACCTGTTCTTTTATTGTCCTTTCTCCTGACTCAAGTCTTCTCTTTCTCTTTCATTCTCAGTTACTCCTTGCGTCTTAGTGGCTTTATCGGCATCTTATGTATCCCTGAAACCTGTTCTTTTATTGTCCTTTCTCCTGACTCAAGTCTTCTCTTTCTCTTTCATTCTCAGTTACTCCTTGCGTCTTAGTGGCTTTATCGGCATCTTATGTATCCCTGAAACCTGTTCTTTTATTGTCCTTTCTCCTGACTAAAGTCTTCTCTTTCTCATTCATTCTCAGTTACTCTTTGCGTCTTAGTGGCTTTATCAGCATCTTATGTATCCCTGAAACCTGTTCTTTTATTGTCCTTTCTCCTGACTCAAGTCTTCTCTTTCTCTTTCATTCTCAGTTACTCCTTGCGTCTTAGTGGCTTTATCGGCATCTTATGTATCCCTGAAACCTGTTCTTTTATTGTCCTTTCTCCTGACTCAAGTCTTCTCTTTCTCATTCATTCTCAGTTACTCTTTGCGTCTTAGTGGCTTTATCAGCATCTTATGTATCCCTGAAACCTGTTCTTTTATTGTCCTTTCTCCTGACTCAAGTCTTCTCTTTCTCTTTCATTCTCAGTTACTCCTTGCGTCTTAGTGGCTTTATCGGCATCTTATGTATCCCTGAAACCTGTTCTTTTATTGTCCTTTCTCCTGACTCAAGTCTTCTCTTTCTCTTTCATTCTCAGTTACTCCTTGCGTCTTAGTGGCTTTATCGGCATCTTATGTATCCCTGAAACCTGTTCTTTTATTGTCCTTTCTCCTGACTCAAGTCTTCTCTTTCTCATTCATTCTCAGTTACTCTTTGCGTCTTAGTGGCTTTATCAGCATCTTATGTATCCCTGAAACCTGTTCTTTTATTGTCCTTTCTCCTGACTAAAGTCTTCTCTTTCTCTTTCATTCTCAGTTACTCCTTGCGTCTTAGTGGCTTTATCGGCATCTTATGTATCCCTGAAACCTGTTCTTTTATTGTCCTTTCTCCTGACTCAAGTCTTCTCTTTCGCTTTCATTCTCAGTTACTCCTTGCATACACTATTTACATTATTCGGACTATTGTCCTCATCTTTGTCGCCATATTTATTACAACGTTTCGGGCGTTGTACGCTCCGACCTTCTTCAGATGGTTAGAATGTCGAACTCTCTTTGGATCCTCAAGGACACATGGCACACCGGATAATGGCGTTAGCTAGGTCCAGTGACAGAACCCAAAGAGTGTGAAATGTGTTATTTTATTGTCCTTTCTCCTGGTTAAAATCTTCTCATTCTCTTTCATTCTCAGTTACCCTTGTGCCTTTGTGGCTTTGTCGCCATCTTCTGTATCCCTGAAATCTGTTCTTTTATTGTCCTCCCTCCTCACTGATGTCTTCTCATACACTTTCCCTCCGAGTAAACCATAGCGTCCCAGTGGCTTTGTCGCCTTGCTTAGAGTGAAATAATTCAGCAATGTTTCATCCTGTCATTTTCCGATGGGTCTAACAAGACTTAATGTCTTGTATCAAAAGTGTAGATCCATTGGGGCGGGCAGAATTCTTGGTATAATTAAATCTCTTTGACGCCTCCAGTGACAATATTAACCTCGGCGTAGTACGGACCTTATTATTATCGTTCCTGTACCGTTGCATAGACGTAGCCGATCTAAATTATACGCCAGTATCTTCTTTCAACTCCAACTGAAAAGAAAGTTCCAAGATGTCTATTGATTTTTAAGTCTGACTATTTCCTGCAAATATTTACAATAACTTCCAAATAATTCTACTGACCGCAACATTGTTGAGTACAACTATTGTTCTTTCACACTGCTTTGGGAAAACGTTTAGCATCAATCTGTCTTATCTACACTAGTGTAGAATCTCTCAAATCCGGAATCCTCATATCCGGAGTGCCTCATATCCGCAATCTTCATATCCGGAATCCCGTATATCCGGATGATGAGTTTAATGTGTATATTTGAACAATTTGGATGATATCTAACTGATTTGAAATTTCTGTTTTTCAGGAAATTTACTTCGGATAATTGCTTATGCTTATTTCACCCTAATGGCTTGTATTGGTGCCAAAAATGATGGGAATAAGAGGAAAATAACACCTTTGGAGTTATCGCAAACAGTGGAAAATTTAAACAGACTAGATGCTAGTGAAAGTTCATTGTAATAAATGGCTGAGTCACACTGAACAAGGAAATAAAAACATGATTAATGAAACCTGGACTGAAATTGAAAAGGCTATTGAAAAGGATCTCAGTTTTATGGAAAGAAAGCCAGCATTCAGCTATGACGATTGCAATAACGCACGAGTTAAAAAGTGTCTTTTACTTAAAAGATTTCAAGAAGGAAAGCAAAACGAAATGCGGAAAAAGTTAAGAATGACATTAGAAGAGAAAGAATCATCATGCAACAGCGATTAAAAAATCCTCGTTACATTATTTGCATACGCCTTATAAACGCAAATCATTTTCAGAAACTCGAAGAATTCATATCTGCTCAGTTTTGTATCTTAAAGTAAACAAAGCAATTCCTGAAGAAATGATGAATTTTTATTAACTAATCCGACAGATTTCCTTACTTAAATGTTAGTTTTAGTGGATACCCATATTTGAATAGACGTTCGGTTTATTATACATACATATATATATATATATATATATATATATATATATATATATATATATATATATATATATATATATATATATTTAAATTGTGTAGATTTCGGCAGCAATTTTTCATTAAATAATATAGACAAGTTTTGTCTATTTATTTTAAGTAAGTTCCTTTCGTATTGTCTGATAAGCTTAATCACATTATCGTTGAAAGACGAAAGGAATACACCATAGCGATACATGTTTAAATCCAATCTAAGCTTTCAGCTTACATAAGCCATTATCAAAGATGACAATTTCAATAAATAAAACAACACACGGACGAAACCACAATGATAGTCCGCCCTTGCTGCTTGAATAAGTTCAAAGTAACGACAAACTCGTATATATATATATATATATATATATATATATATATATATATATATATATATAGTCAAACCTAATGAACCAGACACACCTACCAAGGTTTCACTTAGGCAGATCGTCAGGGTCGGCTGGCTAAAGAGGCAACAGAAACTGGCATATATATGGAGACGACCACCAAGACAACACCACGTGACCAAGGAAGAGAAAAAAAAAAAAAAAAAAAAAAGGGAAAAAAGAAAAAAAGAAGCGACAACGGGGGGTGGGTATAGATTTATTCAACTAACTAAAAGGAGAGGGGATAATTAAAAAAAAAAAAAAAAAAAAAAAAAAAAAACCCAAACAATAATGATAACGCTACAATCGGGAGAGAGAAGCTTTGAAAGTCACCAACTATTTAGACATTACGTTAAACTTACAAAATGGTTCTATATCCCCGTATAAGAAAGAGAATCAGGACCCCCAATATTTAAATATAAAATCCAACCACCCAGCACATATTATAAGACATATTCCTAAAAATATTAGCTATAGGCTTTCAACTAATTCATCGGATAAACGCATTTTCGATGCTAATAAAATAGTTTATGAGGAAGCCCTACATAAGTGTGGACACAAACAAAAATTGGAATACATTAACATAGATAATAACACTGGAACTCAGAACAAACGCAATAACAGGCATAGAAATATTTTGTGGTTTAATCCACCATTTAACTTAGCCGTAAGAACAAGAATTGGTAAAATATTTTTTAACCTATTAGAGCAGAATTTCCCCAAGAAAACTAAGTTGCATAAGATATTTAACAAAAACAATGTAAAACTTAGTTACTGCTGCATGCCTAATGTAGAGACTTTAATTAGTGGACATAATAAGAAAAAGACTAGGGACAATCCACGCATTAGTTTCCCCAGTTGAAATTGTAGGAATAAAAATACATGTCCCCTACAGGGTAAATGTCAACAAGAATGCGTGGTCTATCAGGCGAAAATTTACAAGGATATAGACGACATAAACCCTAAAGTGTATATAGGAGCCACTCAGGATACCTTTAAAAAAAGATATTATAATCATATGAGTAGTTTTAAAAATGAAAAAACTAAACATAGCACTACATTATCTAGCTATATATGGCAAATCAGACAAGGTAGCAAGGACCCCATCCTGAAATGGGAAATATTAAAAAGATGCACTAAGTATAAAGCGGGCCATAAGTTCTGTAAGCTATGCACCGAGGAAAAATTAGCTATAGCTTTATATAATACACCTGATGATCTACTAAATTCCAAAACCGAGATTCTTAACAAATGTAGACACAGAAATGCTTGGTTACTGAAATAAGCTTCTCTCTCCCGATTGTAGCGTTATCATTATTGTTTGGGTTTTTTTTTTTTTTTTTTTTTTTTTTTAATTATCCCCTCTCCTTTTAGTTAGTTGAATAAATCTATACCCACCCCCCGTTGTCGCTTCTTTTTTTCTTTTTTCCCTTTTTTTTATTTTTTTTTTTCTCTTCCTTGGTCACGTGGTGTTGTCTTGGTGGTCGTCTCCATATATATGCCAGTTTCTGTTGCCTCTTTAGCCAGCCGACCCTGACGATCTGCCTAAGTGAAACCTTGGTAGGTGTGTCTGGCTCATTAGGTTTGACTAGGTTTGCTCTACGCTTGTATTGAGCTCTTTAGTTAGTTGTTTACTCGTATCGGGGTTTTTTCTTTGGGCCTTGAACCTGTATCTGTGCGATTATTTTCGACAGACTTTCATGTTCCTGGCTCTTTCTTTTTTTAAAACCTTCTTTTCCTTCGTGATTGATTTGGCTGTTGTTAAATCAAGAGTTCGAAGGTTTTTCGACACGAGTATAGTTACCTATATTTATATATATATATATATATAGGTTGGTCTTATTCGGGGAGATTATTTAGTAATCTTAAGGCCTTATTTTTATTCCTTTAATTTTCCCCCTTTTATTACATCTTGGTAATCTATTGTTTTTAACATCGGTCGTTGATAATAATTTTTCTTATCGACTTCTTTATTTTATATTGTCGACGATTATTTTTCTGAAGAAGTTTCGACCGAATGGAGCCTTAACCCCCCCACTTTTTATTTTATTCTTAAACGAGAAACTTTTGTATCTATTTTAACAATAAAGTGGGAAATAGGATCCTTATATTTAAATCAATTTTGACTTGGTGTGGCAGTAAAAACAACCTGTTTATATATATATATATATATATATATATATATATATATATATATATGCTACCAGGGCACGCATCTGTTCTCGGTAGACGCTAATGAATGTCCGATTTTTAGTATATAATGTGTTATTCCGACCTGAAGGTTCATTTTGGTTGTTATACTCACTATATTTCGTCTATTATACCCCGTGTTTTCTTTAGGTGTCATTTATGGAATGATTGATTTGTATTTTTACGGCTTATCAACCGTTGTTTATTTAAAGCCGAAAAATATTTTAGATTATAAGAATAATTCTTTTTTTTGTGCGTGAATATTGCGTTAACAATGTTTTTGAGGATAAGAATGATTTTTCCAGGTACAAGTACTAATATTTAACCAATAGAGAGCGGAGTAGATGAATTCATACCTTTCGCAAGTTATTTGCGCGTAAGGGAATGCAAAGACCCTGACTGGAATTCGAACTAGGTGGACTTTCCACTTTCTCATTCAGATCTACTATCCATTAGAATTATTAAAATAGGTTAAATCGTTGTCATTCTGATTTCCATGATTAGGGAATATTTCGGATCAATTTTATTTTTGTGTCGCTAGTCCGCTTCTTCGAGTGAACCCGAGTCAAGCAACTAATGCTATCCTGCCACCTGGATACGGCCTTTCATACTCACATCATTTGAATAAATGCATTAGTGTTAAGCCTACAGAATTCCACTCCTACATTGATGGGATAAAAAGCTACGATAAGAAGACAGATTAAAGTTAGTAATAAAATATTAGTACACCTTTGTGCAAATTAATTGAAGCGAAACGAATAATTCCGTCATTATTTACATTTTCTTTCACATTTTCCAATGAAACATGACCCAGTGCGTGCACATGTTAGTATTTCGTATGTCCATTCCACGAAGTCGTTCCTTGCAGATTGACCACAGATTCTCGATTGGATTTAAATCAAGAGAATTTTCGGGCCAGTCTATAGTACTTTGATTTGCTCACTTACAAGGCTTGTCAGTGTGTTCGTGCAGGATTAAAATTTTCTTACGCTTCCTTGGAGTAACGTCCATCGCAGACAATGACCGCAGGACAACTAATTGACAGTCGAGACAATAGTGTCTTGGCCTGATGAAAATCTGATGCAATCACGGATGACGCAATATTTTTCAAGGCCAAACAAATTTCATCATACACCCCGAAAATAGATTAATATTACTGCACACCGCTGCAAATGACCTAATCTGAGGAAAAATAGAAATCGATTACACCCTGTCACTCCAGTGGGTCTAAAACTGACAGTATGGTGAAAGAAAGGAAACTAAAGCGGTTGGCTCAATTAATTTGCACAAGAGTGTAATTGTAGCGATATCAGTGCCAGCCGATACCTTGTTAAATGGAAACATCTGTGCGGACATAAAAATTTGTTCAGACATTTATTGTCCTGATGATTGAAATGGACTTCACAAGGAGCATGACAAACGACATTGACAAAGAGGGGACTGAACAAAGCTAAACCTTGATAAATTATTTTTTAGAGAAGGATGACAAGACAGAGAACAACATTCTCTATAAGACAGTGGTCACTGTCTGGGGAAAGCACAGAACGACAGAAAGACACAGAAAGGAACATAAATGGAAGACGCACGTTAGACTATTCACCTCTCCTCATCTCACTTCATCTCTGTCTCGCTCGACTATAGTAGACAGTTACAATCAGAATTACATTTTCTTACTACTAAAATAGTCTCATGGTTTTAATTCGTGGATGACGATCTGGCGAAAGTTATTTTTAAGCAGCAAGCGCTTGACTGAAAGAAGCTGTAACTTGAAAACAAACTTGGTGTCTCGTCTGAGCTGCATCACTGCATAATAACGACGTGTGTATTGACCGAGGAGACAGTCTTTAACAAATTGCATTTGATAATATTGACAAGGCAAACGAATTCGGTAGTTTAATGAATCATATGAGGATAATGTAGTCGAAATGTTTCGATTTCATGCAAAATTACTGCGTATTCATATAATGTCGGTCATAGTTTTGCGAGCAAACCCACTTCGGTCACGCGGTATCTTTTCACAACTACTGCAGTCAAATGTCGGACTAAAGCAAACTATATACATATCTAAATTGAACCAGGTTAGGTTTGCCTGGCTCCTTAGGATTTTCATAGGTTTTGCTCTACTTTGTGTATTGAACACTTTACGATGTTGTCTTTTAACTCGTTTTGTTTTTTTTCCCTTTGGACTTGGGGTTTAAACAGTGAACGATTGTTTTCGCCTTGGTTCAATGTTCTTGGTTCTTTCTTTTTTTATTCCTCATTTTTACTTGGGTACCGATTTGTTCTACTGCAAGTTGAGCTAACCGAGGTTTTATATATATCTATAAATTGGATGAGTAACGATGCTTAATATACTCTCTTCGCAGATCGTTAAAGAAGCGTGTTTGATCAGCACCGAGAGCCGCTCTATTTTGGCCTTGCACCAGACATAGCTGAGCTTAGTAAATAAATGTATTAGCTGTCTAACTCGTCATCAATACACACTTCATTATTACAATTATTTTATTACTATTTAAAAAAAACGCTATGATCTTTTTTTGGACTGGACAGATCATCACAACTTTCCATAGCTTTCTGTTAGTTGCCATGACATCTTTGGAAAGACGGAGTGGGTTTCCGTTGCCTTTTTGACGGATTTGAATATAGAATAGTCCATCTCATAGGCCTGCCAAGGCGACATAGGCCCAGTCTACCCTGTTATTTTTAGTAGGTCAGAAGAGATAGATTCTTACCTTTCTCAAGATGTTCTTTTGCGAAAGTGAATGTTCTGAATTGGAAATCGAAACACCAAAAATGCTACACTACTGGTTCAGTCGGCTCGTTCAGCAAATCAGTTCGATAATTATCGATCTATCATTGGGTAATTCAGTTGCTGAGATCTTGTCAGATGTAGCATTTGTGAATAACCAGCGAAAAAAAAAATGAATAAAAATGTTTTTCAGAGACTTACGTGTCGGGTCAGTTCCAAGGATTCCGTCTGGACATGGCAAAACGGCGGTATGATTGGCGAGGGTCTCCGGCCAACAGGTTACCGTGTCCCACGTGATGCTGCAGTAGGAAAAGGACGATTCTGCGGAAGAGGAAAACAAAGGGGCGATAAATGAAGCATCGATTCGACAAAGTCGTCCACCAAGAAAAGCATTATGAATATTGAAACAAATAAACATATTTTCTATGAGGAGTTTTTGCCTGAGCCTACGGGATAGGAACGCGCGACGTTAAAAACGGGCCTTGTACCACATATTGCCTTATGTATGGGAGTAAATTGAAAATATACACTATTCGGACTATTGTCCTCATCTTTTTCGCCATATTTATTTAAACCTTTTGGCCCTTGTACGTGCCTTCCTCACGTGGTTGGAATGTCGATCTGAACCTTTACTGTTCTAGTTCCACGTGCCATGTTTAATAGATGCCGTTTGTCAGTTATCGCCTGTTAACTCCACTGCCTTAACCGAGTATTGAACTCACACTGTTTGGGTCCTGTCACTGGATCTAACTAACGCCTTTATCCACTGTGCCATGTGTCTTTAAGGACACCTGTGTATGAATTTGTGGGTATTATAAACGTAATGTTTCCTGCAATCATTTTTACCCGTGTTCATATTGCAATTTTTGCCGTTATTACATGTTTTTACCAGAGCTCATATTGCAATTTTTTGTTGTTATTATCACTTTTCTCTGGCACTCCTTATTACTGGTTTCCATATTGTGTTCATTTCTATGCTTGGTCGGCTCAGGAGATTTTTGTGGCCTAGCATCTATAGAAAATATTGATAAATCGTAAAAAACAAATCAAATCCCCCATAAATATAACAAATGTGAAACAATATATTTGTCTATATTTGTTTACAAATTGCTTGTTTTAGACCAACAATCCCCGTTGACATAATGGCTCCCCTTGACGAAGCAGTTGTGCGTGCGAAAGGTTTGAGTAACTTGGTTAGTAAAGTTGAGAGATTAATTTTTTGTTCGGTAAGACGTGAAGTGATTAGAAATTGGTTGAACGAGGCAATTCCAGTTGACGAGTTTCGCGTAAGGACTATAAACGAGAAAGAAAGAAACAAAAGAATAGAACGAAAGAAAGAAAAGGAAGAAAAGATGAAAGAAAGAACAGAGAGAGAAAGATGAGAGAGGAAGAAAAAAAACAGAGTAAAGCATAGGAGAAAGAAAAAAAACGACAGAAAGAAAGAAGAAGGATAGAAAAGATTTAAAAATAGGTGGGGAAGAAAAGGAAAAGAGAAAATAGGACATGGAATAGAAAGAAAGAAAGTGAAAAAGAAAGATGTAAAATTAAAAAGAAACGAAAAAGTATAAAAGAAGAAAAAAGAAGAGAGATAGAGAGAGAGAAAGAGAGAGAGAAAGAGAAAGAGAGAGAGAAAGAGAGCGAGAAAGAGAAAGAGAGAGAGAAAGAGAGAGAGAGAAAGAGAGAGAGAGAGAGAGAGAGAGAGAGAGAGAGAGAGAGAGAGAGAGAGAGAGAGAGAGACGAAGATGACGATGACGTAAACAAAAAAAAAGGAAAACGTAAAAATTGACAAAAATCTAATGATAAATTGAAGAAAATAAAATAAGGAAGGAGCGAACGGAAAATAAAATAAGAATAGGAAAGGAAAGAAAGATTGATTTATTTTTTACGGCCTATCAACTCTTTTCAGATTATTTAGAAGACATTGTGAATATTGAAACAAATGAAAATCATATTTTCTATGAGTTGCTGAAAAATTTCCAGTACAGCGAGAAAAGGATTAAAACATTCTATCTATCTATCTATCTATCTATCTATCTATCTATCTATCTATCTATCTATCTATCTATCGCAGCCTGTTCTTATCTATCTATCTATCTATCTATCTATCTATCTATCTATCTATCTATCTATCTATCACTGTTCATTTCTATTTATCTATCAGATTCTATCCATATCTATCTCGTGGTTTTCATCTCTCTCTCTCTCATTCTGTTCCTATCTATCTATCTATCTATCTATCTATCTATCTATCTATCACTGTTCATTTCTATTTATCTATCAGATTCTATCCATATCTATCTCGTGGTTTTCATCTCTCTCTCTCTCATTCTGTTCCTATCTATCTATCTATCTATCTATCTATCTATCTATCTATCTATCTATCGCAGCCTGTTCTTATCTATCTATCTATCTATCTATCTATCTATCTATCTATCTATCTATCTATCTATCTATCGCAGTCTGTTCTTATCTATCTATCTATCTATCTATCTATCTATCTATCTATCGCAGTCTGTTCTTATCTATCTATCTATCTATCTATCTATCTATCTATCTATCTATCTATCTATCTATCTATTCAAATACATAAAGAAAAAAAAGGAAAACGTAAAAATCGACAAAAACTAATGAAAAACTGAAAAAATAAAAAGAATGAGCGAAATAAAAACTAAAACTAAAATAAGAATAGGAAAGAAAAGAAATATTGATTTGTTTTTTACGGCTTATCAACCTATTCCAGGCTATTTAAAGCCAAAAAATATTTTTTAGATTGTAAGAATTTTTGTTTTTGAGGTAATAACAATCTTTATTAATGCAAGTTTTACTAATTAACCTATAGGTGGGGGAATAGGTGAGTTCATACTTTTTCAAAGGATATTTGGGCGGAAGTGAAGATCACGGACAGTAATGGAATTGTAAATCAGAGAGCAGATTTGAAATTCCGACTCATTTTCCATTTCACTACCCGCACATTCAAGTTTACAGCGCCTGCTCACCCTTCTTGGCTCAATGTTGCTTAACTTCGGTCATCGTACGAGAACCGGTGTAAGAAAGAAAGAAAGAAGGGCCGAAAGAAAGTAGGAAAGAAAATAAAATAAATAAATAAAAATAAATAAATAAATAAAAATAAATAAATAAAAGAGAAAGAAAGAAAAATAAAATAAAAAATAAAATAAAATAAAGAATAATAAAATAAATAAATAATGAAATAAAATAAAAATAAAGAAATAAAATAAAGAAAAAAATAAAAAAAAAAAATAAATAAATAAATAAAATAAAATAAATAAATAAAGAAAATAACATAAAGAAAGAAAAGAATATAACGAAAGAAAGAAAGAGCTATTGAGACGAAAGGAAGGAAAGAAACGAAGAAAAGATAAAACTAAAGCAAAGAAGACTAATAAAGGACTAACAAAATCGGAGGAATTATGCAGAGACAAAATGGCGGTAGACAAAGCCAGCGTCGCCATTATTATATCACCGAGCCTTTTCATAATCAAGTTATGAGTAAAACTTCATGCGAGAATCTGAAGTGGTTCAATAGGACGACATCTTTAAACCAAATATATAATTCTGGCTTGTTCGGTTTCTTCTTATATTTCCGTGTCTCTTGAAGATGTAGGTGATCATATCTCTCCACAACTTCTTTTCCTGTAGCTATAATTAAGGTTATTGTGATCAACAATTTGAACAAAGCCAGCACGCTTAAGCCCACAGCCACGATGACATGTGACTTCGTGCTAGAACAGCTATTGACGGCTCCCAAAGGGTTCCGTCTACCCAATTTCACTCACAAGGCTTGGGTATAGTTTTCAGACACCTTCCAAAAGTGCCGCACGCTGGGATCGACCCCTCCAGTTCGATAACATCAGGAAGTCTCCTTCCTGACAAATCGACCAGTTCGATAACCAGTTCGATAACATCAGGAAGTCTCCTTTCTGACAAATCGACCAGTTCGATAACATCAGGAAGTCTCCTGATGTCAAATAGACCATGGTGGGATTCGAACCCGGATATCATGGTCAGAATGGAAACGTTCTAACCACTCAGCCACTATTAAGTTGGCTCGTTTCGATGTCAAATTGGCAGCTGATCTAAAAAAATCACCCAGAATCTATTGTTAACTGGGGCAAGAAATGACTTGTTAGTTTTAACGCATTCAAAACGAAGCTGCTCTGTTTTACTCATCTGAGAGAATCCATTTTGCCTGATGCTAAACTCCAGGGGAGTGACACATTGCGCTTTCTCGTTGACATGAAATGGAAAGATTATATTGATTCATTTGCTAGGTTTGCTGCTAGAAAGTTTGGTTCTCTGTGTCGTATTAGAGCATTTTTCTCGCCAGCATCTATCTTACATATTTAGAAATCTACGATTCGTCCATGCTTTTAATATTTCTGTCGCATCTAATCGGGTGCTTCTTCTATGTGTTATAGTTTCTTGATAAAATACAAAGAAGTATCTGCAATGTTAATGGTCCTTACCCGGCATCTTGGCTTTAGCTACTTTCCAACCGCCGGAACGTAGCTTACAAGTTCTTTATCTATAAATACAGGGTGTCCCCAAAAATTTGACATCATTTTAAAAGCAATTATCTTGAAAACTGCTAAGTCTAGCTAAATGAAATTGGACAGTTTAGGCGTTGAACATCAGAAGTTTATTATGGGACCGATTTCATAAGTGTTCATTATGTGCACAGTCTGTGACACGGCAACACGTCAAGTCGGTAGTTAAGCTCTTGACAAACACGTTGTAGCATGTCTACGGTAACATTATTCAGTGCGAAAGTGATTCTCTGCTTGAGTTTATCAATGCTAGCAGAGAGAAGTGGGGTCATAGACCAGTCCCTTCACATATCCCCATAAAAAGAAATCACACGGGGGCAGGTCTGGTGATCGCGGCGGCCATTTCATCAGAAAATTGTCTTCATCTCCACCGCTCTCGATCCATCTCTCTGGCAGATTCTCATGGAGATAACAAAAATAAAACATTAAATATAAAATCTTCATCTGTTTCTATACATTCTTTGAAATTTGAAGTTATTTCAACATGAATTGCGAAAATTATTGTCCTGCGAAATGTTAAATTTATTTGGACACTGTACATTGATGGTAATTGCTCTGATGGTACGGAGATTTTATGAATTTATGCGCAGTACTGGATTGGCGGCTAGGTCTTATCATTTTGCAATTAAAATGGCGAAATGTGACCATCTGTCTATATATCTGAGATATGGTTTTATGTACACTATTTACATTATCCTCATCTTTCACGCCATATTTATTACATTTCGTTGTAGGCTCCGGCCTTCTTCAGGTGGTTGGAATGTCGAACTGAACCCTTTATTTCGCTCTAGTGTTCTAGTTACACGTGCCATGTTTAATGGATGTCAGTTATCAGTTAACTACTGTTAATTCTCTTCTTAACCAGGTATCGAACTCACACTCTTTGTGTCCTGTCACTGGATCTAACCAACGCCTTTATCCACGGTGCCATGTTTCCTTGAGGACATCTGTGTATGAATTTCTGGGTATTATAAACCTAATGTCTTCAGCCCATTTTTTACCAGTGCTCATATTGCAATTTTTGCTGTTATCATCTCGTGTTTTTACCAGAGCTCATATTGCAATTTTTGTTGTTATTATCGCTTTTCTCTGGCACTACTTATTACTGGTTCCCATATTTTATTGACCTTTTTTTTTTTTATAGCTAACAGTTTTTCTATCGCACTTCTCACCTTCAGAATTGTCATCCGACATTTTACTTTTCAACCAACTTCGATCTTCAAAAATTTAAATGCAATGTCAATCGTTATCTTCTGTTTTCTTAATTCATGTTGTCTCCCCTTAATAATGTTTATATTTTTTCATATAGCCTCTTGCATCTTAGTGGCTTTATTGTCTTGCTTGAGTGGGGGGAAACGATAAAAAATATATTGTTTAACGGCGTCGGATTCCGAACATTTACTTTCTAGTCAGTGACGGAGGATAAGCGGAAAGGGATGTTTTTGGACTGTTTTATTTACTTGGCCTTGTGCCAGATGAAGTCAAATTATCACTCTATATATCTTTCGATCTGAATAGACTTATGTGCTTAATCAAGCTTTTAAATTAAACGGATCCCCATCGCTTATTCCTCTCAGGGCGTGTACCGCATCAAAAAGTTTTACGAAGCGAACAGAAGTTGATACCGTTGAGACTAATTTGTCAATTTTTCATTTCTCTAGAATGTGTTTAACAATATATATCATGTCATTTTTACGGACTTTTTATATGTGTTTTTGGCGTAATGAATCACTGAAGAGGGACGGTAATGCAAAAAATATGCTCCCCTAAGATTTTCGGTGTAATATTGCTCGATCATAAACTAAAATAATAATAATAATGATACTGGAAAATTTGCAACGTCTACGGGAAGGAAACTGAAAGAAACCGGTATGAACACCATCCAGACCCGGTTACAAAGATATGACCTGTTAAAATTCTATAGAATACACAATACACACTGACAGAACAATCAAAGCCAACCGCCCAGACATTGTTATTAAAGATCACAAACAAAATATGTGCCTCCTTATTGATATGGCAGTCCCTACAGACTGCAATGTATCTTTGAAGATATTCAAAAAGCTGTCAAAATACAAGGACGTTGAAATAGAAATCTCAAAAATGTGGCACATGGGAACTTGGCTTGTAAATAACAGTTTGTCGTTACTTTGAGCTTATTCAAACAGCAAGGGCGGGCCATTATTGTGGTTTCGTATATGTGTTGTTTGATTTAATAAAATTGTCATCTTTGATAATGGCTTATGTTAGCGGAAAACTTAGATTGGATTCAAACATGTGTCAATATGGTGTTTTCCTTTCGTCTTTCAATGATAATGTGATTAAGCTTATCAAACAATACGAAAGGAACTTACTTAAAATAAATAGGCAAAACTTGTCTATATTATTTAATGAAACATGCATTAATGAAAAATTGCTACCGAAATATACACAATATATATATATATATATATATATATATATATATATATATATGTGTGTGTGTGTGTATGTGTGTGTGTGTTTGGTAGATATTTGGTGGATAAACTTTGATATTTTATGTATATGGTAATGGCGTCTTACAAGTTTAATTATCGTCAATGTTTTCGCAATAAACATTTCAAGATGTAATTATATTAATATCACCAAAGTAAGACGTTTTTAAAACCAAAAATAAATCTTGATAATAACTTCTTTGTGGAAAGTAAGGATTTAATATTCTAGCATAATGAAATACCGAAATCTTTTGAATAAATCAAAATATAGACAGTGTTATTTATAAATAAAAAGACATATCCCACAGAATTCTGTATTTTAACACAATATCCCACTTATCAGAATACCTGATTATTTTATCCTTTTACATATTAAATAGGCTTCACATTAAATAGGCTTCACATTAAATAGGCTTCACATTAAATAGGTTTCACAAAGAATGATGACGATTACAACCTTTTACCCATTGGTATTGTGTAATTTTCTATTCATTCAACTTATACAAAAATCGCATCACTTTTTGTTACTTCCCATCTATCTATCTATCTATCTATCTATCTATCTATCTATCTATCTATCTATCTATCTATCTATCTATCTCAGAGTGTCCCTTATCTATCTATCTATCTATCTATGTTTTAATATTGTTTTCATTCTTACAGACATTTTTCTTAATGCTGGGCCACAAGATCTAGAGCCTGTAGGTAATTTCGTTGAATTGTTATTTACTGGAGCTGTACGGGGAACTGACCATTTTCCAGCATCTTTAGCGATGGATCGTATGCACGATCTCCACTTGAGTTTGAATCCCAATAGGCGCTCAAGGGCCTCATTGAGGTAACATCCACTCACCGTGATTGCTGATGGTTCAGGGTCCGCACGGCGATGATGCACGGTCACTAGTTAGGTTTTTGGGACATTGAATGAAACCAAGCAGTTTTTTCTCCACTGAGCTGTAAGAGCTCGGTCATAGGAGAGATCAGCTGCCAACCTCTGGTCATTTAGAGTTTTGGAGGTGCCCCCATATACCGTTGTATCATCAGTATAGATATTCAGAGATGATCTTACGCAGATCTTTCTAAAATAAAAAGAAGGTTAGGCCGAAATATGCATATTAAATGACGTTTGATTTTCTTTCAAAGCCCCAGTCGAATGAAATACTGATCACATGACCGACTTTAAAGAGGAAATTCTACTTGTACATGGAAATAGTTACAAGATAGTTCTCCATTGGGACGCCAAGGACCTCAGAAATTGACCCTGACCCATTCCTCATAGTGAAATGGGGTATGTCCCGCTTTGGAAGATGCCTCTGTCCTGTAGCTGAGCTTCAATCAGTTATGCGTGATACACGCTTAGGCGATCATGTATCCTTCGATACATGACTAACGAGACAGATTTTTTCCCGCTATATGTTGCCATTTCTTTCTGTGGTAGACCAGTTGCCATCCAAGGCTATAGAACCCGGTCTGCTCTGCTATTTACCCATAGCAGGGGGAGGAAGAAGAGGATTCATAGCTTTCCCAACGGTATTAGCACGTAAATGAATGTAATATATTTGACTGGAATTCGAACTCTGCTCTCCAATTCTTTAATCCGAGCCGTTATCCATTACTCCACCTACAGAGTATTGATAAATCGTGAATTTTTCACGTAAATAAGGTTCTCATGTTCAGTACTTGTCATGCATTTTTTCAGTCTTAACGAAGGTTTTCTACTTAACGTGTATTGTGTGCAGTGTCAACATCTTGATTAGGCTTTATTTTCTCTTCCAGTTACACGCGATATCCATTTCAGCTTTTGTTACTATCTATAGTCCTCTAAGTGATGTGATTTCTGCTATTTAGTACCATTCTTTGTTTGTGATTCTGTAGCGCCAGACCATAAGCTTCGAAGAAGTGTCGTTTTCTCTTAGATCCATACTTGAAACCATTTTTAACCCTTGATATGAGGAAGCGGTTGAATAGAGCTGGCAGTTTAGATATTTCTGAACGGACTTGGAGCCATGCATGACATCCATATGAAAGTCTTGATCTGATCAAGTGATTTGACCATTGATCCGAGAAAGTGTTTGCATACAGCTGACAGTTTAGATATTTCTGAACGGACTGGGAGCCATGCATGACATCCATATGAAAGTCTTGATTTGATCAAGTGATTTGACCATTGATCCGAGAAAGTGGTTGTATACAGCTGGCAGTTTAGATATTTCTGAATGGACTGGGAGCCATGCATGACATCCATATGAAAGTCTTGATTTGATCAAGTGATTTGACCATTGATCCGAGAAAGTGGTTGCATACAGCTGAGAGTTTAGATATTTCTGAACGGACTGGGAGCCATGCATGACATCCATATGAAAGTCTTGATCTGATCAAGTGATTTGACCATTGATCCGAGAAAGTGGTTGTATGCAGCTGGCAGTTTAGATATTTCTGAATGGACTGGGAGCCATGCATGACATCCATATGAAAGTCTTGATTTGATCAAGTGATTTGACCATTGATCCGAGAAAGTGGTTGCATACAGCTGAGAGTTTAGATATTTCTGAACGGACTGGGAGCCATGCATGACATCCATATGAAAGTCTTGATCTGATCAAGTGATTTGACCATTGATCCGAGAAAGTGGTTGTATACAGCTGGCAGTTTAGATATTTCTGAATGTACTAGGAGCCATGCATGACATCCATATGAAAGTCTTGATCTGATCAAGTGATTTGACCATTGATCCGAGAAAGTGTTTGAATACAGCTGACAGTTTAGATATTTCTGAACGGACTGGGAGCCATGCATGACATCCATATGAAAGTCTTGATTTGATCAAATGATTTGACCATTGATCCGAGAAAGTGGTTGTATACAGCTGGCAGTTTAGATATTTCTGAATGGACTGGGAGCCATGCATGACATCCATATGAAAGTCTTGATTTGATCAAGTGATTTGACCATTGATCCGAGAAAGTGGTTGCATACAGCTGAGAGTTTAGATATTTCTGAACGGACTGGGAGCCATGCATGACATCCATATGAAAGTCTTGATCTGATCAAGTGATTTGACCATTGATCCGAGAAAGTGGTTGTATGCAGCTGGCAGTTTAGATATTTCTGAATGGACTGGGAGCCATGCATGACATCCATATGAAAGTCTTGATTTGATCAAGTGATTTGACCATTGATCCGAGAAAGTGGTTGCATAAAGCTGACAGTTTAGATATTTCGGAACGGACTTGGAGCCATGCATGACATCCATATAAAAGTCTTGATCTGATCAAATGATTTGACCATTGATCCGAGAAAGTGGTTGTATACAGCTGGCAGTTTAGATATTTCTGAACGGATTGGGAGCCATGCATGACATCCATATGAAAGTCTTGATTTGATCAAGTGATTTGACCATTGATCCGAGAAAGTGGTTGCATACAGCTGACAGTTTAGATATTTCTGAACGGACTGGGAGCTATGCATGACATCCATATGAAAGTCTTGATTTGATCAAGTGATTTGACCATTGATCCGAGAAAGTGGTTGCATACAGCTGACAGTTTAGATATTTCGGAACGGACTGGGAGCCATGAATGACATCCATATGAAAGTCTTGATTTGATCAAGTGATTTGACCATTGATCCGAGAAAGTGGTTGCATACAGCTGACAGTTTAGATATTTCTGAACGGACTGGGAGCCATGCATGACATCCATATGAAAGTCTTGATTTGATCAAGTGATTTGACCATTGATCAGAGAAAGTGTTTGCATACAGCTGACAGTTTAGATATTTCTGAACGGACTGGGAGCCATGCATGGCATCCATATGAAAGTCTTGATTTGATCAAGTGATTTGACCATTGATCAGAGAAAGTGGTTGTATACAGCTGGCAGTTTAGATATTTCTGAACGGACTTGGAGCCATGCATGACATCCATGTAAAAGTCTTGATCTGATCAAATGATTTGACCATTGATCCGAGAAAGTGGTTGCATACAGTGACAGTTTAGATATTTCTGAACGGACTGGGAGCCATGCATGACATCCATATGAAAGTCTTGATTTGATCAAGTGATTTGACCATTGATCCGAGAAAGTGGTTGCATACAGCTGACAGTTTAGATATTTCTGAACGGACTGGGAGCCATGCATGGCATCCATATGAAAGTCTTGATTTGATCAAGTGATTTGACCATTGATCAGAGAAAGTGGTTGTATACAGCTGGCAGTTTAGATATTTCTGAACGGACTGGGAGCCATGCATGACATCCATATGAAAGTCTTGATTTGATCGAGTGATTTGACCATTGATCCGAGAAAGTGGTTGCATAAAGCTGACAGTTTAGATATTTCTGAACGGACTGGGAGCCATGCATGACATCCATATGAAAGTCTTGATTTGATCAAGTGATTTGACCATTGATCCGAGAAAGTGGTTGCATAAAGCTGACAGTTTAGATATTTCTGAACGGACTGGGAGCCATGCATGACATTCCATATGAAAGTCTTGATTTGATCAAGTGATTTGACCATTGATCCGAGAAAGTGGTTGCATACAGCTGACAGTATAGATATTTCTGAACGGACTGGGAGCCATGCATGACATCCATATGAAAGTCTTGATTTGATCAAGTGATTTGACCATTGATCCGAGAAAGTGGTTGCATACAGCTGACAGTTTAGATATTTCTGAACGGACTGGGAGCCATGCATGGCATCCATATGAAAGTCTTGATTTGATCAAGTGATTTGACCATTGATCCGAGAAAGTGGTTGTATACAGCTGGCAGTTTACATATTTCTGAATGGACTGGGAGCCATGCATGACATCCATATGAAAGTCTTGATTTGATCAAGTGATTTGACCATTGATCAGAGAAAGTGGTTGTATACAGCTGGCAGTTTAGATATTTCTGAACGGACTGGGAGCCATGCATGACATCCATATGAAAGTCTTGATTTGATCGAGTGATTTGACCATTGATCCGAGAAAGTGGTTGCATACAGCTGACAGTTTAGATATTTCTGAACGGACTGGGAGCCATGCATGACATCCATATGAAAGTCTTGATTTGATCAAGTGATTTGACCATTGATCCGAGAAAGTGGTTGCATAAAGCTGACAGTTTAGATATTTCTGAACGGACTGGGAGCCATGCATGACATCCATATGAAAGTCTTGATTTGATCAAGTGATTTGACCATTGATCCGAGAAAGTGGTTGTATACAGCTGGCAGTTTAGATATTTCTGAACGGACTGGGAGTCATGCATGACATCCATATGAAAGTCTTGATTTGATCAAGTGATTTGACCATTGATCCGAGAAAGTGGTTGCATACAGCTGAGAGTTTAGATATTTCTGAACGGACTGGGAGCCATGCATGACATCCATATGAAAGTCTTGATCTGATCAAGTGATTTGACCATTGATCCGAGAAAGTGGTTGTATACAGCTGGCAGTTTAGATATTTCTGAATGTACTAGGAGCCATGCATGACATCCATATGAAAGTCTTGATCTGATCAAGTGATTTGACCATTGATCCGAGAAAGTGTTTGAATACAGCTGACAGTTTAGATATTTCTGAACGGACTGGGAGCCATGCATGACATCCATATGAAAGTCTTGATTTGATCAAATGATTTGACCATTGATCCGAGAAAGTGGTTGTATACAGCTGGCAGTTTAGATATTTCTGAATGGACTGGGAGCCATGCATGACATCCATATGAAAGTCTTGATTTGATCAAGTGATTTGACCATTGATCCGAGAAAGTGGTTGCATACAGCTGAGAGTTTAGATATTTCTGAACGGACTGGGAGCCATGCATGACATCCATATGAAAGTCTTGATCTGATCAAGTGATTTGACCATTGATCCGAGAAAGTGGTTGTATGCAGCTGGCAGTTTAGATATTTCTGAATGGACTGGGAGCCATGCATGACATCCATATGAAAGTCTTGATTTGATCAAGTGATTTGACCATTGATCCGAGAAAGTGGTTGCATAAAGCTGACAGTTTAGATATTTCGGAACGGACTTGGAGCCATGCATGACATCCATATAAAAGTCTTGATCTGATCAAATGATTTGACCATTGATCCGAGAAAGTGGTTGTATACAGCTGGCAGTTTAGATATTTCTGAACGGATTGGGAGCCATGCATGACATCCATATGAAAGTCTTGATTTGATCAAGTGATTTGACCATTGATCCGAGAAAGTGGTTGCATACAGCTGACAGTTTAGATATTTCTGAACGGACTGGGAGCTATGCATGACATCCATATGAAAGTCTTGATTTGATCAAGTGATTTGACCATTGATCCGAGAAAGTGGTTGCATACAGCTGACAGTTTAGATATTTCGGAACGGACTGGGAGCCATGAATGACATCCATATGAAAGTCTTGATTTGATCAAGTGATTTGACCATTGATCCGAGAAAGTGGTTGCATACAGCTGACAGTTTAGATATTTCTGAACGGACTGGGAGCCATGCATGATATCCATATGAAAGTCTTGATTTGATCAAGTGATTTGACCATTGATCAGAGAAAGTGTTTGCATACAGCTGACAGTTTGGATATTTCTGAACGGACTGGGAGCCATGCATGGCATCCATATGAAAGTCTTGATTTGATCAAGTGATTTGACCATTGATCAGAGAAAGTGGTTGTATACAGCTGGCAGTTTAGATATTTCTGAACGGACTTGGAGCCATGCATGACATCCATGTAAAAGTCTTGATCTGATCAAATGATTTGACCATTGATCCGAGAAAGTGGTTGCATACAGTGACAGTTTAGATATTTCTGAACGGACTGGGAGCCATGCATGACATCCATATGAAAGTCTTGATTTGATCAAGTGATTTGACCATTGATCCGAGAAAGTGGTTGCATACAGCTGACAGTTTAGATATTTCTGAACGGACTGGGAGCCATGCATGGCATCCATATGAAAGTCTTGATTTGATCAAGTGATTTGACCATTGATCAGAGAAAGTGGTTGTATACAGCTGGCAGTTTAGATATTTCTGAACGGACTGGGAGCCATGCATGACATCCATATGAAAGTCTTGATTTGATCGAGTGATTTGACCATTGATCCGAGAAAGTGGTTGCATAAAGCTGACAGTTTAGATATTTCTGAACGGACTGGGAGCCATGCATGACATCCATATGAAAGTCTTGATTTGATCAAGTGATTTGACCATTGATCCGAGAAAGTGGTTGCATAAAGCTGACAGTTTAGATATTTCTGAACGGACTGGGAGCCATGCATGACATCCATATGAAAGTCTTGATTTGATCAAGTGATTTGACCATTGATCCGAGAAAGTGGTTGCATACAGCTGACAGTATAGATATTTCTGAACGGACTGGGAGCCATGCATGACATCCATATGAAAGTCTTGATTTGATCAAGTGATTTGACCATTGATCCGAGAAAGTGGTTGCATACAGCTGACAGTTTAGATATTTCTGAACGGACTGGGAGCCATGCATGGCATCCATATGAAAGTCTTGATTTGATCAAGTGATTTGACCATTGATCCGAGAAAGTGGTTGTATACAGCTGGCAGTTTACATATTTCTGAATGGACTGGGAGCCATGCATGACATCCATATGAAAGTCTTGATTTGATCAAGTGATTTGACCATTGATCAGAGAAAGTGGTTGTATACAGCTGGCAGTTTAGATATTTCTGAACGGACTGGGAGCCATGCATGACATCCATATGAAAGTCTTGATTTGATCGAGTGATTTGACCATTGATCCGAGAAAGTGGTTGCATACAGCTGACAGTTTAGATATTTCTGAACGGACTGGGAGCCATGCATGACATCCATATGAAAGTCTTGATTTGATCAAGTGATTTGACCATTGATCCGAGAAAGTGGTTGCATAAAGCTGACAGTTTAGATATTTCTGAACGGACTGGGAGCCATGCATGACATCCATATGAAAGTCTTGATTTGATCAAGTGATTTGACCATTGATCCGAGAAAGTGGTTGTATACAGCTGGCAGTTTAGATATTTCTGAACGGACTGGGAGTCATGCATGACATCCATATGAAAGTCTTGATTTGATCGAGTGATTTGACCATTGATCCGAGAAAGTGGTTGCATAAAGCTGACAGTTTAGATATTTCTGAACGGACTGGGAGCCATGCATGACATCCATATGAAAGTCTTGATTTGATCAAGTGATTTGACCATTGATCCGAGAAAGTGGTTGCATAAAGCTGACAGTTTAGATATTTCTGAACGGACTGGGAGCCATGCATGACATCCATATGAAAGTCTTGATTTGATCAAGTGATTTGACCATTGATCCGAGAAAGTGGTTGCATACAGCTGACAGTTTAGATATTTCGGAACGGACTGGGAGCCATGCATGACATCCATATGAAAGTCTTGATTTGATCAAGTGATTTGACCATTGATCCGAGAAAGTGGTTGCATAAAGTTGACAGTTTAGATATTTCGGAACGGACTGGGAGGCATGCATGACATCCATATGAAAGTCTTGATTTGATCAAGTGATTTGACCATTGATCCGAGAAAGTGGTTGCATACAGCTGACAGTTTAGATATTTCTGAACGGACTGGGAGCCATGCATGACATCCATATGAAAGTCTTGATTTGATCAAGTGATTTGACCATTGATCCGAGAAAGTGGTTGCATAAAGCTGACAGTTTAGATATTTCGGAACGGACTGGGAGGCATGCATGACATCCATATGAACGTCTTGATCTGATCAAGTGATTTGACCATTGATCCGAGAAAGTGGTTGCATACAGCTGACAGTTTAGATATTTCGGAACGGACTGGGAGGCATGCATGACATCCATATGAAAGTCTTCATTTGATCAAGTGATTTGACCATTGATCCGAGAAAGTGGTTGTATACAGCTGGCAGTTTAGATATTTCTGAATGGACTGGGAGCCATGCATGACATCCATATGAAAGTCTTGATTTGATCAAGTGATTTGACCATTGATCCGAGAAAGTGGTTGCATAAAGCTGACAGTTTAGATATTTCGGAACGGACTGGGAGCCATGCATGACATCCATATGAACGTCTTGATCTGATCAAGTGATTTGACCATTGATCCGAGAAAGTGTTTGTATACAGCTGACAGTTTAGATATTTCTGAACGGACTGGGAGCCATGCATGACATCCATATGAAAGTCTTGATCCGATCAAGTGATTTGACCATTGATCCGAGAAAGTGGTTGCATACAGCTGACAGTTTAGATATTTCTGAATGGACTGGGAGCCATGCATGACATCCATATGAAAGTCTTGATCTGATCAAGTGATTTGACCATTGATCCGAGAAAGTAGTTGCATACAGCTGACAGTTTAGATATTTCGGAACGGACTGGGAGCCATGCATGACATCCATATGAACGTCTTGATCTGATCAAGTGATTTGACCATTGATCCGAGAAAGTGTTTGTATACAGCTGACAGTTTAGATATTTCTGAACGGACTGGGAGCCATGCATGACATCCATATGAAAGTCTTGATCTGATCAAGTGATTTGACCATTGATCCGAGAAAGTGGTTGCATACAGCTGACAGTTTAGATATTTCTGAACGAACTGGGAGCCATGCATGACATCCATATGAAAGTCTTGATCTGATCAAATGATTTGACCATTGATCCGAGAAAGTGGTTGCATACAGGTGACAGTTTAGATATGTCGGAACGGACTTGGAGCCATGCATGACATCCATATGAAAGTCTTGATTTGATCAAGTGATTTGACCATTGATCCGAGAAAGTGGTTGCATACAGCTGACAGTTTAGATATTTCTGAACGGACTGGGAGCCATGCATGGCATCCATATGAAAGTCTTGATTTGATCAAGTGATTTGACCATTGATCCGAGAAAGTGGTTGTATACAGCTGGCAGTTTAGATATTTCTGAATGGACTGGGAGCCATGCATGACATCCATATGAAAGTCTTGATTTGATCAAGTGATTTGACCATTGATCCGAGAAAGTGGTTGCATAAAGCTGACAGTTTAGATATTTCGGAACGGACTGGGAGCCTTGCATGACATCCATATGAACGTCTTGATCTGATCAAGTGATTTGACCATTGATCCGAGAAAGTGTTTGTATACAGCTGACAGTTTAGATATTTCTGAACGGACTGGGAGCCATGCATGACATCCATATGAAAGTCTTGATCCGATCAAGTGATTTGACCATTGATCCGAGAAAGTGGTTGCATACAGCTGACAGTTTAGATATTTCTGAATGGACTGGGAGCCATGCATGACATCCATATGAAAGTCTTGATCTGATCAAGTGATTTGACCATTGATCCGAGAAAGTAGTTGCATACAGCTGACAGTTTAGATATTTCGGAACGGACTGGGAGCCATGCATGACATCCATATGAACGTCTTGATCTGATCAAGTGATTTGACCATTGATCCGAGAAAGTGTTTGTATACAGCTGACAGTTTAGATATTTCTGAACGGACTGGGAGCCATGCATGACATCCATATGAACGTCTTGATCTGATCAAGTGATTTGACCATTGATCCGAGAAAGTGTTTGTATACAGCTGACAGTTTAGATATTTCGGAACGGACTGGGAGCCATGCATGACATCCATATGAACGTCTTGATCTGATCAAGTGATTTGACCATTGATCCGAGAAAGTGGTTGCATACAGCTGACAGTTTAGATATTTCTGAATGGACTGGGAGCCATGCATGACATCCATATGAAAGTCTTGATTTGATCAAATGATTTGACCATTGATCCGAGAAAGTGGTTGAAAACACCTGACAGTTTAGATATTTCGGAACGGACTTGGAGCCATGCATGACATCCATATGAAAGTCTTGATTTGATCAAATGATTTGACAATTGATCCGAGAAAGTGGTTGCATACAGCTGACAGTTTAGATATTTCTGAACGGACTGGGAGCCATGCATGGCATCCATATGAAAGTCTTGATTTGATCAAGTGATTTGACCATTGATCCGAGAAAGTGGTTGCATACAGCTGACAGTTTAGATATTTCGGAACGGACTTGGAGCCATGCATGATATCCATATGAAAGTCTTGATTTGATCAAGTGATTTGACCATTGATCCGAGAAAGTGGTTGCATAAAGCTGACAGTTTAGATATTTCGGAACGGACTTGGAGCCATGCATGACATCCATATAAAAGTCTTGATCTGATCAAATGATTTGACCATTGATCCGAGAAAGTGGTTGCATACAGCTGACAGTTTAGATATTTCGGAACGGACTGGGTGCCATGACATCCATATGAAAGTCTTGATCTGATCAAGTGATTTGACCATTGATCCGAGAAAGTGGTTGTATACAGCTGACAGTTTAGATATTTCTTAACGGACTGGGAGCCATGCATGACATCCATATGAAAGTCTTGATTTGATCAAGTGATTTGACCATTGATCCGAGAAAGTGGTTGAATACAACTGACAGTTTAGATATTTTGGAACGGATTTGGAGCCATGCATGACATCCATATGAAAGTCTTGATTTGATCAAGTGATTTGACCATTGATCCGAGAAAATGGTTGCATAAAGCTGACAGTTTAGATATTTCGGAACGGACTTGGAGCCATGCATGACATCCATATGAAAGTCTTGATTTGATCAAATGATTTGACCATTGATCCGAGAAAGTGGTTGCATACAGTGACAGTTTAGATATTTCTGAACGGACTGGGAGCCATGCATGACATCCATATGAAAGTCTTGATTTGATCAAGTGATTTGACCATTGATCCGAGAAAGTGGTTGCATAAAGCTGACAGTTTAGATATTTCTGAACGGACTGGGAGCCATGCATGACATCCATATGAAAGTCTTGATTTGATCAAGTGATTTGACCATTGATCCGAGAAAGTGGTTGCATAAAGCTGACAGTTTAGATATTTCTGAATCGACTGGGAGCCATGCATGGCATCCATATGAAAGTCTTGATCTGATCAAATGATTTGACCATTGATCCGAGAAAGTGGTTGTATACAGCTGACAGTTTAGATATTTCGGAACGGACTGGGAGCCATGCATGACATCCATATGAAAGTCTTGATTTGATCAAGTGATTTGACCATTGATCCGAGAAAGTGGTTGCATACAGCTGACAGTTTAGATATTTCTGAACGGACTTGGAGCCATGCATGACATCCATATAAAAGTCTTGATCTGATCAAATGATTTGACCATTGATCCGAGAAAGTGGTTGTATACAGCTGACAGTTTAGATATTTCTTAACGGACTGGGAGCCATGCATGACATCCATATGAAAGTCTTGATTTGATCAAGTGATTTGACCATTGATCCGAGAAAGTGGTTGCATACAGCTGACAGTTTAGATATTTCTGAACGGACTGGGAGCCATGCATGACATCCATATGAAAGTCTTGATTTGATCAAGTGATTTGACCATTGATCCGAGAAAGTGGTTGCATAAAGCTGACAGTTTAGATATTTCGGAACGGACTTGGAGCCATGCATGACATCCATATAAAAGTCTTGATCTGATCAAATGATTTGACCATTGATCCGAGAAAGTGGTTGTATACAGCTGACAGTTTAGATATTTCTTAACGGACTGGGAGCCATGCATGACATCCATATGAAAGTCTTGATTTGATCAAGTGATTTGACCATTGATCCGAGAAAGTGGTTGCATACAGCTGACAGTTTAGATATTTCTGAACGGACTGGGAGCCATGCATGACATCCATATGAAAGTCTTGATTTGATCAAGTGATTTGACCATTGATCCGAGAAAGTGGTTGCATAAAGCTGACAGTTTAGATATTTCGGAACGGACTTGGAGCCATGCATGACATCCATATAAAAGTCTTGATCTGATCAAATGATTTGACCATTGATCCGAGAAAGTGGTTGTATACAGCTGACAGTTTAGATATTTCTTAACGGACTGGGAGCCATGCATGACATCCATATGAAAGTCTTGATTTGATCAAGTGATTTGACCATTGATCCGAGAAAGTGGTTGCATACAGCTGACAGTTTAGATATTTCTGAACGGACTGGGAGCCATGCATGACATCCATATGAAAGTCTTGATTTGATCAAGTGATTTGACCATTGATCCGAGAAAGTGGTTGCATACAGCTGACAGTTTAGATATTTCTGAATCGACTGGGAGCCATGCATGGCATCCATATGAAAGTCTTGATTTGATCAAGTGATTTGACCATTGATCAGAGAAAGTGGTTGTATACAGCTGACAGTTTAGATATGTCGGAACGGACTTGGAGCCATGCATGACATCCATATGAAAGTCTTGATTTGATCAAGTGATTTGACCATTGATCCGAGAAAATGGTTGCATAAAGCTGACAGTTTAGATATTTCGGAACGGACTTGGAGCCATGGATGACATCCATATGAAAGTCTTGATTTGATCAAGTGATTTGACCATTGATCCGAGAAAGTGGTTGTATACAGCTGGCAGTTTAGATATTTCTGAACGGACTGGGAGCCATGCATGACATCCATATGAAAGTCTTGATTTGATCAAATGATTTGACCATTGATCCGAGAAAGTGGTTGTATACAGCTGGCAGTTTAGATATTTCTGAACGGACTGGGAGCCATGCATGATATCCATATGAAAGTCTTGATTTGATCAAGTGATTTGACCATTGATCCGAGAAAGTGGTTGAATACAACTGACAGTTTAGATATTTTGGAACGGATTTGGAGCCAAGCATGACATCCATATGAAAGTCTTGATTTGATCAAGTGATTTGACCATTGATCCGAGAAAGTGGTTGTATACAGCTGGCAGTTTAGATATTTCTGAACGCACTGGGAGCCATGCATGACATCCATATGAAAGTCTTGATTTGATCAAGTGATTTGACCATTGATCCGAGAAAGTGGTTGCATAAAGCTGACAGTTTAGATATTTCGGAACGGACTTGGAGCCATGCATGACATCCATATAAAAGTCTTGATCTGATCAAATGATTTGACCATTGATCCGAGAAAGTGGTTGCATACAGCTGACAGTTTAGATATTTCGGAACGGACTGGGAGCCATGCATGACATCCATATGAAAGTCTTGATTTGATCAAGTGATTTGACCATTGATCCGAGAAAGTGGTTGCATACAGCTGACAGTTTAGATATTTCTGAACGGACTGGGAGCCATGCATGACATCCATATGAAAGTCTTGATTTGATCAAGTGATTTGACCATTGATCCGAGAAAGTGGTTGCATAAAGCTGACAGTTTAGATATTTCGGAACGGACTTGGAGCCATGCATGACATCCATATGAAAGTCTTGATTTGATCAAGTGATTTGACCATTGATCAGAGAAAGTGGTTGCATACAGCTGACAGTTTAGATATTTCTGAACGGACTGGGAGCCATGCATGACATCCATATGAAAGTCTTGATTTGATCAAGTGATTTGACCATTGATCAGAGAAAGTGGTTGTATACAGCTGGCAGTTTAGATATTTCTGAATGGACTGGTAGCCATGCATGACATCCATATGAAAGTCTTGATTTGATCAAGTGATTTGACCATTAATCCGAGAAAGTGGTTGCATAAAGCTGACAGTTTAGATATTTCGGAACGGACTTGGAGCCATGCATGACATCCATATAAAAGTCTTGATCTGGTTAAATGATTTGACCATTTATCCGAGAAAGTGGTTGTATACAGCTGACAGTTTAGATATTTCGGAACGGACTGGGAGCCATGCATGACATCCATAGGATCGTCTTGATCTGATCAAGTGATTTGACCATTGATCCGAGAAAGTGGTTGTATACAGCTGGCAGTTTAGATATTTCTGAACGGACTGGAAGCCATGCATGACATCCATATGAAAGTCTTGATCTGATCAAGTGATTTGACCATTGATCCGAGAAAGTAGTTGCATACAGCTGACAGTTTAGATATTTCGGAACGGACTTGGAGCCATGCATGATATCCATATGAAAGTCTTGATTTGATCAAGTGATTTGACCATTGATCCGAGAAAGTGGTTGTATACAGCTGGCAGTTTAGATATTTCTGAACGGACTGGGAGCCATGCATGACATCCATATGAAAGTCTTGATTTGATCAAATGATTTGACCAATGATCCGAGAAAGTGGTTGTATACAGCTGGCAGTTTAGATATTTCTGAATGGACTGGAAGCCATGCATGACATCCATATGAAAGTCTTGATTTGATCAAATGATTTGACCATTGATCCGAGAAAGTGGTTGAAAACACCTGACAGTTTAGATATTTCGGAACGGACTTGGAGCCATGCATGACATCCATATGAAAGTCTTGATTTGATCAAATGATTTGACAATTGATCCGAGAAAGTGGTTGCATACAGCTGACAGTTTAGATATTTCTGAACGGACTGGGAGCCATGCATGGCATCCATATGAAAGTCTTGATTTGATCAAGTGATTTGACCATTGATCCGAGAAAGTGGTTGCATACAGCTGACAGTTTAGATATTTCGGAACGGACTTGGAGCCATGCATGATATCCATATGAAAGTCTTGATTTGATCAAGTGATTTGACCATTGATCCGAGAAAGTGGTTGCATAAAGCTGACAGTTTAGATATTTCGGAACGGACTTGGAGCCATGCATGACATCCATATAAAAGTCTTGATCTGATCAAATGATTTGACCATTGATCCGAGAAAGTGGTTGCATACAGCTGACAGTTTAGATATTTCGGAACGGACTGGGTGCCATGACATCCATATGAAAGTCTTGATCTGATCAAGTGATTTGACCATTGATCCGAGAAAGTGGTTGTATACAGCTGACAGTTTAGATATTTCTTAACGGACTGGGAGCCATGCATGACATCCATATGAAAGTATTGATTTGATCAAGTGATTTGACCATTGATCCGAGAAAGTGGTTGAATACAACTGACAGTTTAGATATTTTGGAACGGATTTGGAGCCATGCATGACATCCATATGAAAGTCTTGATTTGATCAAGTGATTTGACCATTGATCCGAGAAAATGGTTGCATAAAGCTGACAGTTTAGATATTTCGGAACGGACTTGGAGCCATGCATGACATCCATATGAAAGTCTTGATTTGATCAAATGATTTGACCATTGATCCGAGAAAGTGGTTGCATACAGTGACAGTTTAGATATTTCTGAACGGACTGGGAGCCATGCATGACATCCATATGAAAGTCTTGATTTGATCAAGTGATTTGACCATTGATCCGAGAAAGTGGTTGCATAAAGCTGACAGTTTAGATATTTCTGAACGGACTGGGAGCCATGCATGACATCCATATGAAAGTCTTGATTTGATCAAGTGATTTGACCATTGATCCGAGAAAGTGGTTGCATAAAGCTGACAGTTTAGATATTTCTGAATCGACTGGGAGCCATGCATGGCATCCATATGAAAGTCTTGATCTGATCAAATGATTTGACCATTGATCCGAGAAAGTGGTTGTATACAGCTGACAGTTTAGATATTTCGGAACGGACTGGGAGCCATGCATGACATCCATATGAAAGTCTTGATTTGATCAAGTGATTTGACCATTGATCCGAGAAAGTGGTTGCATACAGCTGACAGTTTAGATATTTCTGAACGGACTTGGAGCCATGCATGACATCCATATAAAAGTCTTGATCTGATCAAATGATTTGACCATTGATCCGAGAAAGTGGTTGTATACAGCTGACAGTTTAGATATTTCTTAACGGACTGGGAGCCATGCATGACATCCATATGAAAGTCTTGATTTGATCAAGTGATTTGACCATTGATCCGAGAAAGTGGTTGCATACAGCTGACAGTTTAGATATTTCTGAACGGACTGGGAGCCATGCATGACATCCATATGAAAGTCTTGATTTGATCAAGTGATTTGACCATTGATCCGAGAAAGTGGTTGCATAAAGCTGACAGTTTAGATATTTCGGAACGGACTTGGAGCCATGCATGACATCCATATAAAAGTCTTGATCTGATCAAATGATTTGACCATTGATCCGAGAAAGTGGTTGTATACAGCTGACAGTTTAGATATTTCTTAACGGACTGGGAGCCATGCATGACATCCATATGAAAGTCTTGATTTGATCAAGTGATTTGACCATTGATCCGAGAAAGTGGTTGCATACAGCTGACAGTTTAGATATTTCTGAACGGACTGGGAGCCATGCATGACATCCATATGAAAGTCTTGATTTGATCAAGTGATTTGACCATTGATCCGAGAAAGTGGTTGCATAAAGCTGACAGTTTAGATATTTCGGAACGGACTTGGAGCCATGCATGACATCCATATAAAAGTCTTGATCTGATCAAATGATTTGACCATTGATCCGAGAAAGTGGTTGTATACAGCTGACAGTTTAGATATTTCTTAACGGACTGGGAGCCATGCATGACATCCATATGAAAGTCTTGATTTGATCAAGTGATTTGACCATTGATCCGAGAAAGTGGTTGCATACAGCTGACAGTTTAGATATTTCTGAACGGACTGGGAGCCATGCATGACATCCATATGAAAGTCTTGATTTGATCAAGTGATTTGACCATTGATCCGAGAAAGTGGTTGCATACAGCTGACAGTTTAGATATTTCTGAATCGACTGGGAGCCATGCATGGCATCCATATGAAAGTCTTGATTTGATCAAGTGATTTGACCATTGATCAGAGAAAGTGGTTGTATACAGCTGACAGTTTAGATATGTCGGAACGGACTTGGAGCCATGCATGACATCCATATGAAAGTCTTGATTTGATCAAGTGATTTGACCATTGATCCGAGAAAATGGTTGCATAAAGCTGACAGTTTAGATATTTCGGAACGGACTTGGAGCCATGGATGACATCCATATGAAAGTCTTGATTTGATCAAGTGATTTGACCATTGATCCGAGAAAGTGGTTGTATACAGCTGGCAGTTTAGATATTTCTGAACGGACTGGGAGCCATGCATGACATCCATATGAAAGTCTTGATTTGATCAAATGATTTGACCATTGATCCGAGAAAGTGGTTGTATACAGCTGGCAGTTTAGATATTTCTGAACGGACTGGGAGCCATGCATGATATCCATATGAAAGTCTTGATTTGATCAAGTGATTTGACCATTGATCCGAGAAAGTGGTTGAATACAACTGACAGTTTAGATATTTTGGAACGGATTTGGAGCCAAGCATGACATCCATATGAAAGTCTTGATTTGATCAAGTGATTTGACCATTGATCCGAGAAAGTGGTTGTATACAGCTGGCAGTTTAGATATTTCTGAACGCACTGGGAGCCATGCATGACATCCATATGAAAGTCTTGATTTGATCAAGTGATTTGACCATTGATCCGAGAAAGTGGTTGCATAAAGCTGACAGTTTAGATATTTCGGAACGGACTTGGAGCCATGCATGACATCCATATAAAAGTCTTGATCTGATCAAATGATTTGACCATTGATCCGAGAAAGTGGTTGCATACAGCTGACAGTTTAGATATTTCGGAACGGACTGGGAGCCATGCATGACATCCATATGAAAGTCTTGATTTGATCAAGTGATTTGACCATTGATCCGAGAAAGTGGTTGCATACAGCTGACAGTTTAGATATTTCTGAACGGACTGGGAGCCATGCATGACATCCATATGAAAGTCTTGATTTGATCAAGTGATTTGACCATTGATCCGAGAAAGTGGTTGCATAAAGCTGACAGTTTAGATATTTCGGAACGGACTTGGAGCCATGCATGACATCCATATGAAAGTCTTGATTTGATCAAGTGATTTGACCATTGATCAGAGAAAGTGGTTGCATACAGCTGACAGTTTAGATATTTCTGAACGGACTGGGAGCCATGCATGACATCCATATGAAAGTCTTGATTTGATCAAGTGATTTGACCATTGATCAGAGAAAGTGGTTGTATACAGCTGGCAGTTTAGATATTTCTGAATGGACTGGTAGCCATGCATGACATCCATATGAAAGTCTTGATTTGATCAAGTGATTTGACCATTAATCCGAGAAAGTGGTTGCATAAAGCTGACAGTTTAGATATTTCGGAACGGACTTGGAGCCATGCATGACATCCATATAAAAGTCTTGATCTGGTTAAATGATTTGACCATTTATCCGAGAAAGTGGTTGTATACAGCTGACAGTTTAGATATTTCGGAACGGACTGGGAGCCATGCATGACATCCATAGGATCGTCTTGATCTGATCAAGTGATTTGACCATTGATCCGAGAAAGTGGTTGTATACAGCTGGCAGTTTAGATATTTCTGAACGGACTGGAAGCCATGCATGACATCCATATGAAAGTCTTGATCTGATCAAGTGATTTGACCATTGATCCGAGAAAGTAGTTGCATACAGCTGACAGTTTAGATATTTCGGAACGGACTTGGAGCCATGCATGATATCCATATGAAAGTCTTGATTTGATCAAGTGATTTGACCATTGATCCGAGAAAGTGGTTGTATACAGCTGGCAGTTTAGATATTTCTGAACGGACTGGGAGCCATGCATGACATCCATATGAAAGTCTTGATTTGATCAAATGATTTGACCAATGATCCGAGAAAGTGGTTGTATACAGCTGGCAGTTTAGATATTTCTGAATGGACTGGAAGCCATGCATGACATCCATATGAAAGTCTTGATTTGATCAAGTGATTTGACCATTGATCCGAGAAAGTGGTTGCATACAGCTGACAGTTTAGATATTTCTGAACGGACTGGGAGCCATGCATGACATCCATATGAAAGTCTTGATTTGATCAAGTGATTTGACCATTGATCCGAGAAAGTGGTTGCATACAGCTGACAGTTTAGATATTTCTGAACGGACTGGGAGCCATGCATGACATCCATATGAAAGTCTTGATTTGATCAAGTGATTTGACCATTGATCTGAGAAAGTGGTTGCATAAAGCTGACAGTTTAGATATTTCTGAATCGAATGGGAGCCATGCATGGCATCCATATGAAAGTCTTGATTTGATCAAGTGATTTGACCATTGATCAGAGAAAGTAGTTGCATACAGCTGAAAGTTTAGATATTTCTGAACGGACTGGGAGGCATACATGACATTCATATGAAAGTCTTGATTTGATCAAGTGATTTGACCATTGATCCGAGAAAGTGGTTGCATACAGCTGACAGTTTAGATATTTCTGAATCGAATGGGAGCCATGCATGGCATCCATATGAAAGTCTTGATTTGATCAAGTGATTTGACCATTGATCAGAGAAAGTAGTTGCATACAGCTGAAAGTTTAGATATTTCTGAACGGACTGGGAGGCATACATGACATTCATATGAAAGTCTTGATTTGATCAAGTGATTTGACCATTGATCCGAGAAAGTGGTTGCATACAGCTGACAGTTTAGATATTTCTGAATCGAATGGGAGCCATGCATGGCATCCATATGAAAGTCTTGATTTGATCAAGTGATTTGACCATTGATCAGAGAAAGTAGTTGCATACAGCTGAAAGTTTAGATATTTCTGAACGGACTGGGAGGCATACATGACATTCATATGAAAGTCTTGATTTGATCAAGTGATTTGACCATTGATCCGAGAAAGTGGTTGCATACAGCTGACAGTTTAGATATTTCTGAATCGAATGGGAGCCATGCATGGCATCCATATGAAAGTCTTGATTTGATCAAGTGATTTGACCATTGATCAGAGAAAGTAGTTGCATACAGCTGAAAGTTTAGATATTTCTGAACGGACTGGGAGGCATACATGACATTCATATGAAAGTCTTGATTTGATCAAGTGATTTGACCATTGATCCGAGAAAGTGGTTGCATACAGCTGACAGTTTAGATATTTCTGAACGGACTGGGAGCCATGCATGACATCCATATGAAAGTCTTGATTTGATCAAGTGATTTGACCATTGATCAGAGAAAGTAGTTGCATACAGCTGAAAGTTTAGATATTTCTGAACGGACTGGGAGCCATGCATGACATCCATATGAAAGTCTTTATTTGATCAAGTGATTTGACCATTGATCCGAGAAAGTGGTTGCATACAGCTGACAGTTTAGATATTTCTGAATCGAATGGGAGCCATGCATGGCATCCATATGAAAGTCTTGATTTGATCAAGTGATTTGACCATTGATCAGAGAAAGTAGTTGCATACAGCTGAAAGTTTAGATATTTCTGAACGGACTGGGAGGCATGCATGACATTCATATGAAAGTCTTGATTTGATCAAGTGATTTGACCATTGATCCGAGAAAGTGGTTGCATACAGCTGACAGTTTAGATATTTCTGAATCGAATGGGAGCCATGCATGGCATCCATATGAAAGTCTTGATTTGATCAAGTGATTTGACCATTGATCAGAGAAAGTAGTTGCATACAGCTGAAAGTTTAGATATTTCTGAACGGACTGGGAGGCATGCATGACATTCATATGAAAGTCTTGATTTGATCAAGTGATTTGACCATTGATCCGAGAAAGTGGTTGCATACAGCTGACAGTTTAGATATTTCTGAATCGAATGGGAGCCATGCATGGCATCCATATGAAAGTCTTGATTTGATCAAGTGATTTGACCATTGATCAGAGAAAGTAGTTGCATACAGCTGAAAGTTTAGATATTTCTGAACGGACTGGGAGGCATGCATGACATCCATATGAAAGTCTTGATTTGATCAAGTGATTTGACCATTGATCCGAGAAAGTGGTTGCATACAGCTGACAGTTTAGATATTTCTGAATCGAATGGGAGCCATGCATGGCATCCATATGAAAGTCTTGATTTGATCAAGTGATTTGACCATTGATCAGAGAAAGTAGTTGCATACAGCTGAAAGTTTAGATATTTCTGAACGGACTGGGAGGCATGCATGACATTCATATGAAAGTCTTGATTTGATCAAGTGATTTGACCATTGATCCGAGAAAGTGGTTGCATACAGCTGACAGTTTAGATATTTCTGAATCGAATGGGAGCCATGCATGGCATCCATATGAAAGTCTTGATTTGATCAAGTGATTTGACCATTGATCAGAGAAAGTAGTTGCATACAGCTGAAAGTTTAGATATTTCTGAACGGACTGGGAGCCATGCATGACATCCATATGAAAGTCTTGATTTGATCAAGTGATTTGACCATTGATCCGAGAAAGTGATTGCATACAGCTGACAGTTTAGATATTTCTGAATCGAATGGGAGCCATGCATGGCATCCATATGAAAGTCTTGATTTGATCAAGTGATTTGACCATTGATCAGAGAAAGTAGTTGCATACAGCTGAAAGTTTAGATATTTCTGAACGGACTGGGAGCCATGCATGACATCCATATGAAAGTCTTGATTTGATCAAGTGATTTGACCATTGATCCGAGAAAGTGGTTGCTGACAGTTTAGATATTTCGGAACGGACTGGGAGCCATGCATGTCATCCATAGGAACGTCTTGATCTGATCAAGTGATTTGACCATTGATCCGAGAAAGTGGTTGCATACAGCTGACAGTTTAGATATTTCTGAACGGACTGGGAGCCATGCATGACATCCATATGAAAGTCTTGATCTGATCAAGTGATTTGACCATTGATCCGAGAAAGTAGTTGCATACAGCTGACAGTTTAGATATTTCGGAACGGACTGGGAGCTATGCATGACATCCATATGAAAGTCTTGTTTTGATCAAGTGATTTGACCATTGATCCGAGAAAGTGGTTGCATACAGCTGACAGTTTAGATATTTCGGAACGGACTGGGAGCCATGCATGACATCCATATGAAAGTCTTGATTTGATCAAGTGATTTGACCATTGATCCGAGAAAGTGGTTGCATACAGCTGACAGTTTAGATATTTCTGAACGGACTGGGAGCCATGCATGGCATCCATATGAAAGTCTTGATTAGATCAAGTGATTTGACCATTGATCAGAGAAAGTAGTTGCATACAGCTGAAAGTTTAGATATTTCTGAACGGACTGGGAGGCATGCATGACATTCATATGAAAGTCTTGATTTGATCAAGTGATTTAACCATTGATCCGAGAAAGTGGTTGCATACAGCTGACAGTTTAGATATTTCTGAATCGAATGGGAGCCATGCATGGCATCCATATGAAAGTCTTGATTTGATCAAGTGATTTGACCATTGATCAGAGAAAGTAGTTGCATACAGCTGAAAGTTTAGATATTTCTGAACGGACTGGGAGGCATACATGACATTCATATGAAAGTCTTGATTTGATCAAGTGATTTGACCATTGATCCGAGAAAGTGGTTGCATACAGCTGACAGTTTAGATATTTCTGAATCGAATGGGAGCCATGCATGGCATCCATATGAAAGTCTTGATTTGATCAAGTGATTTGACCATTGATCAGAGAAAGTAGTTGCATACAGCTGAAAGTTTAGATATTTCTGAACGGACTGGGAGCCATGCATGACATCCATATGAAAGTCTTGATTTGATCAAGTGATTTGACCATTGATCCGAGAAAGTGGTTGCATACAGCTGACAGTTTAGATATTTCTGAATCGAATGGGAGCCATGCATGGCATCCATATGAAAGTCTTGATTTGATCAAGTGATTTGACCATTGATCAGAGAAAGTAGTTGCATACAGCTGAAAGTTTAGATATTTCTGAACGGACTGGGAGCCATGCATGACATCCATATGAAAGTCTTGATTTGATCAAGTGATTTGACCATTGATCCGAGAAAGTGGTTGCTGGCAGTTTAGATATTTCGGAACGGACTGGGAGCCATGCATGTCATCCATAGGAACGTCTTGATCTGATCAAGTGATTTGACCATTGATCCGAGAAAGTGGTTGCATACAGCTGACAGTTTAGATATTTCTGAACGGACTGGGAGCCATGCATGACATCCATATGAAAGTCTTGATCTGATCAAGTGATTTGACCATTGATCCGAGAAAGTAGTTGCATACAGCTGACAGTTTAGATATTTCGGAACGGACTGGGAGCTATGCATGACATCCATATGAAGTCTTGTTTTGATCAAGTGATTTGACCATTGATCCGAGAAAGTGGTTGCATACAGCTGAGAGTTTAGATATTTCGGAACGGACTGGGAGCGATGCATGACATCCATATAAAAGTCTTGATCTGATCAAGTGATTTGACCATTGATCCGAGAAAGTGGTTGCATACAGCTGACAGTTTAGATATTTCAGAACGGATTTGGAGCCATGCATAACATCCATATGAAAGTCTTGATCTGATCAAGTGATTTGACCATTGATCAGAGAAAGTAGTTGCATACAGCTGAAAGTTTAGATATTTCTGAACGGACTGGGAGGCATGCATGACATTCATATGAAAGTCTTGATTTGATCAAGTGATTTAACCATTGATCCGAGAAAGTGGTTGCATACAGCTGACAGTTTAGATATTTCTGAACGGACTGGGAGCCATGCATGACATCCATATGAAAGTCTTGATCTGATCAAGTGATTTGACCATTGATCCGAGAAAGTGGTTGTATACAGCTGACAGTTTAGATATTTCTGAACGGACTGGGAGCCATGCATGACATCCATATGAAAGTCTTGATTTGATCAAGTGATTTGACCATTGATCCGAGAAAGTGGTTGCTGACAGTTTAGATATTTCTGAACGGACTGGGAGCCATGCATGACATCCATATGAAAGTCTTGATCTGATCAAGTGATTTGACCATTGATCCGAGAAAGTAGTTGCATACAGCTGACAGTTTAGATATTTCGGAACGGACTGGGAGCCATGCATGACATCCATATGAAAGTCTTGATCTGATCAAGTGATTTGACAATTGATCCGAGAAAGTGGTTGCATACAGCTGACAGTTTAGATATTTCGGAACGGACTTGGAGCCATGCATGACATCCATATAAAAGTCTTGATCTGGTTAAATGATTTGACCATTTATCCGAGAAAGTGGTTGTATACAGCTGACAGTTTAGATATTTCGGAACGGACTGGGAGCCATGCATGACATCCATAGGATCGTCTTGATCTGATCAAGTGATTTGACCATTGATCCGAGAAAGTGGTTGTATACAGCTGGCAGTTTAGATATTTCTGAACGGACTTGGTGCCATGCATGATATCCATATGAAAGTCTTGATTTGATCAAGTGATTTGACCATTGATCCGAGAAAGTGGTTGTATACAGCTGGCAGTTTAGATATTTCTGAACGGACTGGGAGCCATGCATGACATCCATATGAAAGTCTTGATTTGATCAAATGATTTGACCAATGATCCGAGAAAGTGGTTGTATACAGCTGGCAGTTTAGATATTTCTGAATGGACTGGAAGCCATGCATGACATCCATATGAAAGTCTTGATTTGATCAAGTGATTTGACCGTTGATCCGAGAAAGTGGTTGAATACAACTGACAGTTTAGATATTTTGGAACGGATTTGGAGCCATGCATGACATCCATATGAAAGTCTTGATTTGATCAAGTGATTTGACCGTTGATCCGAGAAAGTGGTTGAATACAACTGACAGTTTAGATATTTTGGAACGGATTTGGAGCCATGCATGACATCCATATGAAAGTCTTGATTTGATCAAGTGATTTGACCATTGATCCGAGAAAGTGGTTGTATACAGCTGACAGTTTAGATATTTCTGAACGGACTGGGAGCCATGCATGACATCCATAGGAACGTCTTGATCTGATGAAGTGATTTGACCATTGATCCGAGAAAGTAGTTGCATACAGCTGACAGTTTAGATATTTCTGAACGGACTGGGAGCCATGCATGACATCCATATGAAAGTCTTGATCTGATCAAGTGATTTGACCATTGATCCGAGAAAGTAGTTGCATACAGCTGACAGTTTAGATATTTCGGAACGGACTGGGAACTATGCATGACATCCATATGAAAGTCTTGTTTTGATCAAGTGATTTGACCATTGATCCGAGAAAGTGGTTGCATACAGCTGACAGTTTAGATATTTCAGAACGGATTTGGAGCCATGCATAACATCCATATGAAAGTCTTGATCTGATCAAGTGATTTGACCATTGATCCGAGAAAGTGGTTGCTGACAGTTTAGATATTTCTGAACGGACTGGGAGCCATGCATGACATCCATATGAAAGTCTTGATCTTATCAAGTGATTTGACCATTGATCCGAGAAAGTAGTTGCATACTGCTGACAGTTTAAATATTTCGGAACGGACTGGGAGCCATGCATGACATCCATATGAAAGTCTTGATCTGATCAAGTGATTTGACAATTGATCCGAGAAAGTGGTTGCATACAGCTGACAGTTTAGATATTTCGGAACGGACTGGGAGCCATGCATGACATCCATATGAAAGTCTTGATCTGATCAAGTGATTTGACCATTGATCCGAGAAAGTGGTTGCATACAGCTGACAGTTTAGATATTTCTGAATCGAATGGGAGCCATGCATGGCATCCATATGAAAGTCTTGATTTGATCAAGTGATTTGACCATTGATCAGAGAAAGTAGTTGCATACAGCTGAAAGTTTAGATATTTCTGAACGGACTGGGAGCCATGCATGACATCCATATGAAAGTCTTGATCTGATCAAGTGATTTGACAATTGATCCGAGAAAGTGGTTGCATACAGCTGACAGTTTAGATATTTCGGAACGGACTGGGAGCCATGCATGACATCCATATGAAAGTCTTGATCTGATCAAGTGATTTGACCATTGATCCGAGAAAGTGGTTGCATACAGCTGACAGTTTAGATATTTCTGAATCGAATAGGAGCCATGCATGGCATCCATATGAAAGTCTTGAGTTGATCAAGTGATTTGACCATTGATCAGAGAAAGTGGTTGCATAAAGCTGACAGTTCAGATATTTCGGAACGGACTTGGAGCCATGCATGACATCCATATAAAAGTCTTGATCTGGTCAAATAATTTGACCATTTATCCGAGAAAGTGGTTGTATACAGCTGACAGTTTAGATATTTCGGAACGGACTGGGAGCCATGCATGTCATCCATAGGAACGTCTTGATCTGATCAAGTGATTTGACCATTGATCCGAGAAAGTGGTTGTATACAGCTGACAGTTTAGATATTTCTGAACGGACTGGGAGCCATGCATGACATCCATATGAAAGTCTTGTTTTGATCAAGTGATTTGACCATTGATCCGAGAAAGTGGTTGCATACAGCTGACAGTTTAGATATTTCGGAACCTACTGGGAGCGATGCATGACATCCATATAAAAGTCTTGAACTGATCAAGTGATTTGACCATTGATCCGAGAAAGTGGTTGCATACAGCTGACAGTTTAGATATTTCAGAACGGATTTGGAGCCATGCATAACATCCATATGAAAGTCTTGATCTGATCAAGTGATTTGACCATTGATCCGAGAAAGTAGTTGCATACAGCTGAAAGTTTAGATATTTCTGAACGGACTGGGAGGCATGCATGACATTCATATGAAAGTCTTGATTTGATCAAGTGATTTGACCATTGATCCGAGAAAGTGGTTGCATACAGCTGACAGTTTAGATATTTCTGAACGGACTGGGAGCCATGCATGACATCCATATGAAAGTCTTGATCTGATCAAGTGATTTTACCATTGATCCGAGAAAGTGGTTGTATACAGCTGACAGTTTAGATATTTCTGAACGGACTGGTAGCCATGCATGACATCCATATGAAAGTCTTGATTTGATCAAGTGATTTGACCATTGATCCGAGAAAGTGGTTGCATACAGCTGACAGTTTAGATATTTCTGAACGCACTGGGAGCCATGCATGACATCCATATGAAAGTCTTGATTTGATCAAGTGATTTGACCATTGATCCGAGAAAGTGGTTGCTGACAGTTTAGATATTTCTGAACGGTCTGGGAGCCATGCATGACATCCATATAAAAGTCTTGATCTGATCAAATGATTTGACCATTGATCCGAGAAAGTGGTTGTATACAGCTGACAGTTTAGATATTTCGGAACGGACTGGGAGCCATGCATGACATCCATATAAAAGTCTTGATCTGATCAAGTGATTTGACCATTGATCCGAGAAAGTAGTTGCATACAGCTGACAGTTTAGATATTTCGGAACGGACTTGGAGCCATGCATGACATCCATATAAAAGTCTTGATCTGATCAAGTGATTTGACCATTGATCCGAGAAAGTGGTTGTATACAGCTGACAGTTTAGATATTTCGGAACGGACTGGGAGCCATGCATGACATCCATATGAAAGTCTTGATCTGATCAAGTGATTTGACCATTGATCCGAGAAAGTGGTTGCATACAGCTGACAGTTTAGATATTTCTGAACGCACTGGGAGCCATGCATGACATCCATATGAAAGTCTTGATTTGATCAAGTGATTTGACCATTGATCCGAGAAAGTGGTTGCTGACAGTTTAGATATTTCTGAACGGACTGGGAGCCATGCATCACATCCATATGAAAGTCTTGATCTGATCAAGTGATTTGACCATTGATCCGAGAAAGTGGTTGTATACAGCTGACAGTTTAGATATTTCTGAACGAACTGGGAGCCATGCATGACATCCATATGAAAGTCTTGATTTGATCAAGTGATTTGACCATTGATCCGAGAAAGTGGTTGCATACAGCTGACAGTTTAGATATTTCTGAACGGACTGGGAGCCATGCATGACATCCATATGAAAGTCTTGATTTGATCAAGTGATTTGACCATTGATCCGAGAAAGTGGTTGCATACAGCTGGCAGTTTAGATATTTCTGAACGGACTGGTAGCCATGCATGACATCCATATGCAACGACGCGGTATTTAGTTATATTTCTCTGTATTCTCATCTGATCAAAAAGGTTGGTTTTATATTAATTTTTCTTGTAGATCAATGACCATCATGTTGGCTACCGAGCTAACCATTTGGATTGGTATGGTTTGCATTGTTTTACCACATACCAACCTCAATTGGTTATTTTATGTTAATAAGATTTTTATTGCTTGTAATATTTTTCAAAAATGTATTGCTGGTAATTTTTTTCAAAAATGTATTGCTGGTAATTTTTTCCCCAAAAAACCTATTGCAGGTAAATGTTTTGCTGATAATAATTTTTCTTCAAAAATTCATTTCTGATAATATTTTTTACAAAAATATATTGCTGGTAATAAAACATGTTTTTAAAATCCCACTTTAGGGTTAACTATTTGCCCATGGCTTGGACTCTAACAAGTGCTACCACCCGAGATCATAATAATCCTGGGAGTACCAGCAATTAAAAGGTAGTTCGACGCTCCTCAAAACCTCCCGATCAGAGGCCTTGCTGTCGAATGTACTTTATCCAAAACGGCCTATCCATTTAGTTTTATATCAGAGTTTGACTTCGAGATGAAGTACCTTCACCACCGCTGAAGTTGTTCATCTCCCCCACACATAAAAGCATACAGAAGAATGTAATGTTATGCTAACTGGAGTATGACAAGTGTCGCTATATTTAAATTAATTCAAAAGGAAATTTGTATATTTAAAAATTTATTTTTAAAAATCACTGATTTTTATCTCTAATCTCGTCCTTTTCGTTCTTTATTAATAAGCGATTATGTTGTTGGATTTTATAATTAAATTCCATTAAAATAAAACCATTTTCTGCCCTGAAATGGCAATCACCAAAGCATTTAGATCACAGTTTGAAAATAAAAGGAAATATATATATATGGTATATTTTGAAAATCAAGTAACTAGTCTGAATTATATGGTATGCCGTATATGAAAAAACAAAACAAAACAAAAAACGCCCACGTTGTGTTCGTTATCTTCTATTAACTGAAAAAGCACATTGAATGTTTTATGAGACATTGTCAGTCTTGTCAATTCATACACTCGAAACTGAATTTAGAATGTCCACCGCCTAAAACTGTATCTGCATAGAAAACACCTGGTCACATGGATAAGGATTAGTAGCATCAAGACAGAAACAATTTTATCTTGTTTGACAGAGAGAAACACGCACATACACACACACATAGACACATGCACACGGACGTAGAGAGCGAAAGGGAGGAGATAGAGAGAGCGTGTGTAAATACAGATAGGGAGAGTGATACATATAGAGTAAGGGGATATAGAGAGGAAAGAGAAATGGAAAAAATACGTATGATTATCAAATAAATATGCCGCGTATGGGAGGGGGAAACAATCCAACTCTGAATAAAGCTTTATATAAGTGAAGTGTTAGATTCAATATGGCTTTTGCATACGGATTTCTGATTATTCGCACATAATCTATTTAAACAATTTGTTTACGATATAAAATTTAATAATGCCATATAACACAAACATATTTGAAATATGTAAAACAAGAGGAAAGGGAAAAGAATACTGGCATTTAATACAGAAGACTGTAACACATACATATATAAATATATATACGTGAGAGAAATTATTAGGAGGATTTGGCTCATATATACGAGTTATACTTGATTTATGATATAAGCTTCAGTCTAATTAGTTATTAACTGTTCTTGAAGTATTTTTTCATAAATTAGATTAGTTACATTTCAGGTCCATTATTCATGTTTGCAGATAATGTATTTTATTTAGTGTTTGAGCTGTTACTAATATTTCTTTTCTGTTGCCATTTATGGATTTTGTAAATTTTTCTTTTGACACTATACATACACACATACACACAAACACACACACACACATATATATGAAATTATTAGGAGAATTTGATAATTATATTTAAGAAATTCATCGAGTCTAGAAGAAAACTCAACAGAATGCAGAAAGCACTGGACGGCCGTTTCGTCCTATATTTTGGGACTCATCAGCAGTGCGCATCCACTACCGAGAATTGAAATCCGGACCGTTACGTCATCAAAAAACGTCATACCGACTGTACCAACGGTGACGAAAAGGTAGCGAATTAAACTCGATATAGAGCCGCTCGATCATATATACCTACGATCACAAAAATAAAATACAGTGTAACCCGGATATAAGAGAGTTGTCGGGACCGGATACGAAGCCTCTTATATCCGGGTTTCTCTTATATCCGGGTTTGGTCTATTATATATACATTAACACAGGCTCTAATTTGGGACCAGAGAAAATCGCTCTTATATCCGGGTTTATCTTATATCCGGGTCTCTTATATCCGGGTTACACTGTATGTGTACTACACCATGGTGTTTCTATGGGTTCAGTTCTGGGCCAACTTTTAGTAATTTCTATATATCTCTTCTCGAAAATAATATATTTATTAAATTAAAAAAAAACAATTCCATCTTCCTAAGATATGTCGATGATATCCTTATTTTAGTCAAGAATATGGATGAGAGATAACAAATCCAAAACAATTCCAAAATAATTCTGTCCTTAAATTTACATACGAACTTAATAATAGTAATAAAATTCTTTTTCTAGATATATTGATAAACACTAATAATAATAAAACCTCTATCTCCCCATATAAAAAAAACTGCTAGCATAAATTAGTGCACTCTTAACTGTAAGAGTGAATGTAGGAATTACGATAATAGGAATTATTAAAACCATTTAAAATTAACTCATCCATAAAACAGATTTTCTACAGTGAACTAAAATAATTATAAAACAAAAACTTATTAATAGCTTTCCGAATGATATTCCGGCCTGGATATGACGATAAACTATGTCCGCGTCCTGGGTAAGACGATAAACTATGTCCAACAGCAAGGCCACTGATCAGGAGGTTTTAAGGGTCGTGGAACCACCATTTCTGGTGTTGCCAGGTCCACCCTGAACTGGGGTGGTAGAACCTCTTAGTTGCACAGGTGTGGGCAAATATTTGAAACCCAGACTTGTGTAAAAATAGGTTTTAATACCAGAAATACTTTGTCATAAAACAAATATCTTACCAGCAATCATTTTTGAAGGAAAAATTATCAGCAATACTTAAAAAAAATGTACCAGCAATACAAACAGCTATACATTCTTTGAAAAAAATATGACCAGCTATAGATTTCTTCAAGGAAAAATATTCCTAGAAATAGGTTTTTGAGCAAAAACATATTACCAGCAATAAAAATGTTGTCGGCATTAAATAACCCATTGAGGTTGATATGCCGTAAAACAAAATAAACCAAATCAATTGTTGTGGATTCCGGGAATGGAATCCTGCACGAATAAATAAACCACGCAAGTAATTGAAATAGGAAAATAAGTGTTTTGAACGTAAGAATACAGACTTGAAATGAAGATTAGTAGCCCAGGAATGCGGGTTAGTAGAAAGTATATGTACAAGTCTATGTAAGTGAAGCCGTAATTATCTCTCTCTGTGTGGACTCTACGTATCTCAACCTTATCTCTAACTCTGTCAGTATAAGTATACTTTAGACGAGTCCATCTTGTGTAAAAGGGGGAGAGCCCCAGAATATCAATCTAAACCAAAGAATACATATTCTATTCATACGAATCTATCTTGTATTATTATTCCGTGTAATCTTCGTTATTTCTACTCTTGTGTTCGTGTTGTTCTCCCTTGGTCCTAACCTGGACCATAACAGTGGCGACGAGGATAATGAAGAAACGAATTCTACGCGGAGAATCTAAAAAAAACAAACAAACAAAAAAACCTTTTTCCTATCGGTCGTCCATAACAGAGGCGACGGAGGTATTGAGAAAAAAGAAAAAAAAAAGAAGTTCTACGCGAAGATAAAATAAAATAAAAACTTTTTGGACACCAACCTTAACAGTGGTAATTAAGACACGAATTTTAACTGAGCCAGATCAGAATCGAATTCTACGCAGGAAAATGTTTTCGTACTAACGTTCCAGAACAACAGGCGACAAAGACCTGAAGTCTACACTGAGAAAAAAAGGAAAAATCGTTACGCAAAATTACGGTGTAAACATGGAAAACTTTAAAGCAACCATATTGGAACTAATGAAAATGCAATTCGAGCAGCAACAAAAAAATGAGGAAAGACAAACTAGGCTCGAAGAAATTCAAGAGAAAAACGAAGAAAAACTATTGGAAATTCAACACAAAAAAGAAGAGAAGCAACTCGAACTACAAGAATTACTACTACGGGCCGTAACAAATAAAAGACAACATTCTGGAAATGAAGCGGGATTCTCGCAAAATGCTATATGGAGCTCTATCAAAGATTTCACTTATGCACCGGACGAAGACAAAACCTTCGCTGCTTACTTCAGAAGATATGAAGATTCATATGTGTTTGATTACGGGAATTGGTCAGACGCGAAAAAACTACGTCCACTACTGAGAAAACTAGGGTCAAGCGAATACACTAAATTCGTAGACTACATCCTACCGAGGAAAACGAATGAGTTGACTTTCAAGGAAGCCGTGAAACTTTTAACGGCATTATTTAGTCCGAACACTTCACTATTCCACAAAAGGTGGAAATGTTTAAATTTAACAAACAAAGATAGCGAAGACTATATAACATTCGCTTCCGTAGTAAGCAAACACTGCGATGACTTTAAGTTATCTGAACTCAGCCCTGACAATTTTAAATGTTTGATATTCGTCCAAGGCCTGGTTTCAACTAAAGATGCGGAGATCAGACGGAGAATTCTAACAAAACTTGAGAGTCAACCAGAATTGACGGTACAAAAATTGGCTGAGGACTGTCAGAGATGTATAAGCGTAAAAAAGGACCTGAAAGATATCGAAGAGTCTGGCGTCGCTCACATACGAAAAGTACAACGACATACACGTTTTTCTCCCTCCTAAAAAAAAACCCAAACAAATTATTTTACTACAAAAAGTCAAATGCAACCTCAGAAGAAACCACCACCCAGTCAATGCTATCCCTGTGGGACTTTGCATTGGTACAAAGATTGTCCATACCGCTATAAGACTTGTCTGTCGTGCAATAAAGTGGGACATAAAAGTTCGCACTGTAGAACAAAGAAAGAAAACAAAAGCCGAGTAAGAGTCACTAGAACTGACCAAGCGGACGGGATAAATATACGAAAACACGTACAAGTAGAAATGTTAAACAAAAAAATCAGATTACAATTAGATTCCGGATCAGATTTAACCATTATTAGCTTACAGACGTGGAAGAAATTAAATAAACCGACCATGTTGAGAACAGATAAAATAGCCAGGTCGGTAACATGGACAAAAATCAAATTTAAGGGGGAGATTATCACAAATGTGACGTTCAACGGGATGACCAAGAAATTAAAGATGTATGTTCTAAAAAATACGGAAAAATTATTTGGAACTGACTAGATGCAGAAATTTGACCTCTGGGATTTACCGATAAATATCTTCTGACAAAAAGTGGAAAGGTTATCGACCGAGGCAGAGAAATTGAAGGAGAAATTAAAGGAGAGTTTCCCCGACGTATTTTCAGCCGGCCTCGGGAGGTGTAAAAAAATGGCAACCAAAATCGAACTAAAAGAAAATGTACATCCCATTTTCAAGAAGAAAAGAAAGGCATGCGTCAAGAACGTTCTACCAGCCGAACAAAATTACTCGCAATCGAAAAAGAAGCGCTGGGCATTATTTTTACGGTTGCGAGATTCCACAGATATATTTACGGTAGATTTTTCACCTTACAGACTGACCACAAGCGGTTATTGACAATATTTGGATCAAGGAAAGGTCTACCTGTCTACACTGCTAATAGATTGCTAAGATGGGGGACGATTTTATTAAATTATAACTTTAAATTGGAGTATCTTCCATCAAACAATATCGGGCATGCAGATGGTCTTTCGAGACTAATACCAAAGAAAACAAGCCATTAGAAGATTCCGTAATTGCTGCTCTATGATATGAGGAAGATATTAGAACATCATTATGTAGTACAATTCGAGACCTCCCCGTCACATTACAGGAAATAAGAAACGAAGCAGTGAATGACGGATTTATAAAGGAAACGAAAACAAAAATTGTAGGAAAAGATAAGCATACATCAGACAGTTTTTCGTTATGTGATAATGTTCTGCTATACAATGAAAGAGTAGTAACTCCGAAAGCGCTACAAAGGCGAATCCTCAAGGATTTTCACAGGGGCCACCCAGTATGAAATCCTTAATGCGAAGTTACGTGTACTGGCCAAACATGGATCAAGATATTATACATATGGTGGACAAATGCAAGGGCTGTTCCTTAGCAGCCAAGGCACCTCCAATCACTCAAAAGCCATGGCCTAAGACAGATCGACCGTGGTCGAGAATCCATGCAGATTTCGCAGGTCCATTAGAGGGTTTCTACTACTTGATTTTAGTAGACAGTTACAGCAAATGGCCAGAAGTATTTCGTTGTAGAAAACCTACTTCTGAGACTACCATAAATTGCCTTACGAGCTGTTTGCTCGTTTCGGAATGGTTGATTGTTTAGTCATCGATAATGGGACACAATTTACATCTGCGGATTTTCAAGAATTTTGTGAAACTTTTCAGGTGAAACACATCAAATCCCCGCCATATCACCCAAGATCAAACGGGCAAGCGGAGAGGTTTGTAGATACATTAAAAAGAGCACTAAGGAAAGCTTATGACGTACCAACAGAAAAGGCTTTACAACAATTCTTGCAAGTGTATAGAATTACACCGAACAGTACTACGCCATCGGCATTATCGCCGGCGGAAGTAATGTTCGCCCGAAAAATTAGATCGGTATTCGACTAATTACTGCCAAAACAGACAAAGCAATCACCAACGTCGTCAGAACCAAAAAGAAAATTTAACCCAGGGGAGAAAGTTTTTTTTAAAATGTTCAAAAACAACACATCTTATTGGGATCCAGGTACAATAGAGAAACGAATCGGGAATGTGGTTTACATAATTCAAGGTCCGAAGTTCTCGCATAAAAGGCACTTAAATCAGATCAGAAAGAGGCTGTTAGAGGATTCTAACGGTTTATCTCAGGAAGAGGGGGAAGTGATGGACACAATATTTGACACATTCAATATGCAAAGGCCTCAAGGAATTTCAGAACCGCGGAAATCAAGCAGAAAAAGAAAATTTACAAAGCCTTTGATGATTAATCCGAAGAGGAAAAATTATTAAAGACTCCTGCGAGGTAAAAGCTTTGGAGGGGGTGTTATGGGTCCTTACCTATAACTACAGAATGAACTCTTCCTAACATTATGTATACTACGCCTCTCAAGAGAGAGAGAGACGAATCGAGTCGAGCCGATAGTAGTTCACTCCAAACCAGACTGACAGTCATACTAACACCTTCCACATCTTGTATTATTATTCCGTGTAATATATCTTCGTTATTTCTACACGTGTGTTCGTTTTGTTTTTCCTTGGTCCTAACCTGGACCATGACAATAACCCATTGGGGTTGATATACTGTAAAACAAAATAAACCAAACCAATCTAAACCAAAGAATACATATTCTATTCACACGAATCTATCCTAAAAATGTTGTCGGCATTAAATAACACATTGGGTTTTATATGTCATAAAACAAAATAAATCAAACCAATCTAAAACAAAGAATACATATTCTATTCATACGAATCTATCCTAAAAATGTTGTCGGCATTAAATAACACATTGGGTTTGATATGTCATAAAACAAAATAAACCAAACCAATCTAAACCAAAGAATACATATTCTATTCATACGAATCTATCCTAAAAATGTTGTCGGCATTAAATAACCCATTGAGGTTGATATGCCGTAAAACAAAATAAACCAAACCAATCTAAACCAAAGAATACATATTCTATTCACACGAATCTCTCCTAAAAATGTTGTCAGCATTAAATAACCCATTGAGGTTGATATGCCGTAAAACAAAATAAACCAAACCAATCTAAACCAAAGAATACATATTCTATTCACACGAATCTATCCTAAAAATGTTGTCAGCATTAAATAACACATTGAGGTTGATATGCCGTAAAACAAAATAAACCAAACCAATCTAAACCAAAGAATACATATTCTATTCACACGAATCTATCCTAAAAATGTTGTCAGCATTAAATAACCCATTGAGGTTGATATGCCGTAAAACAGAATAAACCAAACCAATCTAAACCAAAGAATACATATTCTATTCACACGAATCTATCCTAAAAATGTTGTCAGCATTAAATAACACATTGAGGTTGATATGCCGTAAAACAAAATAAACCAAACCAATCTAAACCAAAGAATACATATTCTATTCACACGAATCTATCCTAAAAATGTTGTCAGCATTAAATAACCCATTGAGGTTGATATGCCGTAAAACAAAATAAACCAAACCAATCTAAACCAAAGAATACATATTCTATTCACACGAATCTATCCTAAAAATGTTGTCAGCATTAAATAACACATTGAGGTTGATATGCCGTAAAACAAAATAAACCAAACCAATCTAAACCAAAGAATACATATTCTATTCACACGAATCTATCCTAAAAATGTTGTCAGCATTAAATGACACATTGAGGTTGATATGCCGTAAAACAAAATAAACCAAACCAATCTAAACCAAAGAATACATATTCTATTCACACGAATCTATCCTAAAAATGTTGTCGGCATTAAATAACCCATTGAGGTTGATATGCCGTAAAACGAACCAAATCGAATTATATTCTCGAAGAACAAATACGATGCTCTGTTAGAAATTTTAATTTAAAATTTTTAGAATATAATACTTCTTCGCATAATTCTGAATATATTAATCTTTTATATCGCAATAAAATACATTCTAATTATATCCACCAGCGATCCCAGTAAAAAAAAAAAAAAAAAAAAAAAATTAATTATCTAAATTCAATATATCCAATTTCCCCAACCAATTAACATGTTCCAGAAAACTAAAATTATATATAAATTTAAATGTCCCTTGTGAGATTATATCTCCAACAGAAAAAATAATATTTATGTTGGTCACACGACAACGAGCCTGTTCACATTCGCAATTTGGAAAAATTCTTGTTGAAAATACATATATCATGTTTCATGACAATAATAAACATAAACTAAAAATTCTTGAAGCTATCTATATTAAAAAACTGAAACTAACCCTTAATAAAATTAATTATGAATACTGCACAAATGTTTGAAAATGTTTACAGTAGATAGTTTTAAAATATCTAAGATTTAACTAATACCTTTAAATATTTAAGAAAATATACATATATATTCGGACTATTGTCTTCATTTTTGTCGCCATATTTATGACAACGTTTCGGCCGTTGTACACTCCGGCCTTCTTCAGGTGGTTGGAATGTCGAACTGAACCCTTTATTTCGCTCACTGGGGTAGACTGTTCTAGCTCCATAGTTTAATTGATGTCAGTTATCAGTTATCTCCTGTTAATTCCCCTCTCCAAGTTCTCCACTGTCTTAACCGGGTATTGAACTCACACTCTTTGGGTCCTGTCACTGGATCCAACTAACATGGACACATAGCACAGTGGATAAAGGCGTTAGTTAGATCCAGTGACAGGACCCAAAGAGTGTGAGTTCAATACCCGGCTAAGGCAGTGGAGAACTTTCAGAGGGAAAATTGACAGGAGATAACTGATAACTGACATCCATCAAACATGGTACGTGGAACTAGAACAGTGTACTCCAGTGAACGAAATAAAGGGTTCAGTTCGACATTCCAACCACCTGAAGAAGGCTGGAGCGTAC